>MU224577.1:500195-528525 GCA_018584345.1 Thuja plicata
TTTCTTTGATTATTCTGATTCTTGTTCTTCTGACTTGTTTTACAATTCATAGCTCTATGACCAAATTTATTGCATGAATAACAGTAACCATTGAAGGGTCTTACCTCTTTACAATTCCTTTCAATATGTCCACGCTTGTTATAGGCATAAAAAGTTCTGTCAACTAGCTTGCATTCATCCTTAGGTGGTTCAATATTGTCTTTAGTCTAATTTCCAATCTCCTTAGTATTTGTGATGTCCTTTGGTTCTTTCATTCTTGCTTGTATGTCATCAATCTAATTTTGTGCTTTATTGTATCCTATACCGCTGGTGTCTCCTTTAACCTTTTGGGCATACAACTGTGACTCTATCAGATCCTTTCTTGTGTGTAATTTGTCAATATGATTCTTTGCTGCAATCATTTCAGATTCTATCTTTTCTTTGTTGTTTCTTAGCTCCAAGATTTCCATGTTTGCTTGTTTTAGTTCTTCATCTAACTGCTTGTTCACTTTGACTTGATCATCATAGGCATCTTGATTGTTACATAGATTTTCATCTAATTCTTCAATTTGATCCTTCAGAGATGAATTTTCTTCATTCAACCTTTTAACTACTTCCCCCAAATCATTTGAAGAACAATTCCTTAATTCTTTTTTCAGTTTCTTGATAAGTATTTGCATGCCTTCAACTTTTAGTTTTAGATCTTCAATTACTTTTTCATATGTGTCAAGTTCTTCAACGGCTACTTCAAGATTCTTTTTCAGGTGTTTCATTTCTTCCTTCTCCTTGATCTCCTCAAGTGGTTAAACTTTTTTGCTGAGGACCAGAGCACTGATACCAATTGTTAGAAATACTGAGAGGGGGGCGGGTGAATCAGTATTTCACTAATTATTATATTTCAGCAACTTAAACATAAATCAAAGATACATCCAATGAGTCTTAACACAAGAACACATAACACTTGATATGATTACGGGGAAACCTTGATTAGAGGAAAACCCTGGTGGGAATTAATACCCACAAATATTGTGTACTAGTTTCTTATGATCCTTGTTAGAAGATCCTTAACCCTGTTAGGAGTTGTCTTTACAATGTATGAAGCACAATGACCTTGTTAAGGGTCAGACCCTATTAGGATTATTTTACAATAACCCTATTAGGGGTGGTGGACTCACTTTCTAAGGACTCACTATCCAAATGGTGAAGGCTACAACCTTCTGGATATTTGATACACACTGTATCTGCAAGGTGAACTGCGGTTGTGACACTGCTTGTCTGATCAGTTCCTTTTGTGCGCTGATGCTTTAACCTCTTGTTGATCTCTAAAAAAATATTTTCTTCACTCTAAAATCTTCTGCTTCAATATATATATCATCAACATATGACAGATATATCTTTGTTGCTTTTACACTCTGTTCTTCTTTTCTTATCTTTGGCTTTCGCCACTTTTCCCATCACAAATGACCTTCTATAAGTACTTCCTCAAAGGACATGAACATGTCAGATTTAGAAAACCTTTTAAAATGTATCTTGATCACTTAAATAACCATGAAACCCTTCATTAAGTTGGCTTAACATTAATTATAACTGCTTTACTCAAACCAAACAGACATGTCTTTTCACACAATCGGCTCCACCAAATTAGCTCTAACTAATTATCCTGGATGAATCAAATCATGCACTTTTAACCATAGATTCTTAGGTAAATAAAAATAACTAATCCAAAGGTGAAAGTCTTGAGGATAAGTGAAACTTCTATGCCAAAACAATCTCTGTCAGCTCTTTCCATGATCTCTGTCCTGTTCTGGCATTCACTGGTTGTACCTCTTCAACTGGTTGTATATTCTTCATACTTGCAGATCTGATCATGCTCTCTTAGAATTAGCATGTAAACATACTCATAAGCTTATCTTCAAAGGCACATATCATTTGGATAACAAATGAACACACGCTAATCAAAACTATAATAGTTTGTTCCTTGCTCTATCCTATTTTCTGTACTTAGCCAATTTCTAATCTTCTGATAATGTGTGTTGACTCCAAAACTTCATATGACTTTGTTGCCATAATGACAAAACTAAATAGAGTCATATACTTTAGTATAGTCAACTTTACAACATATGTTTTGCTTCATTTTTAGTGATTTATTCCAATAACTTTCCTTGATCTCTATAATACATATGAAAATTAATAAATCTTCTTTTAATAAATATTCACAAATGATGAATATTGTAAAATAATGAATTTTATTCAAGAAAGGAGAATATATTTTTCCTTTTAAATTTACTAAAAGGATATTTCTATATTTTAATTCTTTTCCTTTTCATTATATATTTCAATTTGAATAAATAATCTTGATCTTTCTTAATATCAAGATTGTTAATATGTTTTAAAAAATTAATAAAAATAAGAAACATGCATTAAATAAAAAAATAATTAACTATTTTCTTCACAATTTAAATTAAAAATAACATCATTAATTTCACTCAAGGCACATTATATTCATATATAGATGCAAAAATACTTGTTAATAAGAAAAGAATAATTTAATTTGGCATATTTGTAACACTTAAATATAGGAAAAACAAACAAAATAAAATAAAATATATTCTAATGATTGTTTTGTAATAGAGAAAGCTCTACAACTTGCCTGACAGGGTTGAGCGAGAAGCAACCAATTTGGCCCTCCCTACACATGGAACATTCAATGTGTGTCTTCTCTTCTAGGCTATATGGGCTTGGAGTCAGACAAAGTAAAGACTTCTCTCGGAGCAGCATGAGGAGGAGAGAAACGTGGCCCCGATATCACATGCAGTGGAGAGAAGGAGATCAAAAACTTCAGTCAAGTGGTAGCAGGTGTCTCGATCTGCAAAGTTGGCACCAAGTTCATCAAGAAAGATTAGGGAGGAATTGGAATGGGCAGAGGACCAGGACATAAGGTTTCGGCCTCCAAATGCCTTTTCATTTATCCTAATGTAGATATGGATAATGTGATTAAGATAGAGAGGTGTAGGATTTTAGATACTACTATCTTCCTTGCTTCTCAAGATATCAATAAGATTCCTTCCCGTGTGTTTATGAACAATTGGCTCCACTTAGTGTGGGGAAAAAAAATTGGGTTTAAATTCTCCTTATGCAGAATGCTTTAGAAAGGATTGTTCATTATCTTCTTCTACGACTCAGCCATCCAAAAGGATGTGGTTGAAAGACAATTCTGGAGCATTGGCTCTTGTAGAGATTTCATGCCCTAGGTTGGTCTAGTAATGCCAATCTTGATGAAATTCTAGATTTATCATTCCCTAGATGGTTAGCCATTAGAGGGATTCCTCCTTTTCTCTGGAATGTCTTTCCAAAAGCCCTAGAATCATTGGGAAAAGTTATTCATGTCGACCAATCTAATGCCCTTCTCCCACATATAGACACCATAGTTTTAATTTTTGTCAAACGTGGAGTGGACATCCATGATAGTCTTGATTTTGACTTAAAGATGGACTCTTATCATGCCCGGTTGAATTTATGAGTGGAGTGAACTCGTGTTTCATATGCAAGAGAAACAACCATAGGAGGAAGAACTATCTACTTTTGGCTGCAAATTATAGACCCCAAGCCACCTCCAGAGGAAAGGGAAAACATGAACTGCCTGGCTCCCCTAACTCTGACCAACCTTCCTCTTCTAAAAATTAGACAATTAACCCTAACCCTACTTCTTAAGAGTGCAATACAATTGATCCTAACCCTATTAGAATGAGCCTTAAAAAACTCTCTATTTCTCTTGGCTTTGAAAGACCTTTTGTGGAGGAACAAGGCAAGACATTTTACAATGGGGTTGAAGATAAAAATCGTGCTATGAAAAAGAATAAAAATAGACACAAGTATAGAAATTATCAACAACTGGCTATGGACAAGATCGGGAGGAATGATGCACCCTTCAAGAGAAGGAGAGGGAATACCAATGAAAGAATAGTTGAACGCACCCCCCATCCTGTCAATTTTCTCTAAGACATAAATGAAAACAAGAAGGGAATTTATAGAGAGAGTGTGGAAGAGGAAGGGAAGATGAGGAGCAATGAGTGTTGTTGTGACAACATGGATACCTCAGATGATCGAAATGAAAGTAAAATAAGGATTCCCTACCATATAAGTTCATTAGATTACTATGAATTTTCTATCATCCCTGCAACCCCCCTGTATAATCATCTTCCTTCCCCTTACTCACTCCCTCTACCCACTCACACCTTAGTGTCCCTTCTAGATTGGAGGTAGTTGGTAAGGGAGGAGATCTGGATGCAAATTCTCAGAAGGATGATTTATCTCTCAAGGAAATATTTCATTGAAGTGGTGTGAATAAGAATTAGGAAATGAACCCATTTGATGATGGACCATGGGATACCAAGTTCAAATATACCAAGATCAAGAGGAAGCCCAGGATATCTAACTCCCCTATTGACTTTGAGACCCCATTTGAGGGAGGAGAAAGCATTGTCCCCAAAGAAAGAAAGAGAAAAAGAGGAAGGCCTTTAGGCTCAGTTGACAAAAAGGAGACCAAGAATAAAAAAAGTAATAACTTGCCTAAATGCTACTCAAGCTTTAGGACTAGCATGGACTCCTCTAAATAATTCTATGGACATTAAAATTTCATCTTGGAATGTTAGAGGATTGGAATCCTCAGAGAGAAAATATATAGTTCATATATTCTTAAGAGCCAATAAAGGAATTGATATTTTGATTCTATAGGAAGTTAAATCTGTCAATTTCACACTTGAAATTTCTCTTAAATGCATTTGGAGAGTTGCTACTGCATTCTCTACCACACAAAATAGAGGGACATGATGCACATCTATTCTCATAAGCCCTAACTGGTCACCGATTGGGGAATATAACCATGTAATAGAGTAGTTTGGCTGGTCATTCTACCTTAACACCTCCTTGTTGGATGAGGCAGGGATCTATGATGCTATGTATATAATTAGATGGTATAACAGAGGAATAGTAAAACACAATGATGCAAGGAGTAGATGGGTCCAAAATATGTCAAGTTGGAAATCATTGTTTCAAACAATTGGGGGGAAAAGAGCTAGGGATGCTAGGTGGCTAGAAGGAAAGATTCATGATGATTTTTCCAAGGTAGAAGCTAGTTTGCAAAATAATCCCTTTGCTGAATAGGCCATAAACAAACTATCAGAGTCTAAAGATTCTCTCAAAAGAGTCCAGGAGGATAAGCTCTTAGGAATAAAGATCAGGTCCAAGAGTAAGTGGGTGGAGCATGGTGATAGTGGATTGAAATTATTTTTTAATCTCCTCAAATAGAAAGAGGCCAAGGTCAGAATTGAGGAGATTTTGGAAGATGGGGTTAAGATAGAAAACCAACAGAATGTCCTCCAAGCCTCTACACAATTCTACCAAAATATTTTCACCTCGGAGGATAGTGGAGATAAGATGATAGATGCTAGAAGTAAGATCAGGTAGGTTGTTCCTACTATAATAAGTCAAGAAGATTCAATACTGCTTAGCAATCCTATCAGTATTGAGGAAATCAATGGTGCTATAAAACAAATGGCACTAGATAAGGACCCTAGACCTAATGGTCTAACTATAGAGTTGTAAGGTATAAATTTGGATGGTCTATTAAATAGGGTTTGCATAATAGAGATTTACATATAAAGGTGACCTTATGCCATATTAAACCATTTACATTTAATTATAATGATAAGGGGTGTAAATATGGAAATGAAAGAAAAGAATAATGGAGTAAAATACCTACCTCACATCATAGAAGATTTGGAAGTACCATTTTTCTGAAGCCTATGTTGAGTTTCTAGAAAATCTGAGACCGGAACTGGAACAGAAATGCAGAGATGGGAAAAACCTAGAAATGTTTTTCCGATCTGACACAGTTTTTATTTTGACCCTAAAGTCAATGTCACCATTGACCTAGAATTTTTGATTCTGACCTAGGGAATAATTGACCTAAAAACTCTCTAACAGGAAATCTATTTTTGGATCCTGAATTTTTTTTGAAAAGGGTATCCGAATCGGCACTCTGATCCCCTATTCTAAACCTGCACTTCCCAAAACAACACTTGCAAATATCTTAAAAAGAGGGGTTTTGGGGTGGCAATATAGGGTTTTGCCTTAGTCAAACCCCTATTTTGGTGGTTTCCACCTCCATGAATAGCCAAATATAGTATAATGTATGTGTGTGTTGTTGCTCTTGGAAAGAGCTTTGAATGTAAAATGCTAAGATCTAATCCTCTAGATTAAAACCCTAACATGTATTGAAAATGAGAAAAAAATGAATAGATTTGAATATGATAAAGAAATCATACCAAGCCCCCAAGGCTAAAGTATTCCTACCAAACAAACAATCCGTAGTTGCTACCCAATGATAGTATATTTTGAATGCTTGAATGTTGAAAATGGTGGATCCAAGAAGAAGGAAGGAAGGAAGGAAGACTCTCCCTTGCTCCAAAGAAGACCCACAATAGCTTATCCACAAAAATGCTTGTATGTATCAGTGCATCATCATATCTTGTCCTTCTATATCATCCTTTTTCTTTCTTTCATCATCATAATTTTTTAATCATAATTGCATCATATCATCTTACGATTGTCTCCCATGAAGAAATGAAGGCAAAAGAGAATGTTTATATAGAGATCTCAATATAGACCTCCTAGAGCAATGCATGGGACCCAAATTCAAATTTTGCCTTGAATTATGGTCCAATTACAATCACCAACCAAGGAGGGGATGTATTAATTAAAATATCAGGGAAAACACTTTCGCATCTGGACCCGAGGACCTATTTTCAAGTTTAGAACCCCGATAAGCTCCAGATTTGAAAGCGGGGACCAACACCTGACAGAGGTCAAGCTTGACCTCAACCTTGACCTAGGTAAAGGAAGACCTTGACCTTGACCTTGACCTAGGTCAAGGGTTACCTTAATTCTGACCTAGGTCAAAATTGACTTCAACCCTAACCTGAGGTTTCAGGCAGGTCTCCTTGAGAAATCTGCAGGATTCCTAAGTCAGCTGAGGACCTAGGAAGGTGAGAAAACACACCAGGATGCTGGATAGAGGCATAGAGGCAAAAGAGGAGGTATGACGAATCCTAGGATAACTAATACATAGTTTCTACCTAAAAATGGATCCACAAAAATGGAAATTAAGGAGGACCTAACGGATCCTAACCCTAGTTTCACCTAGAAATGCAGAATCAAGTGCATATGCATCCTAAATGAAAATCTAATATGCAAGTGTACTAAACGAGGGTGCTAAACCTATTAAAATGAAAGTTCTTCCATTTTAAGATGATACATTTATCCCCCACTTTATCTTAGTTATGACACAACGTGAATATGCAAGCTAAAGTAAGATAACATCGTAAAGTAAAAAGGATAAGCCAAGTCCTCAATGTGGAGATCCTGCGAGAAATCGTTAGTACCCACAACCTGCAGCACACAAGGTTAATGAAAATCCATAGAGAACCTAAGTCTTACTAAGATGATTTTGAGAAGTTCATAGATCCTCTTATGCCCCCTATTTCGGATTACTAATTCTAAAAGGTGAAACAGGGTGATAAGGTTAGATCTATACACTGGATATGTAGTTTATTGAAAATTCCTTCCTTGAACCAGTTAGGAGGATTAAAAATATTCTTAAGCCAATTCAAGATGTTAGGTATCTGAATCACAATTCCAATGCCACTGACGGCACTGAAAACAGAGCTATCAAACTCAAGTTATGATGAAACAAGTGAATGTCTATCTAAATGCATGTAAAGAGAAACTCAAATTTAACTTAGGTAAATTCAAGAAAAAACCTAATAAAACCCTAATTTGAAGTTATAAATAAGATGAGGAAACACTTACCTTATCCTTCTTACCATTTGTAGATCTTGGAAACAAGAAGCAGAATGCCGAATAGAGAAGAACTTCAAATGAGTTGCATGAAGGTCCTGAGAGAGCACTTGGCCAACAGACAGCCACTGCCTGAGGTAGGTTCCTTGTTTTGATATTTGTGATTGAAAAATTCCTATTTTTATAGGGGAGGTCAACCTTGACCCAAAAATTTTGACCCCAACCCAGTTATGTCATCCTTGACCCTTTAAGGTTGACCATAACTGGGAAGGTCCAATCCTTTATGGGGATAAGGTCGACCTTGACCCAAAAAGGTTGACCCTGACCCAAAAAGGTCGACCTTGACCCAAAAAGGTTGACCTTGACCCAAAAAGGTTGACCTTAACCAAGTCAAGTGGGTATTTTATTTGTTTGATGATAGAGTATTTATATGATGTTATTTGTGCTGACGGGATCTTATCCATCTCCGAGAGCACCCCTTTGGAGGGCTATTAATGACTGTCAAAGAGAACTTGTCTGGGTTATAGTAGGATGAGATACAACTATTAAGAGATGTGGGATTGTACTGGGTAGAATTCCTATCACAAATGAGGTTCCATCGATCCATGATATAAGCCATGATAGAGAGGTGGGATGAGGACACTTGTTCCTTCCATCTTCCATCAAGAGAGATCATGATCACATTGGAGGATGTATATAGGATCCTATGACTTCGAGTCTGAGGCAAGCCTATTAGACCGAGAGTGTAGCAAGGTCCTCCTGAGGTTTTTTCAGATGGAGAGTATTTTTTGGGAAAAGTACCACAAATGAGGACCCGATCAGATCATATCACTATCTCAACCATACTAGCAAGTCTGACACCCTTGGTACGGAGAGTGATGCTATGTATACTCTCTTTGGTTGTAATAACCAACACAAAGGGTACAATCTTATTAGCACCATTCAACCATCTTATACGTGGGATGGAGAGTGACAAGATTGTTTTCTCATGGGGCTGCAACATGTTAGCCCATCTTTACCATGAGTTGAGTCAGTTAGTGAGATTCCAGTGGGAGAGTCTTATAGTATGCACCTTGCTACAGGTTTGGATGTTTGAGAATTACACATGTACATGACCATAGGGTGTTCTAGTGATGGTAGATGTGAGCATACTGAGAGCCTTTGCATATCCGCTAGCAGATGTCTGGTAGTACGGGGATATCCTCTTTTGGCGGGTACGCTTTGACCGTATACCAGGTATTGATGTGATATGGAGACTGTACTATCAGATGATAGAATAGCCAGATACTTGACACTAGTTGAGACACTCCCAACACCGCAAGCTACTAGAGGGTCCTACTAGTCATGCAGTGATGCCATATTATTATGATAGAGTGATGAGACAGTTTGGTCTGACACAGGGGGTCCCCTAAACAGTACCTTAGTATGTATATTCGATGAGATAATATCAGAGACTTGGAACCCTATGCTGACCTATAGTAGAAAAGATTATAGATAGTGAGACAGATGAGACCAAGGATACAGAGGTAGTTCCCAATGTGTCCTATTCAGGTGTTAGTAGAGACTATATTAGATATTGGAGTCTACAGGGGACCCACCCTATCTTCCCTGATGACTACCCTACATGTGATCTAGGTCTTTAAGAGAGCACACGCTGAGGTGGTGACATACTAGAGGAGGAGGATCATAGAGATGAGGAGGATCTCATCCCTGAGGGAGATCCCATGGAGGAGGAGAGGGTAGAGGAGAGAGAAAAAGATAGAGCAGATGAGGAAGCATATGAGAGAGCAGAGGAGATGCCCCAGGTGGTAGTACAGGTGTAGATGATTAGGAAATCTATGTTGTACCATTGAGATCATGATGACCTCCCTATACACACACATAGACACCACCACCAAGACCTAGACATAGTGCGTGTAGACCTAGACATAGTGAGTGGGGAGAGGATAGTCATGCCTATTAGGATTAACAAGGAAGAAATAATAATTACATGCAGAAATATAATCAATAATAGAGAATAATAAACCAAACCAGAAGAGAACACAAGACACAAAGATTTAACGTGGCTCACCTAATCCCTGGGCTACGTCCACCAAACAGCAAAGTCCAATATTATTCTTATCTAGTGATTACAATCATATCACAATGCGCAGATCCCTTACAACTCAATAGCACTATAAAACATACAACATAATAATGAAACCCTACCCCTAAGACAATTTATACAAACGTTATGCCACTTTAGGGTTAGAACATGTCGGTCCATAAATTGGCCGAAATAAGACTCAAAAATAACCCCACGCCTTGGAGAAAGGTCAAATACTTTCCCTAGATTATACATTCTCGATCAGTCACCAAAATATAACAACTCCATGCCCCCACCATCTAGATCCTTTGGTGACACCCAGGAGAGAGATCCGAGTATGATATATATAATTGATTAGAGTATTTCAAGTAAATAATTTTCTAGAAGTACTAAAAGATAAATATGTTTGAATTTTACAGCTAGCGTAGCGGAGTGGAGGAGCTTTGTATCCAAGGTCTTGAAGGATACATGTATATCCTATCAACTACGAGCTAGTGAGTGAGAGTCCCTTATTGGACAGAGGGATCCTGACAGGCATGCAGATATTTTTGCATGCATCCAGCGAGAGCTAAGGTTATGCATAGAGAGAGAGGAGAAATTGATGGCTAATCTACTGGGAGCCCATGAGCATAACTATGAGATTGGCATGTCAAGGAGCCACACACGGAATGTCATTCTGAGATCCTCAGCCTCACACCACATATCAGAGAGAGATGGGAGCCACCGACCCTTAGAGCATAGAGATAGAGATTGATAGACATGGCACATGTGCCATATATGTACCAAACTCAAAGAAGTTTATATATATGAAAGATTTTTCTTGCCCAGTTAGTTCTATGATTGATTACTTGTACTTTTCATCAATACACCAAAAAATTAACATAAAGAAAGAATGAAATTATGCATGAATGTATTAGAATTACATAACTTATAAAATAGACCTAACTATTTTATAAGGAATACAAAAATACATAAAGAAAGAATGATGTATTTAGGAATAATAATGTTTAAGATGCATAATATTAATAGGTTCCTTTAGGGGAACACCATTCATATCAGAAATCTTATAAGCACCTAAAGTAAAATCCTCATTTACCATAAAAGCTCCAAGCCAATTAGGGCTAAATTTCCCTTTTTCACCAAGTAAAGCATTCACATTCCTTTTTTTTTCATATAAGACTAAATTACCTACCAAAAATGATCGTTCAATTACCTTATGATTATACTACTTCTGAAGTGATTTATGATAAGCCTTAATATGTTCCAAATAATTTATCCGTTGTTCAACCAACATTTCTAATTCCTGTATTCGTTGTTCCCGAAAAGCGTCTTTGTCAATTATCCCATGAAATGAAACACGTAAAGAAGGTATTTCTAATTCTCATGGCATAATAGCATCAGTACCATAAACTAGATTATAAGGAGAAGTACTCGTAGTAGTATGAACACTAGTCCTATAAGCCCATAAAGCATAAGTAAGTTGGGTATGCTAGTCTTTCACATGCTTATTAACTATTTTCCTTAAGATTTGTTCAATAACCTTGTTTGATGCTTCGGCTTGACCATTAGATTGAGGGTAGTAAGGAGTAGAAAATTGAATATGATATTTCTCCAAGAATTTTTTGACTTATTTATTCATGACAGAAGTACCATTATCTGAAACTATCATTGAAGGAATACCAAATTGTGCTATAATATGATTAAGAATAAAATCACAAATAACATCTATCACAGTAGAACAGAGAGGAATAGCCTCTACCCACTTTGTAAATTAATCTATAGCCATCAGGATGTACATATGTCCTTGAGAAGAAGCTGGTGAGATTTTTCCAATAAGATAAAAAACCCATGCCTTGCAAAAAGGTAAAATACTTTTCCTGGATAATACATTCCTGATCAGTCACCACAATATAACAATCCCCCACATGGAGACTGATCAGACTCCACATAAACCAACAATTCTCCCACTTGGAGACTGATCTTGTAGCTAAACCGCTACCCTGTGAAGCTCCCACTAGATCCAACCTGCCTGGACTCTGTTGTTCTATTAGTCTATTCAATCTAGAAGACCAACCAAAACTGAACAAGAATTCAGCTTCTCCCTCATTACAACCTTTGTAAACATATCTGCTAGATTATCATCTTTGTGAATCTTTTCCAGCTTTAACTGACCATCATCCAAAACTGACCAAATGAAATGGCACCGCAATTGTATGTGCTATGTCTTTGAGCGCAAAGAAGAATTCTGCACAAGATGAATGACACTCTGGATATAGATAATTATCTGCTTGTGGATGTCCCAATTCTTCCATGAAGAATTGAAGCCATATCATCTCCTTGGCTGCCTCACTAGCATCAACATACTCTGCCTCTCTAGTGGCTAAAGCATTCACCTTTTGTAACCGAGAAATCCAACTCACTGTTGTCCCACCAACAGTAAATACATAACATATAGTACTCTGCCTAGTATCTATATCTCTTTCCAAATCTGAGTCAACATAGCCATGAACAGTATTATAGAGCCCCCAAAGCGTAAAGACTTATTAGATGTACCTCTCAAATATCTGAGAATCCATTTGACTGCATTGCAATGCTCAATCCTAGGGTGACTCATATACCTGCTAACGACTCCCATTGCATGTGCAATGTCTAGTCTAGTACATACCATAGCATACATTAAGCTCCCTACAGCTGAAGAATAAGGTATATTGGCCATTTTAGCCTATTCTTTTGGTGTCTTTGGACACATCTCCTTAGTCAATTTCAAATGACAAGGCAAAGGTGTAGTGACAACTTTGGCATCCTTCATGGAGAATCTTTGCAACACCTTTTCAACATAATCAACCTGAGATAGTGTTAATTTTCTGTTTTTCCCATCTCTGCAAATTTTCATGCCAAGGATTTGTTTTGCTTCCACCAAATCCTTCATAGAAAAATATTTTGCTAACTGTTGTTTCAACCCCTTAATGTGATTCATGTTAGACCTAGCTACAAGCATATCATCAACATATAAACATAAAATAATGTAGCTATCCTCATTTAACCTCTTGAAATAAACACAATGGTCAGAATTACATCGAGTGTATCCATTCTCATTCATAAAAGTATCAAACATAATATACCATTACCGAGGTGCTTGCTTCAAGCCATATAAACTTTTCTACAATCTGCACACTAAACCCTCCTTACCCTTGACCTCAAATCCATCTGGATGTACCATATATATTTCTTCATTCAAATCACCATGAAGAAAAGTTGTTTTAACATCAAGCTTCTCTAAATACAAATCTTCAGTAGCCACAATAGTTAAAACAGTATGAATAGAATTCATTTTAACAATTGGAGAAAATATCTCATCAAAATCAATACCATGTTTCTGTGCAAATCCTTTTACGAATAATCTAGCTTTAAATATTTTCTTACCTCCATCTTCTTCTTTCAATCTATAAACCCATTTATTCTGTGAATTCATTTACCTACAAGTAACTTACATAAATCCAAAGTCTAATTTTTCACCAAGGAGTCCATTTCATCTGTCATTGCAGACTCCCACTGAAGCTTTGTATCCACCTACATAGCTTCATTATAACATTCAGGTTCACCAGCATCAGTTAATAAAATAGAATACAAAGAAGGTGAAAATCTATCTAGAGGTCTACTTAGCCTTGTTGACCGTCTAACATTCACTGGGGTGTGTGGTATTTTTTGTTTCTATTGTTGCGGAGCATAAGGAATTATTGGAACATAATCATTTGGAGTATCATCCAATTCTACATAATCAGTGTCTTTATTGTCATGCTGCCATAACAGATCTTTGCATAGTATTTTCTCATTGAATATGACATCCCTGTTTCTTACAATTTTACGATTTTAAAAATAAAAAATTCTATAGCCAAATTCATCAATGCCATATCCAAAAAATACACATTTCTTTGATTTTTCTTCTAGCTTGGTTCTATTTTCAAAATCTATATGTGCAAATGCTTCACAACCAAAGGTTCTGAGAAAAGAATAACTTACCTTCTTACCAGTCCATTATCCTTTGGAATACCACAACCCAAGGGAGTAGAGGGACCTCTGTTGATTAAATAAACAATATTATTTATAGCCTCTTCCCACATGTTTAAGGGGAGCCCAACATGAAATCTCATAGTCCTTGCACGCTCCATTATTGTCCTATTCATACATTCAACCACTCCATTTTCTTGTGGAGTTCTTGGAACCATTTTATGCCTACGGATACCATTAGAGGAACAATAACCTTCAAATTATTTTCTACAATACTCACCACCATTATCAGATCTGATATATTTTAATCTTTTACCAATCTCATTTTCAACCAAGCTTTTCAAATTTTTAAAAGTTTCAAATACTTCAGATTTCTACCTAAGGAAATAAATCCAGACTTTCCTAGTTGCATCATCAATAAAAGTAACATAATATAGAGAGCCACCAAGGGAAGATACATGAGCTGGACCCCATACATCCGTATGCACAAGCTCTAATTTATCATCTTTCTTTTCCTTCCCATCCTTCAAGAAATTGACTCTCTTTTGTTTCCCATAAACACAACTTTCACAGAAATCCAAATTTACACATTTCAGACCTGGTAAAAATTTATTTGAGTGAAGTAATTTCATACATTTCTCCAATTCTATTGTACCACAGTGTTGTTTCGGTATCCACAACAACTACTTCATTTTCTGCATGCTCAATTGCAGCAACTGTTCCCAAACATTCATTTTTCTCTGTAACAATTAGAGTAGAAGGAACAACATTACTTGTACAAAGATATAAGGTGCCTACTTTCACACCTTTTGCTACTACTAAGAAACAGTTTGACACCTTCCAATTTTTATCATTAAATGTAACTGTGTAACCCTCATCACCTATTTTCCCTGCTGAAATTAAATTTCTACTCAGCCTTGGAACATGTCTAACTTCTTGTAGTATCTAATGATTCCCATTATGCAACTTAATCTTAATTCTTCCCTTCCCAACAATTTGACATGGTTCATTATCTCCCAAATAAACTTGCCCAAAATCACCTTGGACATAATAAATAAAATAACTCCTATGGGGTGTAGCATGAAAAGAAGCCCCCAAATCTAGAACCCATGAATCATCAACATTCTCAAGGGAAAGAATCAAAACATCATCTTCAGAATTAGTACTTACCACATTTGCCTCCTTATTTCCTTCATGTTTGTCTCCTTCTTTATTCTTCTAAGACCATCAATCTTTCTTCTTATGACCTGGTTTCCACAATACCAAAAGTCGCTAGGTCCTCTTGATTGAGATCTCTTTCCTTTTGACTTTCTTCGTGACTTCCCATGATTTCTAAAGTTGTTTCCTCTATCTCATGTTCTACCTTTGCTTTCAGCATTCAAAACACTACCTGATGTAGAGCCTCCCGAGCTTTTCCTACGAATTTCCTCACTCAGAATAACACCAACAACATTATCAAATTTTAGGGTGTTTGTATTAGAAACAAAATTACTAACAACCATTATCAAGCTACTCCAGCTTTTTGGAAAAGAACACAGAATCAAAAGAGCCATAATTTCTTCATGAAAATTTATACTCATAGAAGATAATTGACTAGTAACTATATTGAACTCATTTAAATGATTAGTCACTGACCCACCTTCTACCATCTTCATATTAAATAGATGCGTTATAAGAAATACCTTATTCAAAGTGGAAGGCTTTTCATACAACTTTGATAGGGTTTCCATCAACTCTTTAGTTGTCTTTACTTTGGTAATATTAAACACCACCGATTTTGTCAGGCATAAGTCAATGCTACCCAATGCCTTTCTATCCAGAACATCCTAATCCTCCTAAGACATAGTAATGAGTTTCTTGATGGTTCCTTCCAATGGTCGCCATAAATCCTTCTGATAGAGATAGTCCTCCATCTGCATTTTCCATAACTGGAAGTTCTGCCCGTTAAACTTCTCAACCTTCAGCTTACCCTCATCTGCCATAACTCCCACTCAACCATGAGACTTGCACTAAACTGTGAGATCTTCCTCCAAAGGATAACTGAATATAACCGTAGCTCTAATACGACTTGTTAGGATTAACAAGTTAGAAATACAAATTACATGCAAAAATATAACCAATAACAGAGAATAATAAACCAAACCAGAAGAGAACACAAGACACAAATATTTAACATGGTTCACCCAATCCCTGGGCTACGTCCACCAAATAGAAAACTCCAATATTATTCTTATCCAGTGATTAGAATCATATCACAATGCGCAGATCCCTTACAGCTCAATACCACCATCAAATATACAATATAATAATGAAACCCTAACCCTAAGCCAATTTATATAAACTTTATGTCGCTTCAGGATTAGAACATGTCAGTCCAAAAATTGGCCGAAATAAGACTAAAAAAAACCCCACGCCTTGTAGAAAGGTAAAATAATTTCCTTGGATAATACATTCCTAGCCAGTCACCACAATATAAAAAATCCATGCCCCCACCATATAGATCCTTTGGTGACACCCAGGAGAGAGATCCAGGTATGATATATGTAATTGATTAGAGTATTTCAAGTAAATAATTTTCTAGAAGAAGTGATAAAAGATAAATATGTTTGAATTATGTAGCTAGTGTAGCAAAGTGGAGGAGCTTTGTATTTGAGGTCCTGAAGGATACATGTATATCCTACCGACTACCAGCTAGCGAGTGAGAGTCCCTTATTGGACAGAGGGATCCCGATAGGCATGCAGATATTTCTGGATGTGTCCAGCGAGAGCTGAGGTTATGTAGAGAGAGAGGAGAAATTGATGGCTAATCTACTGAGAGCCCAGGAGCATAACTATGAGATGAGCATGTCGAGGAGCCACACACAGACTACCGTTCTAAGATCCTTAGCCTCACACCACAGATCAGAGAGAGCTGGGAGCCACTGACCCTCAGAGCATAGAGATAGAGATTGATAGACATGGCACATGTTCCATATATGTACCAAACTCAAAGAAGTTTATATATATGAAAGATTTTTCTTGCCCAGTTAGTTCTATGATTGATTACTTGTACTTTTCATCAATACACAAAAAAATTAACATAAAGAAAGAATGAAATTATGCATGAATGTATTTGAATTACATAAATAATAAAACAAATGTAACTATTTTATAAGGAATACAAAAATATGTAAAGAAAAAATGATGTATTTAGGGATAATAATGTTTAAGATGCATAATATTAATAGGCTCCTTAAGGGGAACACCATTCATATCAAAAATCTTATAAGTACCTAAAGTAAAATCCTTAATTACCATAAAAGGTCCAAGCCAATTAGGGCTAAATTTCCCTTTTTCACCAGGTGAAGCATTCACATTCCTTTGTTTTTCATATAAGACTAAATCACCTACCAAAAATGATCATTCAATTACCTTATGATTATACTATTTCTGAAGTGATTTATGATAAGCCTTGATATGTTCCAAATAATTTATCCGTTGTTCATCCAATATTTCTAATTCCTGTAGTTGTTGCTCCTGAAAAGTATCTTTTTCAATTATCCCATGAAATGAAACACGTAAAGAAGGTATTTCTAATTCTAATGGCATAATAGCATGAGTACCATAAACTAGATTATAAGGAGAAGTACCCGTGGCAGTACGAACACTATTCCTATAAGTCCATAAATCATAAGTAAGTTGGGTATCCCAATCTTTCGCATGCTTATTAACTGTTTCCTTAAGATTTATTCAAAAACTTTGTTCAATGCTTCGGCTTGACCATTAGATAGAGGGTAGTAAGGAGTAGAAAATCTATGTTTAATATGATATTTCTCAAAGAATTTTGTGACTTCTTTATTCTTGAAAGAAGTACCGTCATCCGAAACTATCATTGAAGGAATAACAAATCGTGTTATAATATGATTAAGAATAAAATCAAAAATAACATCCGCAGTAGTAGAACGGACAGGAATAGCCTCTACCCACTTTGTAAATTAATCTATAGCTATCAGGATGTACGTATGTACTTGAGAAGAAGTTGGTGAGATTTTTCCAATAAGATCATAACCCCAAATACTAAAAGGCCATGGAGCAACTTGATTACGAAGCTCACGAGTAGGAGAATGAATTAAATTACCATGTTGCTGACACCGAGGACACTTATTAACAAATGTAAAAGATGGATGTTCCATTGTTTGCAAATAATATCCCATTATAAGAATTTTATTAACTAAATATTTCCCACCAAAATGTCCCCCGCAAAAACCAGAATGAGCTTCTACTAAAGCTATCAGAATTTTGGTTCTACCAAGACATCTTAATAGAAAAACATTATAAGAATGTTTGTAAAGCGTATCTCCCAAAATGATATAATGTGCTACAAGCTTCCTAATACGATTATCCATGTTCCTTGTTGCTGATTTAGGGAAAGTATTATCTTTCAAAAAATTAAAGATATGTGAATACCATTCATCCAAATGCAAGTTAAAACAATCAACAGCAAACTTATTAGAAATTGCGGGGTGTTTAAGAGTGTATATTAAATTTAAATTCTTCAGCATTATTCTCGAGACAAACCAAGGAAGCTGCGCTTGCCATGACATCTTCTTGTCGATTATCTTTCCTAGGTAAGGTCTGAATCATATAAGAAGAAAATTGTGAAGAATATCAAGAGCCAATTCTTTATATTGTGTCATTTTATCATTCTTAATCTGATAACCCCCTTTGATTTGTTCAACGATCAATTGTGAATCCCCATAGATTTCCAAGTTTTTAATATGAAGGGATGAAGTTGCCCGTACGCCAACTATAAGAGCTTCATACTCTGCAATATTGTTAGTACAAGGAAAGGTCAATTTATATGACATAGGGATTGGTTTCTTTGTAGGACGGACCAAGATAATGCCTACACCAGACCCTGTCTTGCATCTAGAACCATCAAAATATAATTCCCAAACATCTTCTTGCTTAGTAGCTAAAATTTTCTCATCAGGGAATTCTATTGAGGTGATTCTTATATTAGAATCAGGACAAGGAGCTTCAGCTAAATAATCAATTAAAGCTTGTCCTTTAATTGATTTTTGAAGAATGAAATTAAGATCAAATTCCATAAGTAATCACCCACTTATCTAGACGACCAGAGAGATCAGTTTTTGAGAAAAGGTGTTTTAGAGGATCAAATTTAACAATCACATTAACCTCAACATTCAATAGATAATGCCTGAGTTTTTGACAAGCATAAACTAAAGCAAAGCATTGTCTTTCCAAATCGGTATATCTTGTTTCGTAATCAAGTAAAGTCTGAATAATGTAGTACACTAGTCTTTCCTTACCTTCGCTATCATGTTGAGCCAACAATGCACTCACAACATGGGAAGTAGCGGAAGTATATAGATAGAAGGGTTTATTAAATTGAGCAGGTTGCAGAATAGGAGGATTAGCAAGATACTCCTTAAATTGCTCAAAGGATTGTTTACATTCCTGGTTCCAAGAAAAAGTGGTATCTTTTCTAAGCAAGGAGGTGAAAGGAACAGTTCTATCAGCTAAGTTAGAAACAAAGCGACGAATAGCTTGTATTTTTCCTTGTAAACTACGTAATTGAGAAATATTATTAGGAGGAGGCATGTTAACAATAGCATCGATATTTTCAGTATCGACCTCTATGCCTCGCTTAGAGATTATAAATCCTAATAATTTACTAGAATCAACTCCAAAAACACATTTATTAGGATTCAATCTCATGTTATAAATCCTAATTATTTCAAATATTTGCCTTAAAATAAACACATGATCCTCTCTTTGTATAGATTTTGCCAAGATGTCATCTACATAATCTTCCACAATCTTATGAATGTAATCATGAAAAATCAAGGTCATAGCACATTGATAAGTTTCTCCCGCATTTCTTAATCCAAAGGGCATCATGACCCAACAAAATTTTCCCCAAGGTGTTATAAATGCGGTCTTAAGTTGATCTTCAATAGGAATAAAGATTTGATTATAACCTCAAAAACCATCCATAAAAGATAATAAAGCATGACCCGCTGTCGAATCTACAATCATATCAATATTAGGTAATGGGAAATCATCTTTTAAGGATGTGTTATTTAAATCTCAAAAATCAGTGCACATCCTTATCTTATTTTCTCCTTTAGAAACAACCACAATATTAGAAATCCATTTGGAGTAATCAATAGAATGGATGAACCCAACACCTAATAATTTTTCAATTTCAGCTTTAACTAACAAGGCAATGCCCAGATTCATCTTTTGGATTTTCTATTTCACAAGTTTAACATTAGGTTTGAGAACAATATTGAGAGTACTAATCTTAGGATCTATAGATGGAATATCCGAACATGTCCAAGCAAATATATCCTTATATTCAAGCAAGAGGGAAACCAATTGATCATGTTCATCTTGGTTCAAACATTTCCCTACTTTGATTATTTTTCAGAGTCATTCTCATTCATTTGAAATTTTGTAGTCTTAGTTATTAATAAATTACTTTGCACGGGAGAATCCATTAGCAAAGGAGAAATATCTTGTTCATCTTGTTCTCCAAAATCAGCTTCATTATTCAGACAATAGGGATTTCTTCTTTTATGATGAAATGTAGGTAGATCTTGATAAGCCCCTAAAAAATCAGCTAGGGCTTCATCCTCATGAAAAATATCCAAACTAGGCCTTTGATTCATGTCAAGGAGAAGTGGATTAACCAATTTCAAATTTCCATTACATATGTGATTGACATTAAGAGGAAAAGCTGATGGTTTTTTATAGGGATTGAATCCTAGCCCATAAGTATAATCATAAACTTCATTGTCCAAGGGCACTTGTATACCATGTTCATACTTACCACATCCTTTCCCATTGAATCTTGATTTCCTGAGTAAATGATAACCAGAACCATATCTATCAGCCATATCCGATTGAGTTAAAGGAGAGGCATATGTCACAATGTCATAGCAATCTGGTTTTATTGTTTCAATTGTTTCTTCAAGTGAAGAAGCAAAAAAGTTACTTTTTAATTCCTTAGAAAGTGGAGAAGGAATAAAAAGTTATTTTTCAAACCCATTTTTCTTTCATAAACTCTAAATCAGAAACTTTATATTCTCCCATAAAAGAAGGATTAAAATCCAATGTTCCCCAATCATCTTCAGTCAAAGAAGAGGATGGATCTTCAACTTGTTTAACTTTATGTGGTTGCTCGGGTTCCTTACTTGGTTGTATAGGTTCATAAACCTTAGCATATTTCACATTTAGGCAAGGATTCGGGGCATCATATGCATGTAGTGTATACATAAAATTGTTATAAATGAACCTAACCCTACGATGAAGAGTAGAGGGAATCACATGCATAGTATGTAACCAAGGTCTTCCTAACAAAAGGTTATAATTGAGAGGTCCGGGCATAGCATGAATAGGTGTATTGAGCAGAACTGGACCAACCTTAATAGGTAGCATAATAATACCCAAAGTTTTCTTTGCAATGTTATCAAATCCACGAATAGGGATATTATCCAGTTGAATGGTTGTAAGATCGGCCTTAATAGCCTTAAGCATATCCATGCTACAAACATTAAGCCCAGATCCATTATCCATTAATGTTCTACAAATGATACTCTGATTGATAGAAACAATAACCATAATAGCATTATATTAATTCTGCACCTCAACAGTAGGTAAATCATCATCAGTAAACACAATAGGAGGTACAAAAGGCATAGTATGCATGCACTCCAAAAATGAATTAATATTCTCTTGATTAGGAGGTGGAGCAGGAAGAGTAGATAAAGCTTTTTGTAATGCCTCATGATATGTAGGAGAAGTTTGAAGTAATTCCCATAAAGATATCTTAGCTAGAGTAGCGCGTAATCACTTAGCTAAGTCATACTCCTTAAAGGAAGAAGGTAACCTAGGTGCTTGAGGAAGCATGGGTTGAGAAGGAGGTAAAGAGGCTGGGACAATAGGTTGAGGATTATTCTGTGTGCTATAAGCATGTGAAACAGAATCCGTATTATCAAAGAAATCCAAAGGATCTTTAGGTTTACCCTTAATAGTTATTCGAGGACATCCTTTTATCATTATCAAAGGTTTAGGGAATAACATTTTAGGTGCCTAAATGTTGCAAATAGTGGAACATGAAGGTAACCGTGAACACACCCTATGGTAAAGGCCAATTGGAGAAGTTGTGGAGGAGGATGGAATAGGAATAGGATCCATGGAGATTTCATTCGAACCATTTTCATTCTCACTTCCATGTACCTCATTAAGGGATCTATGCTCTTGTCTAATAAAAGCCTCATCAAAGTATTCAAAACAAAAGTCATACATTTTGAACACAAAATAAAATTACAAGCATATAAATGTTTGTGTTTTTAAAGAAATTTTGTAATTTTTATGTATTTTTGCAATATAAATGCAAGAACATAAAAGAAAACATACTTCTATATGCATGCAAGATCTAATATGAAATGTAAATCTAACATCAAAGAGAAAGAGTTGTCTATCACAGGTTCACCAAAATGTAAGGTATAAATTTGGATGGTCTCCTAAATAGGGTTTGCATAATAGAGATTTGCATATAAAGGTGACCTTATGCCATATTCAACCATTTACATTTAATTATAATAATAAGGGGTGTAAATCTGGAAATGAAAGCAATGAATAATGGAGTAAAATACCTACCTCACATCATAGAAAATCTAGAAATACCATTTTTATGAAGCCTGTGTTGAGTTTCTAGAAAATCTAAGACTAGATCTAGAACAAAAATGCAGAGATGGACAAAACCCAGAAATATTTTTCCGATCTGACACAGTTTTGATTTTGAACCTCAAGTCAATGTCACCATTGACCCAGGATTTATGATTCTGACCCAGGGTAGAATCGACCTAAAAAGTCTCTAATAGGAAATCTATTTTCAGATCCCAAATTTCTCCGAAAAGGGTATCTCAATCTGTACTCCAATCCGCTGTTCTGAACCTACACTTCCCAAAACAACACCTGTAAATATCTGAAAAAGAGAGGTTTTGGGGTGGCTATATAGGGTTTTACCTTAGTCAAACCCATGTTTTGGTGGTTTCCACCACCACGAATAGTTGAATATAGTAGAATGTATGTGTGTTTTTTTGCTCTTGGAAAGAGCTTTGAATGTGAAATGCTAAGATCTAATCCTCTAGATTAAAACCCTAACATGAATTGAAAATGAGAAAGCAATGCATAGATTTGAATATGATAAAGAAAGCATACCAATCCCCCAAGGCTAAAGTATTCCTACCAAACTCACAATCCGTAGTTTCTACCCCATGATAGTATGTTTTGAATGCTTGAATGTTGAAAATGGTGGATCCAAGAAGAAGGAAGGAAGAAAGACTCTCTCTTGCTCCAAAGAAGATCCACAATAGCTTGTCCACAAAAATGCTTGTATAATGTATCAATGCATCATCATATCTTGTCCTTCTATATCATCCTCTTTCTTTCTTTCATCATCATCATGTCATAATCATAATTGCATCATATCAACTGACGATTGTTTCCCATGAAGAAATGAAGGCAAAAGAGAATGTTTATATAGAGATCTCAATATAGACCTCCTAGGACAATGCAAGGGACCCAAATTCAAATTTTGCCTTGAATTATGGTCCAATTACAATCACCAACCAAGGAGAGGATGTATTAATTCAAATATCAAGGAAAACTCTTCCACATCCAGACCTGAGGACTTATTTTCAAGTTTAGAACCCCGATAAGCTCCATATTTGAAAGTGGGGACCAACACCTAACAGAGGTCAAGGTCGACCTGGATTCTAACCTAGGTCAGAATTGACTTCAACCCTGACCTGAGGTTTCAGGCAGGTCTCCTTGGGAAATCTATAGGATTCATAGGTCAGCCGGGGACCTAGGAAGGTGAGAAAACACACTAGGATGCTGGATAGAGGCATAGAGGCCAAAGAGGATGTATGATGAATATTAGGAGAGCCAATACATAGGTTCTACCTAAAAATGGAGCCAAAGAAAGTGAAACTAAGGAGGACCCAATGGATCCTAACCATAGTTTCATCTAGAAATACAGAATCAAGTGCATATGCATCCTAAATGCAAATCTAATATGCAAGTGTACTAAATGAGGGTGCAAAACCTATCGAAATGGAAGTGCTTCCATTTTAAGATGATACAAGAGTTTTATAGGAAAAACTTGGATTGGATTGGGCATGATTTGCTAGAAGTGTATGAGGAAGCCTTTGTACAAGGTACCTTAGGAGGAGAGATTAATAGTGGACTTATTAAGCTAATCGCCAAGGAGGGTGACAAATCCCTGATAAAGAATTGGCGACCTATCACCCTTTTTAATGTCTCATACAAAATTTTGGCCAAAACCTTGGCCACTAGACTTAAAGAGATTCTTCCCAAGATTATAAACTACAATCAAACTAGTTTCTTAAAGGAAAATACATTCTAGAGGATTTGGTTACATGTTGTGAAACCATGGAATGGGATAAAGAAACCAACCAACAAGCAGGTATGCTACTTCTACACTATGAGAAAGCATATGACAAAATTGAGTGGGGCTTTATATATTTTCTAATGGAGGCACTTGGCTTTCCAAGAGAATTTGTGAGAATGGTTGAGACCTTGATGACTGGTGCCATGGCCAGGGTAGAAGTTAATGGTGTTAGATCAGACAACTTTGAGATGACTAGATCAATTAGTCAAGGCTTCCCTCTTGCTCCAACCCTATTTGTAATAGTCGTATATGCACTAAGTTATATGATCTCAGATTATCTGATCCTTCCAAAAGTTAGGGGAATACAAGTCCCAGAAGACAAAGAAGTTACAAATGTACAATTTGTTGATGCTACAACACTGATACTGCGGCTAGAGGTTAAGAATCTAGAAAATTTTGTGAATAAGATAGACGGGTTTTTTCACAGCCTCAGGTAGCAAGATATCAATGGAGAAATCCATTTTCCTAGGATGGACATAGGAACCTCCAATATGGCTCTCCCAATGGAAGTTTAGATGGGAGGGGTCGAACTACCAAGTAAAATATCTGGGCATCCCATTCTCCATAAGCCCAAACATGAAAACTATGTGGGAATGGGTTAAGAAGAGAGTTGAAAAGAAGTTAAACAAATGTGGTAGCCATTATTTATCTATGGAAGGTAGAGTACAGGTTTGTCAAAAGATTCTTTCCTCCTACTCAGTTTATTACTCCTTAGCTTGGCTATTTTTTCACTACAAATTTAATACCCTCCAAAGAATCATAAGAGATTATCTCTAGTCTGATGACAAAGGAAATAAGAAAGGACATGCAGTAAGATGGGAATGGTGCACCACTAAAAATAAATATGGAGGATTAGGGTTGAAAGACCTATAGATTCAAGGAATTTCCCTTGCCTCCAAATGGATTGCTAAGTCCATGGAGGTAGATGAACCATGAAGATTTTAATGACATCCTGGCAGGAGACGTTGGATTTAAAGTGCAAGGATCAATAATTTTCAAATTAATATGGAAAGGGTGGGATTATGTTAAAAAATACATCACAGAGAATAAGGTGATTCACTGCAATGATAAGATTTGTGGCAATAAATCTATATGATTAAATTTGGAATACAAAGACAAACCTCTTGAATTAATTCGAGGGTGCTCATCCAGAGTCTAGAATGGAAAATGAATCTTCTATTTGGCTGCCATTATTCAGGATAATACACTGGTTGGCTGGGATGAATTGAAATTGAGATATAACCTTCCCGCCTCCCAATATAGAACTTTCACTATTTTGAAAGATGCATGTAGAGAACTAAATCTTCCTAAATATTATTATGTGGACAACAATTGTCATCTTCGATTTAAGTGATCTGATGGTACCTTTCTTCCAAAGATCAAATCTAAATAGTTGTATTCCCTCCTTGCTAATGATCCCTCAATTTTCTCCCATGTGAACACCTGTTGGAACTTCTGTCTTGACTATGTTGAGTTGACCAGAATCTTTTGCAATCTGTGGTCTTCCCTTGCATAACCTAAAATCAAATGCTTCCTTTGGAGGCTTCTCTTGCATAGGTTACCTTTTAAACTCCCTAATGGAAACCCTTCTATCTACAACTTCTGTAGGCTCCCCGAATCTGTTGTCCATGTTTTTTTTAATGCGTTTTGCTAAAGAGGTTTGGAGCATTTTTGGTTTAGCTGGCATAATTGATTTTTCCCTCATTGAGATTATATCTAGTAACATCAAGGGTCTTAAACAACCATTTAATAAGTTTTTTGACCTTCTCTCCGCTTTAATCATGTGGCACTTATGTAAGTTAAGAAATGATAATGTATTTGGTGGCTTTTCTAGGAACCTTACTGAGTCTCTAAGGAGGCTCATGTTTCATAAAAATGATGTGCAGGCGACATTTTTCATAAAGATAAAGAAAAAGAAATTGGAGGACCTATTTAAATATGGTATGGTTAGAATTGGCTCTTGGGAAGTCTCTCATGGCTTCACATGGACACAGAAGGATCAGGAGCTCTCCCCATTCGAGACAACTCTCCATAGTTTTATGGAAGAAGTAGCAACTCATAAAAATGAAGAGAGGCAACAAAGGGCTCAAGGTGTCAAAGTTGTTCCACTTGCTGCCATTCCAGGACCAGATATCCCCATAGCAGAGATACTTAGACACCCTTATGAGAAACATATAAGGGATGCCAGAATCCTTAGATGGATGGAAGGACAACAGGGCTGAGTGGCATGGTTCCCTTGTAGGGAGGATGATATACTGTGATAGTTTCATGGTACACCTTGGTTATATCTGCAGGGATGATCATTTTTTACATATATTATCCATTACATTATAGTTATAGTTGATAGGTGTTGGTAGGCATATATGTAGGTTCTTTTTTGGTAATGTAAAATATAGAACATATACGTCTAGATACTTGGTATGCATGTATTAATACAACATCATCATCGTCATCATCATCATCGTCATCATCATCATCACACATACACACACACACACACACACAATTTGTATATTTTACTATTTATAAATATACACATATTTAAAAAAAAGATAAGAAGACATAAAATCTCTTTTTTTTAAAAATAAAAAATATAGTATTATTATAATTTTTAATGATAATGTAGTTTTAATACTTTCATTAAGGAATTAATACAAATATAAGAACGTAATAATAAAATCATATTTCAATAATAATTTAATTACAACATAATCTAATATTAATAATTTCTTAAATAGAATAATAAACAAATATGACACAGATAAATATACTAATATAAATTACTCAATTGCTTTTCACGTGGCCGCATCCCACCTGAACTGGAATAGGAAGGGCAGCCCTCCAAATATTCACTACAACATCTCAGTCGTTTCAATCATTTCTTCCATTTTGTGCCCAATTTCTACGCTCTCGCTTTGAATACCAAGCCTGGAAAACAATAAAATAATAAAAAGGCAAAACAAAGTAAGATTCATCTTTTGATGTAGTCAAGATATGGGTATACAATTTCGACCACATTCATTCATCACCAATTAAAAATATGAATGCGAACGAACTCAATGG
This sequence comes from Thuja plicata, assembly GCA_018584345.1. Classification (NCBI taxonomy): domain Eukaryota; kingdom Viridiplantae; phylum Streptophyta; class Pinopsida; order Cupressales; family Cupressaceae; genus Thuja; species Thuja plicata. The sequence continues at coordinate 527,678 of MU224577.1, forward strand.
AAAACACAATATGTCATGCTTACTTTCAAGATGGAATTTCAACAACTCAATGGATTGAATTTCGCCATCCTCTTCCTTTAAAATTGATTTTGGAATGTGAAAGATTTATTTGATATATGAAATCTTTTGGATTTTGATGGTGGAGATTGCATCGTGGCATGTCAAAAGTAGAAAAATGGCAGATCAACAAATGCTGGCACGACATTAATGTTTAGGAGTTCAGATGGTTGAGTTTAGAACAAACAAAAGAAAGTTAAAGTTTGGAAACAAACTTTGGAACAAACAAAGTAACGAGATATTGGGAGTTATATCACAAGGGTGTGAGCCTCATGGTAATTCTTTTTTCCTATACATGTTTGGGTCCAAGTCATCTTAGGCTTTTACTAGTACCAACATTTTTATCTTCCTTTTTATGCGTGTTTGTTTCATGAAAATTAAGTGAAGCAATCACAATAAGAGAAGGAAACTTCTCAAAAATTGGATATCTAACAAACCAATAATAACAATCTTAGGGAGAGGTAGAATAAGAGCAAAGGGCAAGAGTGTGGGTATGGGAGTTGAGACTACTCATGCAAATAGTCACGACCTTGGATCTTTGTGCAAGGGAATTGTGAAAGAATGATGCAGAAAGAAACAACTCCCTCGGCTACCAAATTTATATTCACACTGGTATTTCGTTACCTAGAAACTCGATAAACAATACCACAAAGATTGCAACACGATAGTTCAATTTTATTCAATTTTTACTTCACCATCAAGCCACATCAACAAATTAATTATAATTTCAGCCTTTCAAAGGCCTCTCTCCCTCTACATAATATTTCTCTATAATATATTCTCACAAATCT
>MU224577.1:528575-550261 GCA_018584345.1 Thuja plicata
CTACAACCACACACTCACTACTTGGACAGATGGCGTCCCCTTCCTCCTAATTTCTACCTTTGATAACCCTTCGACTTATAGCATAAATTTTACAAATTATGCCAGATATCTACTAATTCATATTCCACTGTCTTGACACATTAATCCCCTCGGGCCTTCCTTTTGTCTTAACGTTTCTCACAATACTATTCACTTCCCCTTATTTTCACCCTATTGATCTCTTTTCATTTCTAACTATTTTTTCATTGATTCTCTNTCACTTTATTTGGTGTAGTTTGTTTCACCTTCTTAAACCTTTGCATTCTTTGGAAATTTGTCATGCTCCTTTCTTCTTAGTCTGACTACAACCTCCTACATTCTTTGCACACACTCTATCTTTTCTTCCTTTTATTTCCCCACCATGCGTTACCAGGCACTCTTTCAAATAAAAAAACATTTCTTCTTTATGTTGCGCTTCCTTCTCTCCCCGTCTCTTCAACTTCCTCCTTGTCACATATTGAAACTATCTTCTACCTGATAACCTTATGGGAAGACATATTGTCAATTAATGCCAAAACACTTAGTCATCACAGTGTTGACCGAGCCAGCAGTGTAACCCAAGCAGTTACTATGTAACCCGAGCAGTGGTAGTGTCGACCGAGCAGATAGTGGTAATTAGTATTACCCAAGTGATTAGAGTAGCCTGAGTACACAGAGTAGCCTGAGTGAAAAAGTATAGTATGTTGCCCAAGTGACAGCATAATGCCCGAGTGCCAGTGTATTGCCAGAATGGATTACTGGACCCGAGTGATAGTTTCGAGCCAACCTAGCTTATATTGTTTGATGTTAATTTATCTTATGGAAGCAAACTTACAGTTGCATTTGGTTTGGATAAGGTATAAATATAAAGTATTTTGTTTATCCAAAATGTGAGTGAATAGATGTGTTAGAGCATGTATGCGAATATGAAGAAGCAGTATATTTAAGAGGCTACAACAGTAGAAGGAACAACAGAGACTCATCCATCATAGTCAAGTGATTAGTTTATATCATTGGAGCTTATTCAACAATTCAGAGTTGCATTGAAAATCATCTATTGGTTCATCCTAACAGGGGCATCAACAAAATCCTCTAACAAGGTGGACCTAACAGTCCTTTATAAATCTCCTAACAGAGTTGCATTACTTAATTGTATTGTATTAAATCCTTTCACAAGGTGGACCTAATAGTCCTTATTGCTCCTAATAAAGCAGACCATCAGAAGTGGTCAATTGTAAGCTTTAACAAGCTAAATTTATACTGCAGTAATAAATCTTGTGGGTACCATCCCCACCCCAGTTTTACTTTCTATTTTGAAGGTTTCTGGGTAACCAAATATTGTTTTAAATATTGTGGATGTTTTGTTGCTTTTCATTTCATGCATGCAATTAGATCAGATAATCTAATATTGGATTAAAATGATTAAGTTTTATTGGTTCCTGATTCACCCCCCAGTCACATTGACTCAACATATTTCCAACAATTGGTATTAGAGCATAAGGTTCTCTTTACAAATGTTTAACAGCTTCAACAAAGATCAGAGGCAATGAAAATATACAGACTGGAGAAAGTCATTGAAAATGAAAAGATAGATCTACAAGTGGCCATGGATCAGATCAAGAAACTCAAGGAGCAGCTCTCTTTTTCCTTGAAAAGAGGAAAAGATTTAGCAGTACAGATGAAAGACAAAAGTTACATAGAAGAAAGAATTGATGACTTATGCAAAGAAAGAAGTTTTGAAGAAGCAGATGCAGCAATTGAAGACCTACTTGCAAAGAATCTCAATTTACATGAAGAAGTCAGAAAATTGAAAAGAGAACAAGAAATTCATTCAGTTAGAATATGTGAAGTCATAGAACAAAAGAGTCAAGCAGAAATGACAGAGAAATGGCATAAGAAGATAAAATATTGTTGAGTACAAGATTAGAAGAAAAAGAAAATGAAATCCATCATTTGTCACTTCAACAAGCAAATATGATAAATCAACTCAATAATGTAAATCAAGAAGTTATCAATCTGAGAACAAAAAATGAAAGACTGCATAATGATCTCAATACTGAAAATAGACCAATGAGAGTATGATGAATTCACAAGGAAGCATGGATCATTTGACAAAGAAAACTCAACTCAGACATCATGGACAGATTGGATTAGGCTATACTGGACAAGGTGAATCCTCACAACAAGGAACTCAAAAGAATAGCAAACCTACTTGTAATCATTGTGGCAAGTTAGGACACATAATAAACAAGTGTTGGAGCAATGGAAAATCAAAGTTTAATGGTAAATGCTACAAATGCAACAAACATGGACATAGGGAAAGTGAATGCACTGAGAAACCTAAGTTTGAAGGAAAATGTTTCAATTGTAACAAACTAGGTCACAAATCCTCCGAATGCATAACTAAGAAATGGAACCCTACTGAACAACTAGCTAAAGCAATTTTTGGTTGGGATTACAACACATGGAGAAGATGTTGTCACTGTGGTGAATATGGGCATATTGGTGCAAATTGTGTAAATACTCACCTCAAAAAAAGGAATCCTACTAAGGGATATTATGTGTGTAAACAACTCGGTCATCTAAGCAAGAATTGCATGAACAAAGAGAAAGTGGATACTAGTTTTGAGAAAGGCAAAGCAAAAGTTTCAAAAATTAGAACTCAGATGAATCAATAGTGGGTAAGGAAATCTCCTGAAAGTTCAGATCAAAACAATAAGGTTCGAATGGAACCCAAAGAAATGAATTGGGTGGATCTACCATCTCCAAATAAACATACAAGGAGACTACTGGAACTGTGCATACAAGACATCCTACATCAGTTCCAGATATGATAGTAAGTCCAAATCAGCATATTGATGCTCTAGGACATATTATAGTTTTTACCAATTCAAGATCTCAGTAACACCCAAGTTGCACAGGCTTAACCGATTTAATATGGGTTGTATGGTTTTAAGGATATATAAGTTAGTGTTTGCTGAGCCTCATTCTGAGCTATGCCGGCTACCATGTACAAAGCATTTAATGAAAACTCAATGGTAAAATCTCTTATAAAAGATGAATTGTAAGTGTTATTATTTACAAAGCTTCCAGTTTGCAGAGTGATTCAGTGCCTTAAGAGATTCATAGTGAATTTGTATTCGAAAGTTTTTAGTTGCAAAGTTTTATCGAGCCTCTGAGAATAATGGCATCTACATCCAACAGAAAGGTTAAGAAAGGATCCGAGATGTTGGTCAGGAAGCAATCTACGAACCTCCTAAGTTTAAGCTTCATCCTATGGTTGCATAAGAGATAGACCTGATGGGAGCTCATTCCCTAATTCCTCCAATGGTATTATTGATCAATGACATCTGAACCTTCTATCATTACACAATTCAACAGCTTGGAACATTGGAAATGAAGAGTTCTTATGATAAACTCTATGATGCTAGAAGTCTGAAACCAGAGCATAAACATCTAGAAGTCAAGGGTTTGACTCACATCATGCATATGCCACAAAATTTCCAAGTTAAGTCGATTAGGTTCATTCTGAGTCATTTCCATGACATGCAGCTATGATTGGAGCAGCCAGTGAAGATCACAAAGACAATGATACACCGTGTTACAAGGTATCCTATATTGGACAAGTCCAAAGCTACCAAAACCCCACCTTGGGATGTCCTAGCTAAGAAGACTCTTGTTGAGTGGGATGATAGAGGCATGAGACTTAATGGAGTAACTGACATGCAATTGAATTTTGGGATTCATGTTATTTCTCACAAAATCTATAGCTCTAGCACACCTAACAACGTACCATGTGAGGTTGTGGACTTGGCATACAAGGTGGTCAAGAACAACCTCTCATTTGACCTTTCCGAGTTCAGCTCATCCAATTGAGAAATAACATGGAGAGCATCTGGGCATCAAAGTCCAATCCATGTAATTTTGGTTCACTTTTGGTCTGCATATTCTTTTACATTCAAAAGTTTTTCCCTTTCAAAGGGACAATTGTTTGGAAGAAGGACATACCTATAATATATTAGATAAATGAGTTTATAGCTGAGTTAGGAGACAAGTTTGAGAGCATCATGGATGCATATTTTGAGGAATTCAGAGAAAAGATGCAGAATAGGTATAGAATTCCTAAACAATTGGTTGAAGACCATAAGGATGATGTTTGTTTCCTAGTTGACTGTGATAAAGTATATATTTAGGCAGTGAGACCTAGGGTTGCATGAGTGAAACCTCTTACATATGAGGTTAACATAGATGAGACCAAGAACATCATTGAAGCTCTTTTGAATGAGCCTATTGACCCCAAAGCACCTTACTTTGGTACATATGAAGAAGCCAAGAATAGAATTTCAATAAAGATTGAGATTCCCAAGATTCTGAAAAGAGGAAAGAAAAGGTTGGAAAATTTTGGAAAGAAGTATGGAAAGACTTCTCCTTCTATCTCAATAAGCCAAGGAGATGAAATCAAGATAGAAGATGATACATCTAAGAAGGAAGAGGAAGAGATAGAAGTAGAGCCTCCTAAGAAGAAAAAGAGCCTAGTTCTCAAGAAAACACCTGATGCCCCTACCCTTATCTTTACTACCAGCAAACCAAGAAGATCAAGAAGGAAACTCATATTACCTAAGGAAGATGAAGAAGATGAAATCACATTCAAGAAGCCTCCATCTACCTTTGAGAATAAAATTGAAGCCTTTAAGAGAAGGTAGTGGTATGAGTTCTCTTAAATCTCTAAATTATGCTTCCAAAATGAAGGATGAACAAAAGCAAATTAAGGAAGCAGTTGTAGAGAAGATGACTAGATAGAAGTATGATCCATCCAAATTGAAGAGTCATATTCCTAAAGACATATTCAAGGCAATATCTATTCCCTGGAGAAATGTTGTCTGAACAGAAAAATAAATCAGAGAACAGAAATTGAGGCAAATCATTCCTACTATGACAAACAAAGAGGTAAAAGAGGCAATGAACAGGTATGGAAGCAATCACACTCCAAGGTTCAGAACCTTTCAGGTATTGAATAAGAAGATAGAGGATGTGGTGCAAGAAGCTACAAACATATGGAAGACAGTATTGGAAATCTAAGAAGAAGACAAGACTAAAGTACTGAGTACAGAACGTAAGGAGAAGACTGACGATGCAGATTTACCTGAGGTAGAATTCATTGAAGCATCCAATGCAGAGAAGATAGCAGTAGAGGTGATGGAATCTCTATTACAATCACCTATTCATGTCATTCTATCTCTGAGAAAAGACAATTCTACTGAATCAACATCAAGACTAGTAGGGACCGAGCACCAGGCTCCACCTACTACTGGTCCAAGCTTGGTCGAGTCACAGAGGTAACTATGAACATTCCTTCAATAAGCACATATTCTACATTTGATTCAGACCCTACAATTGGTGCAACAAATTTCAATGACCTATTCCAAATAAATACTGAGGAGAAAACAAAGGAAGGAAAGGAAGTGGATAACAGTGGAAAAGGTAAGGAAATTGTTCCTTCACCCAATCCTAAGGTCAGTGGAAAAGAAAAAGAAACAATCACTGATGATATAGATCTTGAGAAAGACATTGTGATTCCAAATTGGGATCTATCCAATCTGACAATAGAGCAAATGGACACACTAGGAGAGCTATGGAAGAAAAGAGCCACACAACAGAAGCTCCAAGCAGAGAAGAAGAGAAACAGAGCGCTGGAAGACATCAAAGGTATATTCCTAGATGCACTAGAAGTAGAAGTAAATGAGAGTGATTCAATTATGGACCAACTTGTAGACATAGTCCACAAGTTTAATAAAGATTTAAATGGTCAAGAAAAACTACTGCGAAGGTAGAAAGAAAGTTTGAGAACAAAGTCCTAGAGAATGTTGCAAGAAAGATTGCAATTGACCAAGTCAAGCTAAATCCTCTCATTAGCTCTCTAGAGACTACATTAAATAATGTTTCTTCATTATTTATAAATCTAAGTGATACTTCAAATTTCACAATGGAAATCAAGACAAAGTTGACAAAGGTTGATACAGATCTGAAGGAAAGTGCAAATCAGTTGGCACTTAACCCGAGTTTAAGCTCAGCACATTTTGTGAAAAGTAAGTATCTAACAGACATGCAAGCTGAATTACTAAGGGAAGAAACAAGGAAAATAGAATCTCTCACAGTCATGCATAGCCAAATCCTTCCACACATGGATGTAATGCAAAAGCATATAGCTCATGCTAAGGCTCTTATTCAAGACAATAATTTTTTAGTTGCAGAAACTATGATGGAGCTATCAACAGAGTTACAGATAGAGTTACACATCCTGAAAGTGTTGCAGGATAATTGGGACAATACTTTTTCTCAGAATTTAAAGGTGTATAGTGATTTCCTATCCTATTTTGGTATTACCATATAGATTTATTTTGGCATTTGTGTCAAAAAAAAGGGGGAAATGTATATAGGATATAGGAAAGATGTATATAGAAATACATATACAGAAGACAAGTAGAGCAGTGATATATATAAGTGGTACAAAAATCATTTTGAAAAATAAAAAAAAGGAAAGTCAGTTGTAACCGAGTTACAGAGATAGTGTCAAAACCCAAGCAAGTACCCAAGCATATGGTAAGGGGGAGTTTTGACTCTGAGCAGTTTTTGAACATGATAAGTGTTTTTGGTCACTAATGCCAAAGGGGGAGATTGATGACCTTATGGAAAGAAATTTTGTCAATTAGTGCCAAAACTCTTAGTCATCACAGTTTTGACCAAGCCAACAGTGTAACCCGAGAAGTTACTATGTAACCCAAGCAGTGGGAGTGTTGACCGATCAAATAGTGGTAATCAATATTACTCGAGTGATCAGAGTAACCTGAGTACACAGAGCAGCCCGAGTGACATAGTATATTATGTTTCCCGAGTGATATCATAATTCCCGAATGCCAGTGTATTGCCAGAATGGATTAATGGACCTGAGTGACAATTTTGGGCCGGTCTAGCTTATATTGTTTGATGTTAATTTATCTTATTGAAGCCAACTTACAGTTACATTTGGTTTGGATAAGGTATAAATATAAATTATTTTTTTTATCCAAAATGTGAGTGAATAGATGTGTTAGAGCATGTGCAAATATGAAGAAGCAGTTTGTTTAAGAGGCTACAGCAACAGAAGGAACAACATAGGCTCATCCATCACAGTCACGTGATTAGTTTACATCATTGGATCTTATTAAGAAATTTAGAGTTGCATTGAAGATCATCTACTAGTTCATCCTAACAGGTGCATCAGCAAAATCCTCTAGCAAGGTAGACCTAATAGTCCTTTATAAATCTCCTAACAGAGTTGCATTACTTAATTGCATTGTATTAAATCTGTTCAAAAGGTGGACCTAATAGTCCTTATTGCTCCAAACAGGGTAGGCCATCAGAAGTGGTCAATTGTAAGCTTTAACATGCTAAATTTATACTACAGTAATAAACCTTGTGGGTACCATCCCCACCCCAGTTTCACTTTCTATTTGGAAGGTTTCTGGGTAACCAAATATTGTGTCAAATATTGTGGGTGTTTTATTTCTTTTCATTTCATGCATGCAATCATCAGATCAGATAATCTAATATTGGATTAAAAGGATTAAGTTTTATTGGTTCCTGATTCAACCCCCTCTTAGTCACATTGAATCAACATATTTCCAACACTACCTTGGTTCAAAACTCTCATTTTTAGCTGGCAAAGGTTCTGGGACATGGCTCTACTCTTTCCTATTGGATGTTTTTTTGAAGATTTATAAAGCCTTTAAAAAAATTCTACCTTGAGCATGTCCTACAATCATTTTGATTCATGAGGCACATTTTGATGAGGCATTCTAGAGAGTGTCTACAACCCTTTTGACAAATCCATTTTATGCACATGTTAATCATTTGATCATTAGATAACATAGACCATGTTTAACTTGTTCATCGCAACTAACTAAATAGTAAAATTAGACATGGAGAGAAGACAAACAAATCAAAATTGAAACAAACAAAATATAAATTTTGTTGGTTGATGTTGATCCTCGATTCTCTTGTCATGCTCCCACATTAGACATGCAAAGTAGGAAAATTTTGTGAGTAGAAATCACAAAATGGACTTAGGTAGTTGAACTTTCCTTTTAGGTTGTAAACAACCTACTGTAAACTCCATCGTTGATGAAGTTAGAGATAGCTTCTTCATCCACCTCTATAACTTAGCTAGGACATTTTCCAATCTAATCCAGCAAGTGTACACTTTTCTCCTCTTCCATCTCATGGACTCATGCCCACCGCAATTGGACCTCCTCCATCTATATCTCTCTCTTCTCCTCTTGCTTCTCGTAAACTCCTTCCCATCATAGATGATCCTCCACCAAAGGTTCTCTCTTCTTCTCCTCCAAATACTCTCTACTATCTTCTCCTTCTTTATGAAATCTTGTCTGCTACAAACTGACCACCTGTACCAACACCCTATAGAATCCTCAACATGCTCTACATGAAAACACTCAACACCCATGCACAAATCTATAACTTCACTATCTTCTAGTTTCAACTTTGTAAGAAAATGAAAACTGAACTCAACAATTTTTTACCTTATTCTCTTTTGTTGCCCCAACATCCTCCTCAACATCCACTGCTCCAACTCTCTCCACTACTATACTTAATAACTCTTCAATTCTCTCAATCTCCTCTCCAAGAAATAGACCACCCTCTTCTAGTCTTTGATCAAATACTAGGCACACATTAACCTCTTCCTTTTGATGTTTCATCACTTTCATTCACCAACTAATGGTCCATCATGACCATTTCCTCCTCTGTTTTTCTTCATTTGTGTTGGATGCTAGATCACTTATTTTTTCTTCTAACTACAACTCTCCCTCTTCAATGGAAATCTCCACATCCCATAGCTCTCTTCCTAAAATTTCTCCAAAAATAAAATCAACATAGACCTACTCATAATCCACATTGTCATATTATTCGGACATGTCCTTTCATCTAATGCAATATTTTTCACACATTCACTCTTTTCTTCATGGATTCAAACACTCAACTGATTAGGATTTCACACACCTCTAATGACATTTTTTACTCAACAACAATTTCACACTCTCAAATACAAATTGCCTCATGGTTGGAACCCTATTCGTACACAAATTCACTCTTCACCCATAAGTCCTAGCACAGGTTACCTCATGTTTTGTGATCTAGCTACATGTACTCATAACCTTTTTCTTTGATACCATTTGATGTAGAAAGAAACAAATTCTTCTACTTCCAAACTTACATTGACATATAGGCATTTTGCTACCTAGAAGATCAATTGACAATAACACAAATGTTGCACACATGATCATTCATTTTTATTTAATTTTTTGTTCATCATCAAGCTACATCAACAAATCAATTACAATTTTGGCTTTCAAAGGCCTCTCTCCCTCTATACAATATCACTTCTCTACGTAGTCTATTTCTACACCACTCTCTCTATGTTAAACCCTTCTCTCATCATCTCCCTATAGATACACACTCACTACTTGGACCAACGTCATCCCCTTCCTCCCAATTTCTACCTTTGATACCCCTTCCTATATCAAAATAATTCTATATCACATCATATTTGTTCCAATTCATCTTCCACTTTTTCTTTACACATTATTCTCATCGCGCATTCCCTTTCTCTGATCACTTTTCATGATAATATTCACTTCCCCTTATTTTCACCCAGATGATCTCTTTTTGTTTCTAATTATTTTCTCGTTGACTATGTGACTTTCCTTTAGATATCATTCCCCCCTTTCTATGGTGTGTTTTCTTTCACCATCCTACACCTTCACATTCTTTGGCAATTTCTCAAATGGATTTAGATTTTTGGTCTAGTTGCAACCTCCTACATTATTCCACGTGTTGTGTCTTTTGTTCTTTGTTCTCCCAAAACATGCATTACCAATCACTCTTTCAAATAAAAAATTTATTTCTTATTTATGTTGTGTTTCCTTCTTTCCCTATCTCTTCAACTTCCCTTAGGTGGAAACATATCCCTAAATGGGAGGTCTAATGATTGCAATTACATTATACAACTTGAGGACTCAAAATTTATTTGTAACCAATTAGACATATACACAAAATAAATTAATAATCATTAAGTAACCTTTCCCAACTTGAATCCATCTTTAATGTAATCCATAATTATCTAATCCCCAACAATAGATTCCATGCCACTCAATCTTGTGAAAAACAAGATCTACTCCTACTATGATAGAAGATGTTCACATAGGCTACAAACACACAATCACAGGAAAAAAATTGGGAGATGGATTAAATAGATGCCATACATAAATAATTAATGCATCAAACACCTTTTGCAAGTTTCAGACAAGAACCATCAACATAGAGAAATACAAACCCCTCATTGGGCAAAAACACCAATGGCATAAACCAAACAATCTCATTGAGCACAATCACTAATGGAGGAAACGGTGAAATCCTCATTGTGCATCATCACCAATGGAATATACCAAGACACTCACATTCATCACATTCACCAGTAGATGAAAATATCACAAAAAAGTCAAGGCCAAAAATGCTAAATCCTAAAGAGGGGCTAGGGAGTGTCATCGCAATGGCCTCAAGATTATCCGAGAAAAATGAATCACACCTCTCCAAGAGATGAGTTTTTTCAATCATACCAGTCCAATATTCATACATAAGGAACTTATTATACACTCACCTTGATCCCTTACAAGTATTTCATGCATGGGTATGTGCACCAAGCTGTTAACCAAAAAGGGGGGTATAAGTGGACACATTTTTTCTGAAATCGGGTAAACCTGAACTTGGAAAAGTTGTTTGAGGGTCATGCACTCAAAATAAGATGTGTAAAAAATAAAAATTGTAGTAATCTGAACCTAGTTTCTAAAATACTATTTAAAAAGAAAAACTGATAAGATTAAGAGGGTCAAACCTCACGCGCACAAAAACCTATTCCTGATTTTTTCATAAAAACATAACATAGTTGTTTCTGTGCATTGTACAAAAGATATAGTTATATTCAGTATTTTTCAAATCCCTTTGGTAGGAGGATATGTAGGAGTGAGATCTATAATTTGTGTATTTATTTTTAATTTTTCGATGAGTATTTTGTTTCTGTGATTTTTTGAAGTGACCACATACTGAAATTTTGGTACCTGTTCATGCGTTGGGCATAACTTGAATCAAAATAATAAAAAATGAAAATATTTTTTTTTAAAGTGTATAGAATCAAGTGTAGAACAATAATATGTAATTTATTTGTAATTTGGTTAAGTATATCATAAGTTATTAAAAAAATGGTAGACATATGTATGTGAGGACTGTCAGACATTGGTAAAGAAAATTAAAGTTTACTATGATAATGTTGTCCAAAAATAGAAAAAATTATATGGTTAGAAAGCTAAGAAGACATATGAGATTATGGTGAAAATTATAGAGCTACCCTATTGACAAATTGCAAACCTGATGAAGATAAAGTCGGGAATTCATCTTAGAAGATGAAAAAACATCTAAAAGAACAAAAATGGAGAGAAAATGAACCTCTAAGCCTTTGGGTTGTTTTCCAAGCCTCTTCGCAAGCCATAACCCGATTGGGTTTCTAAATTTCAAATAAACTGATCAGGTTCTGAAAAGAAAAAAAGTACATTTTCAACTCCTCCATAACCTAATCGGGTTCTCGAGATTAAAATGCACAATTTTCACTTCTTCAAAACCCGATCGGGTTATGAAAAAGTAAAAATTATGCATCTCTCTCTCTCTCTCTCTCTCTCTCTCACACACACACACACACACACACACACACACACAACTTCCACAAGAGATATCCCAATGGTCCCTTTATGTCCTAAAAAACATCAAAAGTCAATCATGTATTCTCTCTAACTCCTATGTCCTAGCTTTGCCAAAAATTTGAATGTGGCATGAAAAACAATGCATCATTTTGGTTCAACAAAACTTTCCAACATAATCTTATATTGACTAAAATAGAAATTTATTAAGGTGACCTCAATTCACCTATTTGGATTTTTCAAATATTATCATTTAAAAATATGAAAAATGCCCTTTGGGCCAAAACATGCACAACAATCATCTTACATTGTTGAAATCAAATTGCAAGCATTTATACCCACATTTTGCACTCTAAAATCTTCTAATCTCATGTAATCCCTCCCACAAATGTACTCCCAATTCTAAAAACAATTCTTTCTTTTAAGAGGGGTTTAAAAAAAAAATTCTTCCCAAAACAATGAATAAATAAGAATGACTTTCTATTTCCTTATATTATATTTGCCTTTTTCATTTTCTATTGGTTTCCATTTTAGCAATAGAAAACAAATAAAATTCAACCTTGTTTTAGTTCTTCAATTAAATATGATGATAACACGTAGAATAAACCCCATTTCATTTTCCCATTGTTTTTTCATTGAAAATTCAATTTCAAAAATGACTTAAATCAATTTAACCAAAATATATTACCTCGTTTCAATTAAATAATTAAAATATGACTAATTATGCAAGTATAAAAGCCATAAAAAAATATCTTTACACTGCAGGAAACTTCAGAAGCCAGCAATGTCGATAGTTAGCTAAATATCCCTCATAAGTTAAGGACAGTGCCACATGCTATATCATTATCAATTGCTTAAATTAAAGTATGAAACATGTATATTTAAGGTACATGAAATTTTATGATTGTTCAAAACCCAAGATAATAATCTACAACAAATAATCTCATATTCCTAAATAACCGAATTTCATACAACATCAACATTTCTACAACATAATTCTCAAAAGTAGATACCTTTAATATCTTTTAATTGAATTTCAAATTTTTTATTACATATTATCAAAAATTGAAACTCATAAAATTTACTTAATTTTGTTGTAATTAATTACAAACATTATTTAAATAAACTTGTAAATCAATCCACAAAAAAATAAATAGTCCAATACAATAATTAAAAGTAAATAACAAATATCTTGACTTGACCTAATGGTGGAGAATTTTTGCTCTTAAAGGAGAGGCCAAAAGTTCAAATCCCACAAGGAGTAACAAAATATCTTCCATTATAGATGGGGACAATTTCTTTCATTTAAGTTGGCTCCATGAGCTCTGAAATGCATAGAATACACCTCTAAATGTCAACAAATAATTAAGAGTGATATATATATATATATATATATATAAGGCAAAAGTGGGCAAGCCATTAAATATATTATATATATTAATAAGCTGATTCGAGAGCTCAACTGGGAAAGAACCAGTAAGAAAAAACCCCAGCATCCTTTCTCATTACAAAAATTTGATATATCATGAGCCCTAACTTATGAAGCAAAATTGATGGTTTACAAAAAGAGTACGGAGCAATGACGCATACAGCCTGCACTAGAAGATATTCATGGTCTAAAACATATCAAGCCACTTACAACCCATACATCACATGACTCATATATCTAACAAAGACGATAGCAAAAATCAAAATTTATACACTAATGATGTACATTCAGCATCGAATATCCATCTCACTATTGATCGCTCATTCCTCCATCACAACAAATTCATTGGTTGTAGGTGCAGGTTGAGATTGAGGTGACCACCCCAAATTCCAACCAGTGTGACACTCAGAAGGTGTAATTGGCTCCCATCCACTCCCTTGCTCGGACTTTGCATTTTTTTTCCAACCCGACCCAACTGTGTCATCCATTTCTAGTTGATTTGGTTTATCCAAATCTCCTTGTCCTCGTTCCAACTGTGGATTTTGCAATGAAGGAGAAGCTGAGGGTGCCCTTCTTTCCCCCCAAACATCCCAGTCCTCGCACAAAGAAATCACATTCCAATTTGTTGACAAAATGAGAGGAGTGGGTCGTGGTATGACTGGAGTATTAGGCATTCCAATTAAATCCAATAATGCATAAACTATTTTTTTTAACCTTTTCTTCCAACTGCAACCCATAAAATATTATATATTTGTACATGCATATTTATATATAAATTGATACATATACACATATATATGAATATAACATATTTTAAACTGATTTTCAAATTATTTGATTAAAACACACATAAAACTGCATATCTAAAATAATCAAAACACATCCCTCCAAACAAAATAAAAATAATCGAATTACCCTGTAAATATATATAACCCTTTATATAGGAAGCCTCATAAAGTGCCTTCTTCCATTCTTCAAGAGTATGGGGCTCAAAATTTCCAGTGTGGTTATGCATTTGAAAGGCTTGAGTAAATAAACTGTCCCCATCTCTCATTCGCAGCTCTGAAGGCTGAACCCCACTAAATACTAGTAATTATGGGATCCCCTGTTTTGAGGATCAACTCTAGCTCTTTCAAGCTCCAATTAGAATATGCATAATTAGCAGAAAAGATAACAAGATGCACATTTGACGAAACAGTAAATCTGAACTAGACAAGTCAATTTCAGACACATCTCAAGACAAGGTAAAGGCTGAATGGAAAGGTGGAAGTTCATACCGAGGAAGAGGCAATTACTTCTGAGGTAGTTATAATGGGAGAGGGTTACAAGTAACTTGTTACAAATGTGGAGAAGAAGGACATAAATCCTTTGAATGTACACATGCAAGCAAGAAAGTTGGTAGTAGCAAAAATGCTTTGGTGCAAGAAGAGTCACCGAATGAAGATGAAAAGGAAGGAAATCTCATGATTCGAAGGATACTATGGAGTGAGAAGGATAAGCATCTTGATCTTGTCAGGAAAATTTTGTTCAAGACTAGATGTAGAGTTGCAGACAAAGTTTGAAAGGTAATTATTGATAGTGGAAGCTCGAAGAATCTAGCATCTGAGGAAATGGTCACAAAGTTGTAGTTGGAAAGGATGAAGCATCTGAAACCCTATTAGATCTCATGGATCAAGGATGAGCATACATTAATGGTGAGTGAACAATGTTTTGTGAATCTAAAAATTGGAAAGTATTATGATAAGGTGTTGTGTGATATTATGCCAAGGGATTGTTGTCGTATTTTGTTGGGTAGACCTTGGCAATATGATAGGCATGCTATACATGATGGAAGATTGAATAGATATTATATTTGGGTTGATGGTAAGAAAAAAAATTTGTTACCTTTGATTAAAGAGTCTGTTGGTGAGATATGTACATCTGTGAAAGTTTTTTTCGATGGAAGGTAGACAGTTTATTAAGGATTTGAAAAGAAATGATATTTGTTATGTTTTGATTTTGAAAAAAATGAGTAAGAATATAGAAGATGACATTCTTGCAAAAGTTGAGGAGTTACTCACTGAGTACAAGGAGATCATTTCAAATAATGTACCTGATGGTTTTCTACCAATGAGAGATATTAGTCATTGTATGGATCTGATTCCTGGAGCTAGTTTACCAAACAAAGCACCACATAGGTTAACACCGACCGAGAATGAAGAGCTTAACCGACACGTTCATGAATCGTTTAACAAAGGTTTGATCTGAGAAAGTTTGAGTCCATGTGCAGTACCTGTTGGATTGGAACCTAAGAAGAATGGAGAATGGAGAATGTGCAATGATTCAAGAGAAATCAATAAGATCATAGTGAAGTATAGGTTTCCTATACCAAGAATGGATGACATAATGGATTGTTTGAGCGGAGCAAGATATTTTACCAAAATTGATTTAAAGAGTGGATATCATCAAATCAGAATAAGAGAAGGTGATGAATGGAAGACTGCTTTCAAGACAAAGGAAGGTTTTTATGAGTGGTTGGTTATTCCTCTTGGTTTAACTAATGCACCGAGTACTTTTATGAGGTTAATGAATGAAGTTTTGAAGAAATTCTTGAATAAATGTGTGATTGTATACTTGGATGATATTCTGATATTCAGTAAGACTAGAGAGGAGAATTTGATGCATAGAAGACAAGTGTTGTAGAGATTGAAAGAGGAAAAATTGTTGATAAATCTGAAAAAGTGTTCCTTCATGAAAGAAGAACTTGTGTATTTGGGTTTTGTAATTTCAGCTAATGGCTTGAAGATGGATCCTGAGAAGGTTGAATCTATACTTAGTTGGCCTACACCTGAGAATGTCACTGAGGTAAGATCATTTCATGGATTGGAAAGTTTTTACAAGAAGTTTATCATAAATTTCAGTTCTATTTGTAGTGCTATGACTAAGACAATGAGAGGAGACAAAAGAGAATTCAAATGGACACATGGAGCTGATAAGATCTTTGAGACTTTGAAGCTGAAGGTTTCTGAATTACCTATGTTAGCATTACCTGATTTCAATAAGGTATTTCAAGTTGAATGTGATGCAAGTGGAAGTGTAATTGGAGTTGTGTTGACTCAAGAAGGTAAACATGTTTCTTTATTTAGTAAAAATTTGAATGATGCTAAAATGAAATATTTTGTCTATGATCAAGAGTTCTATGCTATTGTTCAAGCTATGAAGAAATGGAGACATTATTTGATGCCAAATTAATTTGTGTTGTATATTGATCAGAAGGCTTTACGATATTTGGTTAGTCAGAATAAGTTGAATCAGAGACATATGAAATGGGTAGAATATTTATAGAGTTTCACATTTGTGATAAAGCATAAGAGTGGAGTATCTAACCGAGTTACTGATGCATTCAGTAGAAGAAGATCTTTGTTGACTGAAATGAGAATTGAAGTTCTTGATTTTGATAACATGAAGAGTTTGTATGGAAGTGATATTGATTTTTCTTAGCAGTGGAGAGTGTGTAGAGCACCAAATTCAAATCAATCAAGTAAGTATGAAGATTATTTCATTCAGGATGATATGTTGTTCAAAGGTATTCAGTTGTGTATACCAAGAGGTTCAATGAGAACTAATTTAATAAAGGAGAAACATAGTAGTGGTTTGGCTGGACATTTTAGCATTGATAAAACATTGAGTTTGCTTAAGGAAAGGTATTTTTGGCCTCAGTTTTATGAGGATGTTCAGAAGTTTGTGAAAAGATGTGGAGTTTGTCAAGTTGAAAAATGAGTGAGTCAAAATACTGGTTTGTATACACCAATTAGTGTTCCTAAGAAACCTTGGAGTGATATCAACATGGATTTTGTTCTTGGCTTGCCTAGGAAAGCAAGAGGTAATGATTCCATATTTGTTGTTGTGGATAGATTTTATAAGATGACACATTTCATACCATGTAAGAAAACATCAGATGCAGTACATATAGCAGATATTTTCTTTAAGGAGATTATCAGATTGCATGGATTATCGAGGAGTACCATCTCTGACCGAGACAGTAGGTTTGTAAGCTATTTTTTGGAGAACACTCTGGAAGAAGTTGGATACTGATTTGAAGTATACTTCTTCATTTTATCCATAGACTGATGGATAAACAAAGGTTTTAAACCAAAGTTTGAGTAACTTGTTGAGATGCTTAGTTGGAGACACACCAAGTAATTGGGATTTGATGTTGGCCACACAAGAAGAGTTTGCATACAATAGTTCAGTAAATAGAAGTATTAGAAAAAAACCTTTTGAGATTTTTACTGGCACACAACCGAGAGGTATATCAGACTTGAGAGATATTATTGGAGAAGAGTAAAGAAGTGCTGAAGAAAAGGAATTTGCTGAGTTCATGATGACATTACATGAAGATGTAAAACAAAAGATAGAGAAAAGTAATTAGAAATACAAGGATAGTGCAGATAGATCAAGAAAATATAAAACATTTGAAGTTGGTGATGTTGTAATGGTTCATTTGAAGAAAGGTAGATTTCCTATCGGAACATATGGTAAACTAAAGATGAAGAAATTTGGTCCTTGCAAAATACTGAGAAGATTTGACAGTGGAAATGCTTATGAAGTGGAATTACCTAATGACATGGATATATCACCTATATTTAATATTTTAGACTTATATGAGTATCATGAACCCGATGAAGAAGTAACAGTACTGAGTGATTATCCTAAGAAGCAAGTAGAGGAAGTTGAGAAGATTTTGAAACAAAGAATTGGCAGAAGTACAAGAGGAAAGGAATACATGGAGTATCTGGTAAAGTGGAGGAACAGACCAATTGAGGACTCATATTGGATTTCTCAATCTAAGTTGGATTTATTTCAGGTTGTACCTGATACATGATTCAGGGAATCAATTTTTTTTTTGTAACCCCAGGTGTCTGATGCAGGAGTATCTTGGGTCCTTGGTAATCCTGCTCAACCAAAAATATATTTACTTCTGTTCTTTAGTTTGTTTGGAGGCTTCTTGGTGAAGTACTCTATCGCTCGGGTTCTGTCACTCGGGTAGGCTTGTTCCGAGTTCATTTTCTGTCGCTCAGGCATGCTTGTTCTGACTTCATTTTCTGTCGTGCGGGTTCATCTTCTATTTCTTGGGTATGCTTGGACCAAGTCATATTTTGTTGCTCAGGGTGTTTTATGCCTGAGTCACTCTGTTGCTCGGTCATCCTTTGCCCGAGTTGTTTATTTTGGAGTTGGATCCGGTGGCCGACTTCTGCATTTATCTTTTGTGGCTTAATTAATGTGGGGTCTATCTTTGGGATCTGTGTGGACCTAAATTTGGGTCTCACATATGGATTTGAGCATCGACCTCTTTAGTGGACTCTTGTATATTTTTTTTTCTATGCTCTTAGTTTAGGGGCAATTTTTAGAAGTAGGTTTTGATATCAAATTGTAATAGAAGATTAAGTATTGAATTATCTAGAAGGCAGGTCTATGACCTCGCATGTATGAAGATCAATTTGTAATTCATTGAATGTATATGGCCCAAACCGGGAAGGCCTTATAGCCCGACATGTATCGAGTTTAATCAATTAATAAAAATGATCTCTTCTGTTTCTTCTCTCACTATGTTGTTTTTTTGTTTCCGCATTGTATCTATAAGTTGGTTTGGTAGTTGGGAGAGCCTTTGGCCCCACTTCCATATCTCTTTTCGTCACTGTATCAGAAAAACAACTTTCCATATTTATTTATTATATTTTAATGTTCTTTTTATAATTGTACTTCAGTATTTTTGGACGAAAAAATATTCTCTTGTCTTATTTGTATTTGAAAAGAAAAGTAAAGATTCCTCTTGTAGGTTAAATAAATATATGTGACGAAATAAGATAATATGTTTTAGAAATTAAATAGGATGGAAAGGATATAGTTGATATGTGAAGAATGATATCATTATTTTTCATTTTGAGATGAGTTTTAAGAATATCTAAGAAATAATGTTTCTTTATTTAGCTGATAGGTTATTTGTGGGAACTTTGCTCCCTGAAAATTGAAAAATTATCAATTTATATGAGTGTCTTTTTTTTCCGATTATGCAAAACTCTTGATTGAAATGATATCTTCTTATTGTTCTTTTTACCATTTATTTCTCTTTTTTGCCCTTATCTGTCCATTTTTTTAGCTACAAAGAATATCTTCATTCTTTTCTTTTATTGATGATGTCATAAATTTCATTGTAATAATATGATGCTTCAAATTATAGATAATAAAAATGATTAACTATTTTAAATATTTAATATGAATTAATTATGTTCTAGGTGCTGGTCCTGCTATGTCTTTTTGTTGGTGTTTTGGGAACCTGTTGTTTTGTGTTGGTCTCTGGTCATTTCTCTTATGTTGCCAACTTTATGTTTTGTAAACTCTTGGTCTAGTCTAATTGTCTCTATGCTTTAATGTTTATTCTGATGTTATTTCTTTGTAAAGGGTTTTGGGTCCTTTCAAAACCTATTTTCACCTTAATCAAAAACTAATTTTAATATTTAATATAAACAAAAATAATTTAATAACTTTTAATCATAAATTGAAATATTTCTAATAACTTTTAATCATTTATTTACATTATCTTAAACTAATAATGAATAAGTAGATTAATTTTGTATGCAAACTCTTTTACTTTATTGAAAATCAAATCACTTATTGACTCATTGTTGCACACACAAAAGCGGGCCACTGCTAGTTATTAAATAAGTTCAAATTTTATTTTGATTCTTTGTCATGTCACAAGACAAGTTAAGTTGTTAGGAATAATTTATAGTCAGGGCTCTATATTTGGTTTCTAGATTTGTATTGACAATTAGAAATATTTCACTCTAAATTATTTCATTTCATATGTGTTCTTTTTTCTCCTTTATCTAAATATGTAAAAAACACCAAAACCACATACATAAATATAAACTATTACTTATTACTTTTCTAATTATTATTTTTTCCTCAACTACCTTAATAGCACTTTTGATACTCTCGCATTGATTAAACTAAATATACAAATGTACAAAGCCAAAAAAATAGACAATAGAACCAAGAAAACAACAATTTGTAGACCTCTCCATCAAACACTTGAAAACTTAAAACAATGCAAAATAGGTTTCGAACAATTCAGTCATTCATAAACGATTGTTGGTTTTAAACACTAGTGACAAAAAATAAAAAGCTAACACTGGTTTTTAACGTGGACTCATTCTCCCCACCCAATGGGAATACGAAGACCAGCCCTTCATATATTGACTGCAACGACAAAATCCTTACTGTCATTCCTTCCATTCATATATTAAGATTCGTTCATTTCATACAATTCATTTGTACCAAAGATTTATTTTATATATCGAATCTTCTGGATTTTGATGGTTGAGATTGTAGCGTGGCATGTGAAAAGTAGAAAAACGACAAATTAACAAATGCTGGCATGACATTAATGTTTAGGAGTTCAGATGGTTAAGTTTAGAACAACAAAATAAAGTCTAAGTTTGTAAACGAGATTAAGTTTGGAACAAACAAAATAAAGTCAAGTGACGAGACATTGGAAATTATATTGCTAGGGTGTGGGCATCGTGGTAATTCTTTTTGGATACGACTAAGCTTTTTATAAAATGTACTATTGACTAAATTTCAAAAATCAGAAAATCTAACAGATTTTCGCAAAATTTTTAGCATTTGTTCTTTATGATCCGCATATTTTGTGGTTGAAAACCACAAAACAAATTGAAAAAAAAAATCGCTGTATTTTCGCAAATTTGAAAAAAAAAAAGTTTGACCTTTATTTTTATTTTATTTTTATTTAGCTTAGCCCGTGCCATTGTTTTTAACTATACATTTTTGGGGGGTCCAAGTCATTTTAGGACCTAGAAACACCATCATCTTCTCATGTATGTTTGTTTTAGGAAAAAGTGAAATAATTAAAGTAAGTTAAGGAAACTTTTCAAAATTTAGATATTCAATAAATTAACAATCACAGTTCTAATTTTAGGTAGAGGGAGGATGAAAGAAAAGACCAAGAGTGTAGGTGCACGGTAGTTGAGACTACTCACAAATGGTCACGACCTTGGATCTTTGTGTAAAGGAATCAAAGTTGAACATCTTGATTACCATGAATAGAATGGTTGTGTTTAATCAATTGCCATGTGGTAAAGAATGACTATTTCTAGAGACTATAGTTGATGAAACCAAATTACTATACAAAGAGTATTTCCACAATGATCAAGAAGCACCTACAAATGTGTTTCTTCAACAACTTTGTTCACTTGCACTAAATCTACATGAACACATTAGAACATATGATAGCCTTAGGATATACCAAAGGGTGAGTATTGATATAACAACCAAAAGATATAACAAAACTCATGTCTTTCCAAATTCTAAAAATATATTTTTTTATCATAAAAGCATGATATATATATATATATATATATATATATATATATATA
>MU224577.1:550818-569804 GCA_018584345.1 Thuja plicata
TATATACATATATATATGTATATATACATGTATATGTATATATGTATATATATATATGTACATTTGTATATATATGTATATACTTCTCTTATTTTACATTATTTATTATTTGTACAATATATATTCATGTACATATATACATATAATTATCTATATGTGTGTGTGTGCACGCACACGCTTATGTATGTATGTATATATATATATAATGTATGTATGTATATGTGTATGCATGTGTGTATATATCACATATGTACACACGTGTATGTGTATGTATGTATACATATAACTATGTATGTATGTGCACATATGTACATGTATGTGTATGTGTATGTGTATGTATACATATGTATGTATGTATGTATGTACATGTGTATGTGTAAGTATATGTATACATATGTATGTATGTATGTATGTATGTGTATGTGTATATGTATGTATGTATGTATGTGTGTATATGTGTATGAATGTATGTGCATATGTATGTGTATGTGTTTGTATGCATGTATGCATGTATGTGTATGTGTATGTATATGTGTATGTGTATGCATGTATGTATGTGTATGTGTACATGTGTATGTATGTGTATGTATGTACATATATGTGTATGTGTATGTATGTATAATGTGTATGTATGTACATGCAAGTATGTGTATATATGTACATGTATGTGTACATGCACATATTTTATGTGTGTAGGTATGTGTATGTGTGTGTGTGTATGTGTATGTATGTGTACATGTGTGTATGTGTGTGTATGTATGTGTACATGCACGTATGTGTATGTATACATGTATGCATGTGTATGTATGTGTACATCTGTGTGTATGTATGTGTATGTATGTATGTATGTATGTGTACGTATACATGTACACATGTGTGTGTATATGTGTATGTGTGTGTATGTATGTACGTATGTACATGGACATATTTAAATGTGACTTATGTAATTGTTTTTAGTTCAATAATGTAGTTAAATTTACTTTAATTTTATTTTCAATTAAATTAGGAAAATAATATATATGTAGACTTCATTTGACTGTAAGTAAAATCTTTCAGGTACACATATATATATAGATATATAGATATTATTAGACATCATGGAAGATGCACTGATTCCCCCTGAGGAATTATTTGCACGAACTAATAGGGAAATTGAACGACTGCAAGATTCCCTAAATAGTTCAACCAACTCTATTATGTATAAGAGCACATGTCAGTCCATACTTTCTAGTTTGATTAGTATCAGAGATGACATTCATGGTACCACTCCCTATGCACCAGACATTATAGAGGTCATACTTGAGAGGAAGAGATGAGAGGTTGGCTTTGGTCTTTTTCTTAAGGAGGTACAGGCTTTAGTGCAGACTTACAGTATGTGAAGGGATATCAAGTTACCAAGTGTTAGGATCCTTCTATATCAACATTGATATACCAATGGTTTCTAGCTTCCCATGGTCGTTATCCAAATAACAACCAGATTCCATTGTATTTTTCATAATTGATATTTGTCGAGGTTTGTTTGGGGAGGACCATTAATTACAATGATTTGCAAGCACATCTAGGATAGGGGCATGGAAGGCTTGCTGATAGAGATGCTTTTCATCGATTTGAATGCCAGAGGCCAATGCACATGGCCATTGTTGGTCATAGGGCACCTGTTATAGCTCCTTCATTGGGTCCTGTGGCAGATGATGTTGTTCGCAACACCTAGCTTTGAGGTGTGATTGATAGTGTGGGGGACATTGCAGCAGCTAACACATCTATATCTAGTGACCCGGTTGGCCAGTATTTGATGTCTCGATGACACTGTAGATCATCAGATGGAGCATCTCTAGCAGGACCTCGGATGACATGTATGGTGTAGCAGGCATCCCTTCACTTTCCACCCTAGAGATACTTACAGGAAAGATGACACAGGTCACATTGACTAGTTTGGCTGAGGATCTTATGGATGCATATGCATTTATAGCAGTAGAGCATGATATCCCCATATCACATGTTAGAGCTCGTGTGGGTAGTGTCAGATATTATCAGCCACATCCTTCTTGTTACCCAGACCATGGCCATAGTGGCAGTGCTCATGAGGATTCACCTACTAACCTCTCTATTGCTGTAGAGGGAGAGGCACAGTGTAAAGACCTGATAGTGAGTGTAGGGAACCAATTCTCTGATGCTGGTCTTGAGGATGTTGAATTTAGCATGGCCACTATAGAATACCTAGATTTTCTAACACGTGATGATATGAATTCCATGCCATCTCATTTGGTCGGTCCATTGCATTCATCATTAGAGGGACAAGTTTCGACTACTCATGTTGTAGATGCATAGTTGAGCTTGGACCAGGCGCAACAAAATCTTGATATCTTGGTTGATACGATTAAGGCTAGGGAGTCTGAGTACTATCATGTGCCTATAGACCTTATGGAAATACATGCTGTCAATTAGTGCAAAAATGCTTAGTCATTTATATGGATACAGTTTTGACTGAGCCAGCAACTTGAAGTGTTACCCAAGCTAAGCAGTTGCAGTGTCGACCGAGCGGTTAGTTCAAAACAGTATCACCCGAGTCACCAGTGTTACCCGAGTGGCATACCATCTCCTTGTGATCAATGTGGCCTGAGCACCCAGTGTCAACCGAGTGCCAGAGTTGCTAGTTCACTGTATCACCCGAGTCTCAGTATATCACCCGAGTGGATTACTGGACCCGAGTATCAGCATTGGGCCGACTTAGTACATATTGTTTGATACTAATTAAATATAATAAGTAGCTGACTTGTCGAGGTAATTGATTTGGATAGATATATATGTAAGATACGTTGTTTATCCAAATTATGAGAAGAAGAAGTAAGAGTATGGATATATGAATTAATTAGAGATGCGAATATGAAGTGGCAGATTGATTAGAAGGCTACAACAATATAAGGAACAACACAGATTCATCTATCACATTCAGGTGATCAATATTACATCAAAGGATCTTATTTAGAAAATCAGAGTTGCATAGAAGATCATTCACTGGTTCATCCCAACAGGCGTATCAATCAAAATCCTTTAACAGGGTGGACTTAATAGTCCTTCACAAATCTCCTAACATAGTGCATACTTAAGTGTATTGTATAAATCCTTTCACAAGGTGGACCTAATAGTCCTTATTTCTCCTTACAGGGCAGACCATCAGAAGTGATCAATTGTAAGCCTTAACTGACCAAATTTATTATTGCAGTACTAAATCTTGTGGGTACTATCCCCACCCCAATTTTACTTTCTATTTGGAAGGTTTCTGGGTAACCAAATATTGTGTCAAGTCTTATGAATGTTTATTTCTTTTTTGTTCCATGCATGCAATTAGATTAGTCAATCTAATAAAGGATAAAAGTGAATAAGTTTTATTGGTTCCTGATTTACCCACCCCCCCCCCCTCTCAGTCACCTAGCCTACAATATATTTCCAACAATTGGTANTTACCCCCCCCCCCCCCCTCTCAGTCACCTAGCCTACAATATATTTCCAACAATTGGTATCAGAGAAAAGGTTCTCTTATCAGAAGTTTAACAACTGGAGAAAAGATCAGAGGCAATGGAAATTTACAGGCTGGAGAAAGCCATTGAAAATGAAAAGATAGATCTACAAGTGGCCATGGATCAAATAAAAAAACTCAAGGAGCAACTCTCTCATTCCCTGAAGATAAGAAAAGATTTAGCAGTACAAATGAATGATAAAAGTTACATAGAAGAAAGAATTGAAGATTTATGCAAAGAAATAAGTTCTGAAGGAGTTGATACATCCATTGAAGATCTACTTGCAAAGAATCTCAATTTACATGAAGAGGTCAAAAAGTTGAAGAGAGAACAAGAAATTCATTCAATTAGAATATGTGAAGTCATGGAACAAAAGAACCAAGCAGAAAATGACAGAGAAATGGCACAAGAAGATAAGATATTTCTAAGTACAATATTAGAGGAAAAATAAAATGAAATCCATCATTTGTCACTTCAACAAGAAGATATGATAAATCAACTCAATAGTGCAAATCAAGAAGTTATCAATCTGAGGACTGAAAATGAAAGACTACAAAATGATCTCAATACTGAAAATAAAACCAATGAGAGTATAATGAATTCACAAGTAAGCATGGATGAGTTGATAGAGAAAACTAAATTCAGAAATCATGGATAGACTCGATTAGTTTATACTGAACAAGGTGAATCCTCACAACAAGGAGCTCAAAAGAACAAGAAACCTACTTGTGATCATTGTGGCAAGTTAGGGCATACATAAAATAAGTTTTGGAGTAATGGAAAGTCAAAGTTTAATGGTAAGTGCTATAGATGAAATAAACATGGACATAGGGCAAGTGAATGAACTGATAAACCTAAGTTTGAAGGAAAATGTTTCAATTGTAACAAACAAGGTCACAAGTATTCTGAGTACAAAACTAAGAAATGGAACCCTGCTGAACAATTAGATAAAGAAATTTTGGTTGGGATTACAACACATGGAGAAGATGTTGTCATTGTGGTGAGTATGGGCACATTGGTGCAAGTTGGGCAAAGACTCATCTCTAAAAAATAAATCCTACTAAGAGGTATTATGTGTGTAAACAACTCGATAATCTAAGCAAGAATTGTATGAATAGAGAAAAAGTGGATACTGGTTTTGAGAAATGAAATTCAAAAGTTTCTAAAATCAAAACTTAGATGAGTCAGCAGTGGGTAAGGAAGTTTCCTGATAATTCAGACCAAAATAATGAAGGATCAAATGGCACCCAAAATAGTAAATTGGGTGGATCCAACGGATCTCCAAATAAAGATGTAAGGAGATAACTGGAACTGTGCATACAAACCATCATACATCAATTCCAGATATGCTAGCAAGCCCAAATATTCATATTGATGCAATAGGAAACATTATGGTTCTAACTGAGTTAGGATCTCTATTACATCCGAGTTAAGTCAGGTTGTATGGTTTCAAAGATACAAAGTTTTTGTCGAGATTCGAGTAAGCCTGGGAGAACTACCTGAGATGTGACAGCTACTATGTATGGAGAATTTAATGAAAACCTATGGTGAAATTTCTCATAAATGGTGAGATCAAAGGGTTATTGTTTACCAAGTTTTATAGTTTACAGAGTGATTAGTGATTTCAGAGCGAATTTGTGTTTGAAAGCTTTAGTAGCAGTGAAGTTTCATCAATCCTCCGAGCGTTATGGCGTCTTCATCCAGTAGTAAGATCAAGAAGGGATCCGAGATGTTAGTGAGGAATTTTGTCTATGAATAGCCAAAGTTCAAACTGAGATAGATCTAATGGGAGCTCATTCCCAAATTCCTCCTAAGGTACTATTGATTCACAACATTCAAGCTTTCTATCATTGCACCATTCAATAGCTAGGCAAATTAGAGATGAATCAAGCATATGAGGCACTTTGTGTGGATGGAAACCTAAAGACAGAACACAAGCACCTTGAAGTCAAGGGTTTAACCCATATCTTGCATATGCTGAAGAAATTTCAGATAAAGTGGATTAGGTTTATTCTGAGCCATGTTCACGACATGCATCTCTGGTTGGAGAAACCAGTGAAGATCACTAAGATGATGGTACACCGAGTGACAGGGTACCCAATGCTCAACAAACCTGAGGAAAACAAAACCCTACCCCATGATGACCTAGCCAAGAAGACTCTTTCCGAGTGGGATGAAAGAGGCATGAATTTGAATGGATTCACTGACATGGAGCTAAAGTTTAGAAATTCATGTGATTGCACATAAGATATACAGTTCAAGCTGACCGAACAGTGTTTGATGTGAGGCTGTGGATTTTTCATACAAACTGGTGAAGAACAATCAACCTAGCCGAGTTGCAGCTCATCCAACTAAGAAAAAACATGGAGAGAATCCGGGAATCCAAGACCAATCTATGTAAGTTCGGTTCACTCTTGGTCTGCATATTATTTTATGTTCAAAAAACTTTTTCGTCTAAATGCACAGTTGTATGGAAGAAGGACAAGCCTATATTTTATCAGATAAATGAGTTTATAGTAGAATTGGGAGATAATTTTGAAAGCATCATGGATGCTTACTTTGAAAGTTTTAGAGAGAAAATGCATAATAGATTCAAAATTACCAAAAAATTTGTAGAAGACTATAAGGATGACATATGCTTCCTAGTTGACTATGACAAAGTATACATCCAAGCAGTCAAGCCTAGGGTTGATTGGGTGAAACCTCTTGCATATGAGGTTAACATAGATGAGACCAGAGACATCATTGAAGCTCTTGTAAATGATCCTATTGATCCTAAAGCACTACATTTTGGTACTTATGAAGAAGCTAAGGGCAGAATATCATTGGAAATGGAGATTCCTAAAATATTGAAGAGAGGAAGGAAGAGAATTAAGAAGTTTGGAAAGAAATATGGCAATCCATCAAACTCTCCTCCTTCGATCACTGAGAGAAAAGAGCATAACATAAAGGTAGAAGAAGTAGAACTTGAGAAAGAAGAGGAAGAGGTAGAAGCAGAGCCTTCTAAGAAGAGGAAGAGGCTGGCCCCCAAGAAAACACCAAAGTTCTCTACGCCTGTCTTCACTGAAAACCAACCTAGAAGATCTAGAAGAAAAATGATAATGCCTAAAGAAGATAAAGAAGAAGATACTGTTACTTTCAAGAAGACACCACCTACCTTTGAGTAGAAGGTTAAAGAATTTAAAGAAGGTAGTTGTATGGGATCTGTCAAATCACCAAAGTATGCTTCTAGAACCAAGGATGAGCAGAAGATGATTGAGGATGCATTAGTAGAGAAGATGACAAGATGGAAGTATGATCCATTTGAATTGAAAATCCATATGACTGAAGACCTTCTCAAGGCAATCACCATTCACTGGCACAATGCAGTTCAGATTGAAAAGGACATCAGAAATAAAACCTTGAAGAAATTCATGCCTACTATGACTGATAAAGAGGTAAAAGATGCTTTGTCTAAATATGAGAATAGTCACACTCCAAGGTTTAGGAATTTTCAAATCTTGAGCAAGAAAATAGAGGATGTTGTGCAGGCCACAACAAAGATATGGAAGTTAATTTTTTATGACAAGGGAGATGATAAGATAGAGAAACAAATTAGAGACCCTCATGTACACAATAAAGATGAATAATTACCTGAAGTACAGACCATTGAAGAATATAATGCAAAACAAATAGCAGTTGAATTGATGACATCCCTGCCCCAATCACCTATTCAGAGTATCTTATCTCCAAGCAAGGAAAAGTCACAGAGTCTACATCAAGTTTAGTAGGAACCGAGCATCAGGCTCTACCTACTACTAGGCCAAGCCAGACTAAGTCATAGAAGGACACTGTGAATGTTTCTATAGTTGGTACTAATTCTACAGTTGGTGCATTAAAATTTAATGACCTACTTCAGCTGAACACTGAGGACAAGGATGAGGATGGAAAAGATAAGGAAATAACTCCTTCACCTAATCCCAAGGTCAAAGGAAAAGAAAAGGAAACAATTAATGAGGAAGTTGACCTTGAGGAAGACATTGTGATTCCAAATTGGGATCTTTCTAGCCTGAGAGTCGAGAAAATGGACGTCCTTGGGGAGATATGGAAGAAAAGAGAAAAACAACAGAAGCTCTTAGATGAGAAGAAAAGGAACAAAGTACTACAGGACATCAAAGGTATATTCCTTGATTTACTCAAGATTGAAGTCAATGAGGAAGACTTCATAATGGACCAACTTGTTGACATAGTTCACTAATCACGATCTTAGTGGATAGGAGAAATTACTGCAAAAGACAGAGAGAAAATTTGAGAATAAGGTTCTAGAGAATGTTGCAGGAAATATTGCAATAGATCAAGTGAAGCTAACCACTATCATTAGCTCTCTAGAAATAACTGTGAATAATGTTGTGGCATTATTTGTAAATTTGAGTGACACATCTAACTTTACCATGGAAATAAATGATAAGGTAACAAAGATTGACAATGATTTGAAGGCAAGTGCAAGCCAGTTGCCACTTGATCCAACTTCAAGTTAAACACATTTTGTAAAGATCAAGTATCTGACTGATCTATAGGCGGAGCTACTAAGGGAAGAAGGAAGAACAAGGGAATCCCTATCAGCTATACAGAACCAACTCCTTCCTCATATGAATGTCATGCAAAAACATATTTCTCATGCAAAGACACTCATCCATGATAACAAATTTTCAGTTGTAGAGCTTATGATGGAGTTGTCTCCAAAAAATCAGATTGAGTTGCACATCCTGAAGGTGTTGCAAGACAATTGGGACAAGACTTTGTCTCAAATTTTGAAGGTACATTGTGATTTCCTTTGATATTTTTGTATTACCTTGTAGATATGATTTTTGGCATTTGTGTCAAAAACAAGGGGGTAAGATAGGATATGTATATATATATATATGAGTAAATACATGTACAAAGAGAAGAGGAAGATATATATAGCAGAGTTACAAAAATAGTTTTAAAAAATAAAAAATAGAGTCAGTTGTAACCGAGTCACAAAGTAGTAGTGAAAACCGAGCAAGGACCCAAGCACATGGTAAGGGGGAGATTTGACTCAGCAGTTTGATAAGAATTTTTGGTATGATAAGTGTTTTTGTCACTAATGCCAAAGGGGGATATTGTAGACCTTATGGAAAGACATGTTGTCAATTAGTGCCAAAACAATCACTCATTTATATGGATATAGTGTTGATCGAGCCAACAACTTGAAGTGTTACCCGAGCTAAGCAGTTGCAGTGTCAACCTAGAAGTTAGTTCAAAATAGTATCACCCGAGTCACCAGTGTTACCCGAGTGGAATACCATCTCCTTGTGATCAATGTGGCCCGAAAACCCAGTGTCAACCTAGTGCCACAGTTTCCAGTTTAGTGTGTTGCCCGAGTGTTAGTATATCGCTTGAGTGGATTACTGGACGTGAGTATCAGCATTGGGATGACTTTGTACATATTTTTGATACCAATTAAATATGATAAATAGAGGACTTGTGGAGGTAATTGATTTGGATAGATGTATATGTAAGATATTTTGTTTATCCAAATTATGAGAAGAAGAATTAGGAGTATGGATATATGAATCAATTACAGATGCGAATATGAAGTGGCAGATTGATTAGAAGGCTACAACAATATAAGGAACAACAAAGACTCGTCTATCAAATTCAAGTGATAAGTATTACTTCAAAGGATCTTATTCACCAAATCA
Organism: Thuja plicata; assembly: GCA_018584345.1. Lineage (NCBI taxonomy): Eukaryota > Viridiplantae > Streptophyta > Pinopsida > Cupressales > Cupressaceae > Thuja > Thuja plicata. The sequence continues at coordinate 560,042 of MU224577.1, forward strand.
GAGTTGCATAGTAGATCATTCAGTGGTTCAGCTTAACAGGTGTATCAGTTAAAATCCTTTAACGAGGTGGACTTAACAATCCTTCACAGATCTCCTAATAGAGTGCATACTTAAGTGTATTGTATAAATCCTTTCACAAGGTGGATCTAACACTCCTTATTGTTCCTAATAGGGAAGACCATCAGAAGTGGTCAATTGTAAGCCTTAACTGGCCAAATGTATTACTGCAGTACTAAATCTTGTGGGTACCATCCCCACCCCAGTTTTACTTTCTATTTGGAAGGTTTCTGGGTAACCAAATATTGTTTCAAGTGTTATGAATGTTTATTTCTTTTTTGTTCCATGCATACAATTAGATTAGTCAATCTAATAAAGGATAAAATTGAATAAGTTTTACTGGTTCTTGATTCACCGCCCCCCCCCCTCTCAGTCACCTAGCCTACAATATATTTCCAACAGTGCTACCATGTACATGTAGGTATAAATCTTATTTTTAATGTTACAATTTAAGTTAAATTTGTAATATTTCATGGAATGTAAATTTCCTTTTTAAAAAATTTTTGATTTCTCTAGTAGGATATGCCTCTTGTTACTCCTTCTTTGATGATTGATCATGTACATCGATGGGAATCACTCAATGATGACATCAATAGTGGACATGTGAGTTTTAAATTTATCTATGTATATGTATGTATTTAATTTATTTTAATTTACGTATGTGAGTTCTTAAGAGTTGATGTTCACATATATTAAAATTTATATCATTACATCTATGTAGGGCTCTCCACATCCCTCATAGCATGATAATCACTCTAGGGACCACTTAGTTAGGAGTCGTCATGATGAGTCCTAGGAACTTTCATATTTGATTTAGACACATTATGTAAATGTATTTGATATGTTATACTTCCTCTCTAGACTATAGACGATTGACATAGATTTTACTTTGATATTTTTTGATTTGTAGACTTTTGATCTATGTTTGACATGATTGACACATGTTTCATGCTTACAGTACTTGATCTTCATGTTTTATGTTTACATAGTTGATCTATAATTGATCTTTACAAACTTGATCTATGATTGATGTTTCACACATGTGTTATATACTTTCACTCTATACATGTGTATCATGTTTACATGTACTTTCAATCTATGATTCATTGATCTTGACATGTACATGTGTTATATACCTAATCTAGTGATTGATGTTTGAGACATTGTGTTAGACTAAAGACCTAGACATTTGATGATTAAATACTTGACCTATGATTTTATGATGTAGTTCATGCTTATACATGTTTGATGTATGTGTTTAATATATGTGTACTTGTTTGATCAATCCAAGTTAAATATGTTTGACGATCTAAGTTATATATATGTAAGTTTATTCTATGAACGATCCTAATTAAGTAAATGCAACACAAAATTTATTCAATTCTATAAAATTAAATTATCCTAATTAAGTATTGCAACATGCATGATACACATCCTTAAATTTTTTTTGAGATATTATAAATTTTAAAAAATTGCTCCATTCACTATGGGCACCAGTAGGAAAGAATAGAGCTAAGAAAGCCTCTGGTCTCGCTCGTGACAAATTTAGTACATATCATATTTCATGTGTGTTTTAGTCCACATCAAGTGGTTTAGCTTGCTCTTGGATAACATTTAATATTCTCTCATGGTCATCAGTATCAATTCTCCACTTACGAACCCCACGTCTTGTCACTAGATGAAGAGATATGATAGTGGCAATTACAAGATGGCTATACTGATAAACCTTGTTGTTAGGTTGATAATCAATAAAATGAATCCCATGTTTAAATATCCTGATTTTATTCAAATATGTTTCTTGCACAATAAATTAACCTGTACAAACAAGTTCAACAACATATATCTAGATGTGAAATTAACCATAAACACAAATAATTCCATCGCAAGTTGAACCTCGATCGTAATAAATTAAACATAAATACACTACTAACCTATGGGAAGCATAATTTCATCGCTTGTTTCATTATTTGTTAGCTTTATCCTCTCCTTGGTGCAACATAATAAATATTAACTAACACCTTCCACATTTCCAGGCTCTGCTATTACTGTAAAAACATGTCCTACAAAATATGATTTCAATTTGACCTATAAATATAAATTAAATAGACTTGTTATTTTTACTATATATATGTCTAGTGGATATAAATTGAATAGTAAATAAGAACATGTGTATATGCTCACTATTTATGGACACATACCAATTTTGATCAAACCTAAAATATGGTCATAATCGGTTGAAATCAACGACATGTTGTCAAAGCTTTCATCCTCAACTTCATCATTTGTATTAGTAACATTTAGTGGAACCAAATTCCATTCACTAACATATCCACATTTTTTGCTGATATATTCACCATAGTTCTCAGAAATACAGTCATAAAAAAAGCATGAGTAATCTCTAGTGCACAATGACCACACATTACTATTTGTAATCATAATTGAATGCAGGAATCTTGTTTTTTCTATCCTCTTGCATCCATGGATTGATCTTCTATCAACACCTGAACAAGATACATGTAAAAATTTAAGACAACTTAAAATCATACACACGCACAGATATATATATATATATATATATACATGTTCTTCAATGATCAATAAATTTAAAGGGCATATATAAATTTAAACTTCAAAACAAGTGACGTTGTATTTATACCTGATATATCCTAGAATACTCTGAACGTTATGAGTCAATCCAATTGTGATGTTGTGTTATCTTGATTTGGAACCGCAAAATGCATCTTGCACCACTCAACTACATAATGAGAATTATTTATATGATATCCCTAATAGTCCATTTGATACTTTCTTAAAGCACATTTGATACAGGCTCCTGCACCATCATGCTCTCCCTTTCCATGTCCACTCTCAAAGAAACTCCAAATATGTGGTATCTTTTGGTATTGATGATATCTATATAGTTCATGAAATGGCCTTGCTGATTTAAATTGTGCTGCACATCCATCTAACCAAACAAATTTCTTTATAATTTTGATGCCTTTGTTTTCCAAATATCCAAAAAAATGTCTTAAAAAAATGCTCAACAAAATGTATGTCATGCTCTTTACCATCACTAATGTAAAAATGATATTCTTTCTTTATGACACGTGCTTGATATGTACTTTCAACACCATCTAAATCTAATTGTGCATGTCGATAAGAAACATGTACCATGATAGTGACCTGCTCTATATAGTAGTATTCTACTTGAAGTGTTTTTTGAGAAACAAAAGAGTAATTCTCTCCAAAGTCAACAACCGATAAAATTGTTCCAACTAGAAAAGTTTCTCTTAGTAGTTGGAACTGTTTTGCTTTCCATTTACCAAAAAAAACATGACATATATATGGTTGTATCAATTTACAAAAATTCTCCATAAATGTTGTAACGAGTATATCCTCCTCTACATATTCCAACCTTGTTGATTCTTTCCCAACTTTTGTTTCAGACTTTATGTACTTGTAACTCTTACATTTTACCATCCTCATCATGTTAGTATCTTCAAGTCACAAAGGAAATTTAGCCAAATCCCTACATGTTTGACAAGTTCCTCTTATGCAATCTATTTCAGGTCTTTCATGATCAATTGATTTGTTACATAAGATTGATACTATGAATTGGCTTGAACGTTTAGGAAAAGAATTTTGAGAACCACCACTTTCTTCTATCATCTTTCTAAACCCTTGATAGTAGAGATCAAATTCAATATGATATCAAAAACAAAAAGTTTCAAAATATTTATTTATCTTTACAAAATATGGCTTTAATGTTTCAAACATTGTTTGTCCAATCTTAATGCCAGGATTTGAATTACAAAATAAGAGATACAATTCATGTTGTGTGTTGTCCAACCAGTGTTTTGTGTGTTGCAAATATTCCATAGGCCCGGTCCTCTTCTTGATAACATCTCTTGTATTTGGTGAAGGACGAGTATGATTAGTCCAAAATGTCGTAACCAAGTTCCTAATTATTTCCTTAATCCTATTAGAGCGAAAAAATCTACACATTATTGCCCAATTACCTTCCAATGTAGTATCACTCAAATTGATTCTCCTTTTCAAATAATGTGTTATTGTCTTCCTACTGTACCCGATATGAGATGAAAGTGAAGAAATTTGTCTTTTTTGGGACATGTTTTTATTTAAAATAGATGTCAGTATCACTCTTCTTAAAATGGACTTATCTGCAGATCTAGTTGTTTTCCATATGGAATACAAACCTTCCTTAACACTTTCAACAATATTTTTATATACGTTAGATGCTTTTGTCTTTTTCAAGATTGCATCTACACCCAACAAATTTAATGGCTCTTTTAACTCATCTTTAAGAAGTGTAATTGATAATAGTTGGGTTTTTTCAAGTGTTTCAATATTCTTAAATTGTGCAATTATTTTCTTAGTCTTTTTTTTCAATGCCCTCTCCATAGTATTTATGGGTTTTTTAGCATAATCTCTCAATTTTCCACATCCATTTCATTTAAATGATCTATGCTTTTACGATTAATTTTTCTCTTCAATTGTTGGGATAGAATAACATTATCATATGTTTCTTGTACTTGGGATGCAAATAAAATTAAAAAATTCTCTTAATAGCTCGTCTTACAAAATATGGCTTTAATGTTTCAAACATTGTTTGTCCAATCTTAATGCCAGGATTTGAATTACAAAATAAGAGATACAATTCATGTTGTGTTTTGTCCAACCAGTGTTTTGTGTGCTGCAAATATTCCATAGGCCCGGTCCTCTTCTTGATAACATCTCTTGTATTTGGTGAAGGACGAGTATGATTAGTCCAAAATGTCGTAACCAAGTTCCTAATTATTTCCTTAATCCTATTAGAGAGAAAAACTCTACACATTATTGCCCAATTACCTTCCAATGTAGTATCACTCAAATTGATTCTCCTTTTCAAATAATGTGTTATTGTCTTCCTACTGTACCCGATATGAGATGAAAATGAAGAAATTTGTCTTTTTTGGGACATGTTTTTATTTAAAATAGATGTCAGTATCACTCTTCTTAAAATGGACTTATCTGCAGATCTAGTTGTTTTCCCTATGGAATACAAACCTTCCTTAACACTTTCAACAATATTTTTATATACGTTAGATGCTTTTGTCTTTTTCAAGATTGCATCTACACCCAAAAAATTTAATGGCTCTTTTAACTCATCTTTAAGAAGTGTAATTGATAATAGTTGGGTTTTTTCAAGTGCTTCAATATTCTTAAATTGTGCAATTATTTTCTTAGTCTTTTTATTCAATGCCCTCTCCATAGTATTTATGGGTTTTTTAGCATAATCTCTCAATTTTCCACATCCATTTCATTTAAATGATCTATGCTTTTACGATTAATTTTTCTCTTCAATTGTTGGGATAGAATAACATTATCATATGTTTCTTGTACTTGGGCTGCAAATAAAATTAAAAAATTCTCTTAATAGCTTGTCTTAAGGGGACCTTGATGAAATAAGTAGAAACAAGCTCATGTCAAAGGGAATAATTAATAAACTAATGATCTAGATACACATACTTATTTGACCTTGCGACGAACCTTCTCAAAATTCCATTACTTCAACTTGGGATGCCCCTTGTCCAACATTTTCTTCAACAAAGGCTATGTACACAACTAAAATAATAATCTTAAGGGGAAAGACCTAAAATGCATATTAACCACAAAGAAACTAAACTGGGATAGTGAGGGAGAGTCAGAGAGAGAGAGAGAGAGAGAGAGAGAGAGAGAGATGTGTACTTGTATGGAATTCTAAAGGTTGTACGTGTTGAGCTTGCAATGAACCTTCTCCAACTTCTAAAGGTTGGGCTTGTTGACCTTATAATGACCCTTCTCCAACTTTAAAAGGTTGTGCTTCTTGAGAATTTCCTGTATACAAAGATAAAATTATTTTAAACAAAAGTCTAAATGAAATTTCCTATGTATAGAGTCCTATTAATCATAAGATAACTCCCAACAGGTCATGTGTATAACCTATCATAGGTCCTTGTAGGTCTAATTGGGTCTTACTAGGTCTAATTGGGTCTATTACTCATATTGGGTCCTAATAGGTATAATTGGGTATAATTGGGTCTAATTAGGTCTAAATAGGTATAATTGGGTCTAACTAGGTTCTAATAGGAATAATTGGGTCTAATTACTCATAGTGGGTCTAATGGGGTCTTAAGGGGTTATATAACCTATCATAGGTCCTGATAGGTATAATTAGGTCTAAGTAGGTCCTAATAGGTCTAATTGTATCTAATTAGGTCCTAAGGGCTCTAATTGGATCTAATTAGATGATAATAGGTCTAATTGGATATAATTAGGTTCTAATCTAGGTCTAACTAGGTATATAATTAGGTGCTAATAGGTCTTAAGGGGTCATATTACTCATAGGGGGTCCAATGAGATCTTAAGGGGTCATATAACCTAATAGGTCCTAATAGGTCTAATTGCATCTAATTATATCCTAATACCTGTCTAATTGGGTCTAATTAGGTCATAATATGTTTAATTGGGTATTTAATTAGGTCTTAAGGGGTCATATTACTCATAGCGGGTCTAATGGGGTATTAAGGGCTCATCTAACCTATCATAGGTCTTGATAGGTCTAATTTGGTCATAATAGGTCTAATTGTGTCTAATTAGGTCCTAAAGAGGTGCAAGATCACCTAGGAAAACTCCCAATGCTTAGTCCAATTTTGGCTTGTAACCGACTCTATCCAAGTCAGTGATTTTACTTTTGACCTTAGAAGGTCTTGTAATGTGTGTGACTAGATGGATTAGTAGTTAGTCCTTAGTATAGGCCTAAAATGGGAAATATGGTCTCAAGGTGTCCTAGACCTAAGAACAGTGTGAAAAGTTCCTAAAAAGGCCTTAATGATGTTAATTCATCGAATGATATGGGTTAGAGGTCATGGAAGTTATTTTGCATCATTAATGCAAAAGATGCTAAAATGTTGACATGACAACATTTGCAATTTTGCAAATGGTGCATGCAACAACGAAAAATTTGGATTCCCTTAAAATTAGGAATGGGAATTGAATGAAAATGGCCTAAAATCATGGAGGAAGCATCTTATGATACCTTTTGGCTCATTTCCCGAGGTAGAGTGGTGATGTAACGGGTTTTGAAAGTGAATGAAAGCATAGTGTTCTGGTTTTCTGTAACAGACGAGTTATTTGGATGTTAACAGTGTTTTGATGAATTCAAAATCTTGATACAGTGCTGGATCTGTGTAGAAGGAGTAGATATAAGAATTTTCCATTCAGTGATCAAGTTTTTTAGAATTGATTAGTTAGACTTAGCAAATTGTTTAGGAAGTAGTGTAGTTGCTGGTCCAGTTTAGGTGAATTTTAGTTTCATGGCTGCCCCATAGAATCCAACCATTAAAATATTCAAAGGGTGAATGAATATGGTAGGGGGGCCTCTCTATAGTTTATATATTCAAGTAGGAGGCTTGAAGAACCTTTTTTCTAATTTCAAAGCCATGTCATAGGCGAGCAATGATTGTCCAGTTAGGTGCATGACAGAGGTAAGTTTGAATGCAGAAATAAGGGTGTGTGTGAGAGATATAAAAAAAAGTGTGGTTTTTGAACCTTTAGGGTCCTATAGATCCCTATTTCTGAGTTAAGATCTTTTCCAATCCATTTAGATGTATTTCTAAGTAGAAATCAGTAGACTGCTTGTGAAGAGCCAAAATAGCCCTATTTACCCTACATTTTAAGACACTAGTGTACGGATGAATTGGGAACCCAAGACCTTGAAAATATTTTAGGCCTTTGAAAAGGGTATCTAGATCCTAGGTTATTTTTTGGGGTTGTTTGCAAGTTTTTGGAAAGAATCCAGAAAAACCCTCTGGGTAGGGCTAAGTGGACAATTAGGCCTAATAGGACCAAATTGAGAATCAATCTTGAACTCAATTGATCAGAGTTTGAAGACCCATTCCAATGAAGTGGGAAGGATGTAGAATTAGTGTTCTCATGGTGGAAATGACCCTTGTAGCATTGGTCAAGTTGGTATGAATTACTTGTGCCTAAAATCCTTCAAGCTAGAGTGAAGCATTGAGACAAAACTATTGGTAGTTGTCCTTCAAGGTTAAACACAAGAAGACTAACTATTGGAATGGAGTTAGGATAGTCTTAGGCTTGGAGACTTGAGACTATTGGGGTCCTAGGAGAGAGAATTTGATTCTAAGGAGATTAGAACAAGTGAAGTCCTTAGTAAGCTTGTGTGAGCACACCTTTGAGCACTTCCATCAGATTGGTACCAGAGCTTGGTTGATCAGGCTTGTGGTTAATGTTCCAACCAAAAGAGTTAGTAGGAGAGTCTACAATGGTGACCAATACAAAGTTGGCTAAGAAGGTAGATGATCAAGAAGTGGAGAATAGAATGCTCCGAGATAGATTGGCTGAATTAGAGAAAAAGGTAGATGAAGTTGATGTGAAAGCAGAAAAAGTGAAGGATAAGGTTGAAGGGAAAGGCAAGGAGATTGCCATAGATGATGAAGTAGCCAAAGCTGACCCTATCCTTAATGAGGAACCATTCTTGAAATCTTTAAAAGATATGAGTAGTAAATAACTAGAAGGATTTCCTATCTTTATTGGAAATATGGAACCAGAGATAGTCCTAGATTGAATAGTGTTATGTGTGTGGAGCCTAATCAGACTCAGTTTCTTTTGGCACGGTTTCCCCCCAGACATATCTATTTGGGCCCCATGCTCGAGGTCAAGGGGCAGAGCCCCTTGCGAGGTCCTGGGGCAGCACCCTAGGTGGGGTCAAGGGGCAGAGTCCCTGATGGGGTTAAGGGGTTGTAAAGGGTTGACCATTGATTTTCTATTAGTCAGAGTATCTTTTTCCCTAATTAGGTTAGGTCAAATATGCTTGTGAAAAGGGCTTAGGGTTTTGAGATTTCATTTTTTATGAGGGATTTTCATAGCTTCCTATGATGGTATTGATTTGTAGGTTTTAGATTGTAATTACTGGATAATAATAAAGATATTGGACTCGTTGTTCGTGGACGTAGCCCAGGGATTGGGCGAACCACGTTAAATCTCTGTGTCTTTGTGTTCTCTTTCGTGCATTAATATTTGTATTTTTCTGCTTATTATTCTAACAAGTGGTATCAGAGAAAGATTTTTTTGTTCGTTCTTTCATTTATTCTCCAAATCAGGTCTCACAAGTTAGTGGAAGAGTCTCTTGGTTAAGTGGGAGAAATGGCAGACGAGGGTAGGCTAAAGGTTGATAAGTTTAATGGGTAGAACTTCCAGTTATGGAAGATGCAAATGGAGGACTATCTCTATCAGAAGGATCTATGGTGGCCATTAGAGGGAATAGCCAAGAAAGAGGCAGCAATGTCTAAGGAAGATTGGGATATTTTGGATAGGAAGGCATTGGGGAGTATTTGTTTATGCCTGGCACAATTGGTGGCATTCAATATTACTGGAGCAATGATAGCTAAAGATCTGATGGAAACCCTAGCGAAGTTGTATGAAAATCCTTCAGCTTCAAACAAGGTATTTCTCATGAAGCATTTATTTAACATGAAAATGGTAGAAGGTGGATCAGTCATTAATCATTTGAATGACTTTAATACAGTTACAAGTCAGTTAACTTCAGTTAAAATTACCTTTGATGAAGAGGTTAGGGCTCTCTTGATTTTGTGCTCTTTGCCAGAAAGCTGGAATGGCTTGGTAATGGTTGTTAGTAATTCTA
>MU224577.1:572239-590660 GCA_018584345.1 Thuja plicata
TTGTAGCTAGATCTAACATGGATCATATTAAGGGGTTGAAACAACAGTTAGCAAAATCTTTTGCTATGAAGGATTTGGGGACAACAAAACAAATCCTTGGCATGAAAATTTGCAGAGATAGGAAGAACACAAAATTAACTCTATCTCAGGTTGATTATGTTGAAAAGGTGTTGTAGAGATTCTACATGAAGGATGCCAAAGCTGTCACTACACATTTGCTTGGTCATTTGAAATTGACCAAAGAAATGTGTCCAAAGACACCAGAAGAAGAGGCAAAAATGTCCAAGATACCTTATGCTTCAGCTGTAGGGAGCTTAATGTATGCTATGGTATGTACTAGGCCAAATATTGCACATGCAGTGGGAGTTGTTAGCCGGTATATGAGTCACCATGGGATTGAGCATTGGAATGCAGTCAAATGGATTCTCAGATATTTGAGAGGTACATCCAATAAGTGTTTACACTTTGGGGGCTCTTCTACTATAGTTCGTGGCTATGTTTACTTAGATTTTGTAGGAGATATAGATACCAGACGGAGTATTATAGGTTATGTATTTACTGTTGGTGGGACAATAGTGAGTTGGATTTCTTGGTTACAAAAGGTGAATGCATTATCCACTACAGAGGCAGAGTATGTTGCTGCTACAGAGGCAGCCAAGGAGATGATATGGCTTCAATTCTTCATGGAAGAATTGGCACATTCATAGGCAAATAATTATTTGTATTCAGATAGTTAGAGTGCCATTCATCTTGCAAATAATTCTGCTTTGCACTAAAAAACAAAGCACATACAATTGCGATATCATTTCATCCAGTCAGTTTTGGATGATGGACAGTTAAAGTTGGAGAAGATACATATAGATGATAATCTAGCAGATATGTTTACAAAGGCAGTAACAAGGGAGAAGATGAATTCCTCTTTAGCTTCGGTTGGTCTTCTAGACTAAATAGAATAAAAGAATAGCAGAGTCCAGGGTTGTTTCTTTATTCCAGTAGGAGCTACAGGTTTGGTCAATCAGTCTCCAAGTGGGAGGATATTGTTGTGGAGTCTGATCAGTCTCCAAGTGGGAGATTGTTATGTATGTGGAGCCTAATCAAACTTAGTTTCTTTCGGTGTGGTTTCCCCCCAGACATATCTATTTGGGCCCCATGCTCAGGGTCAAGGGGCAGAGCCCCTTGCGGGGTCCTGGGGCAGCACCCCAGGTGGGGTCAAGGGGCAGAGCCCCTGATGGGGTCAAGGGGTTGTAAAGGGTCGACCATTGATTTCCTATTAGTCAAAGTATCTTTTTCCCTAATTAGGTTAGGTCAAATATGCTTGTGAAAAGGGCTTAGGGTTTTGAGATTTCATTTTTTAAGAGGGATTTTTGTAGCTTCCTGTGACGGTATTGAGTTGCAGGTTTTAGATTGTAATTACTAGATAATAATAAAGATATTGGACTTGTTGTTGGTGGACGTAGCCCAGGGATTGGGTGAACCACGTTAAATCTCTGTGTCTTTGTGTTCTCTTCCGTGCATTAATATTTGTATTTTTCTGCTTATTATTCTAACAGAAAGAAGGACTAGAAAACCATTTTGAGTTAAATAGCATCACTGAGGCTCAAAAGGTGAAATTTTCTAAGGCCAGACTAAGAGGGTTTTCACTCACTTGGTGGAAATTCATCCAAGATGAGAGGGAGAAGGAAGAAACAAAGCCCATTTCCACATGGAGAGATATGGTTCCAAAGATCAGAGATGTTTATATCCCCAAGGATTATGAAATCCAACTACATAAAAGAAGACAACGTTTAAGATAGAAAGACCTATATGTAAACTCCTATACTAAAGAATTTCAGAGGCTTTGCATCAGGTCTAGAGTTGCAGAGGATGAGAAGGTGAAGACAACAAGATACCATACAAGATGAGATGAGACTTTTGACTCCAGACACCATTCAGATGTGCCGCCAAATTGCTATCAAGGTTGAAGAAAAGATGAGAAAGAAACAAGTCTCTAGCACTACCAGAGGAAGAGGCAGAGGAAGAGACAATAGAGGACAGAGAGGTGGATATGGTGGAAGAAGTTCTAAACCAAAGAGTCAAAGAGAGACTAAGATTACTGAGCAGCAAGAAGGAAACTCCAACATAGGGAGTTCAAATAGATGAACAAACTCTTATAGTAGAGGAAGAGGAAGTAGTCAAGGAAGAGGTAACTATTTTTCCACTATGAAGTGTTATCACTACAATTAGATGGAACATCCTGCATATAGGTGTTTAGAGAAAGGAACTACTTTCCCATGGAAGTGATAAAAGGGTAAATTATGTTTAAGAGGACACCAGTGGTGGAGTTAAACACCTTGAAGTACCCTTGAGTTAGAGGAAGGTAAAAACTTAATGATGAGGATAACTTTGATTAAGGAGCCAGTGAAAGAAGAGCCTAGTAAGAGGAGATCACTATTTAGAGTGAAGTGAAAAATGATGGGAAAATTTTGTAGAGGTATCATAGAATCAGGGTCTATTGACAACATAGTGTCAGAGGAGGCAGTCGGCAAGTTGAAAATGAAAAGGATACCCCACACCAATCCTTATAAAGTCACTTGGTTGAACAAAGGGAAACATGTCCTTGTCAATGAAAAAGCTTGGGTGGAGTTTTCAATTGGGAGGTATAAGGAAAAAGTATCATGTGATGTACTACCTATGGACGCATGTCACCTACTCCTAGGTAAACCATGGCAATTTGACCGATAGGCCATGCATGATGGAGCAAAGAACTCATATTCTTTCAAGAAGGACAATGTGACATTAAAAATATAGTCATTGTTGGAGGATGGAGAAATGAAATCATTTGGCCCCAATGTTCTCATGGTTAGTGAGAAAGAGTTATTAGAAGCCGTAGAAGAAGGAGAGGGAGTTGGTTTTGCACTTGTGTTGAAACCAAAAGAAGAAGTTGCAGACAAGACAGTCAAGAAGAAATAAATGCCAAAGGAAGTGTAGGAGATGCTACAGGAGTATGAAGCTATTGTTAGTGATAGAAAACCATCAACCCTACTCTCTAAGAGGATTGTAAGCCACCAAATAGACTTCATTCTAGGAGCTACCCTTCCCAATAAGGTAGCTTATAAAATGACTCCTCAACAAAATGAGGAAATATGTAGAAAGATCCAAGAACTCCTAAGCCAAGGTTTGATTAGGAAAAGCATTAGTCCTTGTGTCGTACCCACTGTCTTAGCCCCAAAAAAGGGAGGAACTTAGAGACTATGTACTGACTCCAGAGAAATAAATAGAATAACCATTAGGTATAGGTTCCCTATCCCTAGGATAGAAGACCTAATGGACTATCTAGGTGAAGTCATTTTTTTCACAAAGATTGACTTGAAGAGTGGATACAATCAAATCAGAATCAATGAGGGAGATGAATGGAAAATAGCCTTCAAGACCACAAAAGGACTGTATGAGTGGCTTGTAATTCCATTTGGGTTATCCAATACCCCATCCGCATTCATGAGACTCATGAATGCAGTCCTAAAAGACTACATAGGCAAATTTGTGGTAGTCTACTTGCATGATATACTCATCTATAGAAAGACAAGAGAAGAACACCTCATACATCTGCAAATAGTTTTCAAGAAGCTGCATGAAGAGAAGTTGATGATCAACTTGGAGAAATGTGAATTCATGAAACAAGAGCTAGTGTACCTTGGGTTTGTGCTATCTCAAGGCAATCTAAAGATGGATCCTAGCAAGGTGGAATCCATTATCAACTGGCCTACTCCAAGGACAACAACTAAGTTAATAATTTTTCATGGCTTAGCACAGTACTATAGAAAGTTTATAAAATAATTCAATGAAATTTGTGCTCCTATGCTTGACACTATCAAAGGTGGGATGAAAACTAAATCTGTATGGAGTAAACAAGTTAACCATGGGTTTGAGTTGTTAAATAAGAAGATTGCTACTCAACCAATCTTGATTTTTCCAAGCTTTGAGAAGCTATTCAGAGTTGAATGTGATGCTAGAAATGTAGCTATTGGTGTTGTCTTGAGTCAAGAGGGAAGAACAGTGGCCTTTTACTCTAAAAATCTAAGTGAAGCTAAGAAGAAGTACTCTTATTATGATTTAGAGATGTATGATCTAGTCCAAGTTTTGAGGAAGTGGAGGCACTACTTTCTTCCAAAGGAGTTTCTAGTCATTTCAGACAACCAAGCACTGACTTTCTTGAATTCACAAGATAAGCCCAATCACAAGCATATGAAGTGGGTTGAATACCTGCAAGCATACACTTTCAAAATTGAGCACAAGAAGGGATTGCAGAATAAGGTAGAAAATGCCTTAAGAAGAAGAGCCCTAATACTAAAAGAGATACACTTGCAGAGCATAGGAATAGAGAGCTTCAAAGATCTATATGTAGAAGATGGAGACTTTACAAACATCTACAAGGTATGTCAAGAATACAAGAATCACTTTCATAGTCAATTCTGTGAATATACTTTGCAGAGTGATCTTTTGTTTAAAGGAAGTTAATTGTGTGTTCCTATAGAGTCTATAAGAGAAAATTTGATTCAAGAGAAGCACAATGGTGCACTTAGTGGATATTTTGGTGTCAATAAGACCCAAGAATTAGTTCAAAGATTCTATTTTTGGCCCAAGATGAATTTGGACATTAAGAAGTATGTAGAAAGTTGTTTTATATGTCAAAAGGAAAAAGGTACATCTTCTAATGCAGGCCTTTACCAGCCTCTCCCCATTCCAACCAGAGCATGTGAATCTTTGATCATGGATTTTGTAATGGGATTGCCCAAGACAAAGTAGGGAATGGATAGAATTTATGTTATTATGGATAGATTCAGTAATATGGAACACTTTGTACCTGGAAAGAAAATCCATGATGCCATTCAGATAGCTCCCCTATTCTTCAAGGAGGTAGTCAGAATACATGGTTTACTATTGAGCATAATATCAGATAGACGTACCAAATTCATGAGTCATTTTTGGAAGACTCTATGGCAGAAGCTAGGGACCAACTTATCTTTTGGATCTACATACCAGCCTCAGACTGATGGCCAAAATGAGGTAGTCAATAGGAGTCTTGGTAACCTCCTAAGATGTTTAACTAAGGAGTATGGTCAAGTTTGGGACCAACTCATTGGGCAAGCAGAGTATGCTTATAATGACATAGTGAATAGGACTACTGGTAAGAGTCCTTTTGAGATAGTCTATGGCCTTCATACCAGAAGCAATTTTGAAGTTAGAGATCTGAAGGATAGAGCCAAGGGAAGTGGCTATGTAGATGAATTTTCACATTCTATGCAAGAAGTACATGAAATAGTGAGGAAGACACTTATTGAAAATACAGAGAAAAAAAGAGAAAAGTGGATGAGAGGAAAAGAGATGTTCAATTCCAAGTTGGGTATCTAGTGATGGTCCATCTCGATAAGGAAAGGTTGCAAAAAGGACTGGAACATAAACTTTAGATGAGAATAATTGGTCCATGTACTATACTGGCCAAATATGGCACAAATGCATACAAGGTGGAACTTCCAAAGGATATGGGTTAATCTCTAGTGTTTAATGTAGCAGACTTAGTCTTGTACAAAGGCCCAATCCTAGATCCAGATTAGAGTTTGACTAAAGTCATACAGGAGGTGGAGGAACTCAATTTTCCATTTGCACCAATCAAGAAGGAAGAACACATACTAGATTCCAGAGTCTACAAGAAGACAAGAAATAAGGATTACAATGAGCACTTGGTGAAGTGGCATGGACAAATGGATAAAAATGCAGCTTGGGTAAAGGAGACAGAGCTCAAAAATTTAGGCATTGATCCCAACTTACTCAATCCAAGGATGGATTGCGGCCTTTTCATTTTGGGAGGATGGTGTAGGAGCACCTAGGCAAACTCCCAATGCTTAGTCCAATTTTGGCTTGTAACTGACTCTAGCCAAGTTAGTGATTTTACATTTGACCTTAGAAGGTATTGAAATGTGTGTGACTAGATATATTAGTAGTTATTACTAAATCCAATATAGTTTAGGATAGTTTGATTTCTAAGTAGTTAGTCCTTAGTATAGGCCTAAACTGGGAAATATTGTCTCAAGGTGTCCTAGACAAAAGAAAGGTGTGAAAAGTGCCTAAATAGGCCTTAATGGTGTTAATTCATCAAACGATATGGGTTAGAGGTCATGGAAGCTAGTTTGCATCATTAATGCAAAATATGCTAAAATGTTGTCATGACAACATTTGCAATTTTGCAAATGTTGCATGCAACAATAACAAATTTGGATTCTCTTCAAATTAGGAATGGGAATTGAATGAAAATGGCCTAAAATCATGGAGGAAGCATCTTATGATACCTTGTGGCTCATTTCCTGAGGTACAATGGTGATGTAACAGGTTTTGAAAGTGAATGAAAGCATAGTGTTATGGTTTTTTGTAACAGTCGAGTTATTTGGATGTTAACAGTGTTTTGATGGATTGAAAAGCTTGATAAATTTTTGGATCTATGTAGAAGGAGTAGATATAATAATTTTCCATTTAGTGATCAATTTGTTTAGATTTGATTAGTTAGACTTAGGAAATTGTTTAGGAAGTAGTGTAGTTGTTGGTCCAGTTTAGGTGAATTTCAGTTTCGTGGCTCTCCCATAGAATCCAACTGTGGAAATATTCAAAGGGTGGATGAATATGGTAGGGGTGCCTCTAAAAAGTGTATATATTCAAGTAGGAGGCCAAAAGAACCATTTTTCTAATTTTAAAACCATGCCCTAGGCAAGCAATGATTGTCCGGTTAGGTGCATGACAGAGGTAAGTTTGAATGCAAAAGCAAGGGTGTGTGGGAGAGATATAAAAAAAGTGTGGTTTTTGAACCTTTAGGGTCCTATAGATCCATAGTTGTGAGCTAAGAACTTTTCCAATCCATTTAGATGGATTTCTAAGTAGAAATCAGTAGACTGCTTGTGAAGAGCCAAACTAGCCCTATTTGCCCTACATTTTAGGACACTGATGTACGGATGAATTGGGAGCCCAAGACCTTGAAAATATTTTAGGTCTTCAAAAAGGGTATCATGATCCTAGCTAGGTTATTTTTTTGGTTTGTTTGCAAGTTTTTGGAAAGAATCTAGAAAAAACCCTCTAGATAGGGCTAATTGGACAATTAGGCCTAATAGGACCAAATTGAGAATCAATCTTTAACTCAATTGATCAGAGTTTGAAGACCCAATCCAATGAAGTGGGAAGGATGCAGAATGAGTGTTCTCATGGTGGACATAACCCTTGTAGCATTGGTCAAGTTGGTATGAAGGATTTGTGCCTATAATCCTTCAAGCTAGAGTGAAGCATTAAGACAAAACTATTGGTAGTTTTCCTTCAAGGTTAAACAAAAGAAGACTAAATCTTATTGTGGAGTTAGGATAGTCTTAGGGTTGGATAATTGAGACTATTGGGTTCTTAGGAGATATATTGGGAGCCTAAAGAGATTGGGACAAGTGAAGTCCTTAGTAAGCTTGTGTGAGAACACCTTGGAACACTTCTACCATAAAGGGTCTAATTGGATCTAATTAGGTGCTAATCGGTCTAATTGGATATAATTAGGTCCTAATCTATGTGTAACATGGTATACAATTAGGTGGTAATAGGTCTTAAGGGGTCATATTACTCATAGTGGGTCTAATGAGGTCTTAAAGGGTCATATAACCTAAAAGGTCCTAATAGGTCTAATTGCATCTAATTATGTCCTAATAATTGTCTAATTGGGTCTAATTAGGTAGATCAAGAGATCATATTATGCATATTAGGTCTAATTGGGTCTAATTAGGTCTTAAGGGGTCATAGTACAAGCATATTAGGTGTTAATTAGTCTAATTAGATCTAATTACACCTAGAAGGGGACCAATTGCTCATACTAGGAACTAGTAGGTCATATTACTCATATTAGGTGTTAATTAGTCTTATTAAAGGTCTAATTAGGTCTTAAAATATTTATGCAATAACTAGTTAAGTATTAGGTCTTAAGGGGTACTCTTACGTCTTATTACTAAATAACAAATTACATCATAATTTAGTTCTTATTAGTTCAGGACTATTATTCATATTACCTGTTCTAATAGGTCTAATTGGGTCTATTAATCATAGTAGGTTGTAATAGGTCTAATTGGGTCTTAATACGTCTAATTTGGTCTATTACTCATATTAGGTCCTAGTAGGTATAATTGGGTCTAATTAGGTCATAATAGGTTTAATTGGGTATTTAATTAGGTCCTAAGGGGTCATATTACTCATAGTTGCTCTAATGGGGTCTTAAGGGGTCATATAACCTATCATAGGTCATAATAGGTATAATTAGACCTAATTAGGTCCTAATAGGTCTAATTGGGTCTAATTAGGTCCTAAGGGGTCTAATTGGATCTAATTAGGTGAGGTAATAGGTCTAATTGGATATAATTAGGTGCTAATAAGTCTAATTGGGTATATAATTAGGTGCTAATAGGTCTTAAGGGGTCATATAACCTATCATAGTTCTAATTGGATCTAATTAGGTTCTAATAGGTTTTAAGGGGTTATATTACCTATCATAGGTCTTAATAGACCTAGATAACTATGTATAATTAGGTCCTAATAGGTCTAATTGGGTCTAATTAGGTCTTAGGTGTCAATTAGTCTTATTAGGTCTAACTAGGTCTAAATTTACGTGTAAAGCCCATCCTATTAATGATATTAATGGGTCATAACTAGACATCTAGCTAGGTCTTACGGGGTCATCATACTCACATTCGGTCTAATTAAGTATATAATAATGTATTCATAGTCTTATTAGGTCTAATTAGTGTTTTCTAGGTATTATTAGGTCTAATTAGTGTTATCTAGGTCTTATTAGGTCTAATTAGTCTTATTAAGTCTAATTAGGTCATCTTTATCAAATTAGGCCCAATTAGGTATTTCAATGTCATGCTTACATGTTTCATTAAGACAAGTCATACCCATCAACTTAAAATATCCAGAGAGAGAGAGAGATAAAGAGATAGAGACATACCTTGTTTCCTATGATAGTATATTTCATGTGCTTCTTTTCGTAGTCTTTGTTCAGTCTCTTCTGAATAATGTCATTTACTCTTATTTAGCCTTCTCTTTTTATTTCCCACACAAGTTGCAAAATTGTTCCACTAAATTTTGACAAAATTCAAAAAAATTCAATTTCAAATGTCTTCCTTCTCCAAAATGTGAATTATTTTGCAAATTTTGAATTAATAAGATGAGGAAAATATATATTTATTTATATGTAATCATTCTAAACCCCAAATGACACCAAATAGGCCGACAAAGGTTTCTAGTGAAAGTCATCTATAACTTTCTATCGAAACAGATGACTTTCTATCGAAACTAGATTGCTAAATGGGTTAACTCACGTTAAAACAAGCAATTACTTTCGATAGAAAATAATTTCTATCGAAACTAATTTCTATCAAAAGTACTTTCTATCAAAACTCCCTGAGTAGAGGCCATTTCTAGAGTTTGACAAAATTTTGAAGTTTTCATGGCTTCAAGGCTCAAATACACTGCTCAAATGGAAGAATAAGGAGACATCCTTTTGCATAGAAAAAGTACTCCAAACGAGCTTTATAACGAATATAGATTTGACAATTTTTAAATTAATTACGCCTATGTTTTTTGACATGCATTAAATCTAGGTTTTTTTATCAAATATAAACCTCTGAGTTTGAGGTTCAATAAAAAATAGTAGAAAAGAGATTTTAAAAAAAAAATTAACAGTGCCCTCTTTCTTCGATTCTACTTTTTAAATTCAATAAATACACAACAAGTTATAAGGTATGTAGTCAAGGTATGTCAAAATTATGGTTTACTCAACTTCAAACGTTCATAAAATATGCAATAATCATGATAAAGTCGTAAAACCAATTGCATGCCCTCCATATGGATGTTACAAAACTAAATTCGAAAGAAACACATTGATATCTATTTTAGAAAAAAAATTATGCTCTATGAAATCAATGTAACTCTTTGAAAATGACATTTTCAGCAACATAGTAGTTTTCGTGGGAGGAAAAAAACCATTCAAATCAATTCAAAAATGAAAAGAAAAAAATATATTTAGAATCTAGACAGAAAATTCTTAAAAGTCTCTAATTTACTTCATCTTCTGATTTCAAACAGTTTAACGACAATATGCATCCGAATCTGAAAGTCTTTTTTCAAAATGTAGACTTCAGTGTCTGTTCAGGCAAAAAAGTGTAATCCACTATTATGGGTTCACTTATATATATATATATATATATATATATATATATATATCAACTTTGTGGGAATTTTGAGTCAATCTCCAAACATGGTCATATGCCATAACAAAGGTTCAAAATTAAAAGGATTGAAATAATCATCAAATATGACATGGCGTATGAAGGTATTGGTTTAGAATCCACCTAAAAAATATACTTAAGGCTCTCTTGATGACCACAAAATGGGCAATGGGGATCCCTAACATCAAAATAAGGTGATATATCATCAATAAGGAAGCCTTAGCAAAGAATGCATTAAAGAAATAAGCCAAATTTGGCATATTTCTAAGAGATGCATAGAATATGGAGTGTCACTTAATCCAAAAAAGTGCATTTCTTTGTGCATGAAGGGAATTTGTTTGGACAGATTGTTTCAAAGAAAGGTACAACGATTGATCTTGAAAGAGTAAGTGCAATGCTTTCTTTACCTTTACCAAACCACATGAAAGGCTTACAAATATTTCTTGGGAGGATAAATTTCATTAGGAGATTCATTCCTCACATTGCAACCCTTCCAAAACCAATGACACTAATGCTCAAAAAGGATGTCGGTTTCAATTGGACAAAAGAAGGTAAGGAGAGTTTTAAAGAGTAAAAGAGGCATTTGTTATAGCACCAACTCTAATTAATCCAAATTTTGATAAAGATTTCATATTATTTTCTTTTGGATATGTGGATTCAATTCAAGCAATGTTAGTTCAACAAAATGATGAAGGCCAAAAGTAGCCAATTTCATTTTTCAGCCAAGGGTTGGAAGGTTAAGAAAAAAGGTACACATTTGTTGAAACACATGTTTTAGCAATTATAAGAAGCCTTAAAAAGTTTAAGCCTTTGATTTTGAGCAACAAAATTTACCTAATGGTTTCACATCCTAGTGTCAAAGAATTTTTGCTAAATGAGGGTTAGTTGGATTACCAAGGTTGTGGAGTATGACATTCAAATTAAGGTAACCAAGCTCATAAGAGGAAAATGTATGTGTGAATAGCTTGTTGGTTCAGTGTAGGACATCATAGACAATGATAAAGAAGTTGTTTTAACACATAAAAGTACAAATTATATTGTTGTACCAACACATTATACTAGTTGGATTTAGGAAATGAAGCTCATTATCTTCAAATTGGTGAGTGCTGCAAAGGCCTAGACAATGCAAAAAGAAGGTATTTTAGACTTCAAGCCATCCCTTATGTTATTTTGAATGAAAATTTGTATAGAAAGAATTATCATGGAGTCTTGTTGAGGTGTATTGAGTCAGATCAAATTAATAAAGTGCTGGAAGAATTCTACGATGGAGCAGCTGGTGGTCATTTTGCACCACGAAAAGAAATCTAAAAATCATGAGAGTTGGTTTATTTTGGCCCACCTTATATAAAGATACTTTTGCATGGGTTAGAAGCTGCAAGAATTTTTCATTTTTTTCTGATAAACAGAGGTTAGCAGCTTTACCCCTACATCATCTTCAAGTGGAACAACCATTCATGAAATGGGGACTTGATTTTATAGGTCCCATTAGTCCCCCTTCCAGTACAGGACACTAGTGGACAACACATGATTATTTTACAAAGTGGACAAAACCTATTACATTAAAAGGAAGCAAATAAAAGTGTTGTCCTTAATTTTTATGAGGATACTGTAGCAATGTTTAGCATTCCTAATTTAATTACATATGATAATGTCTTAGCTTTTGTAAGTACAAAAGTGATTGAATGGGTTGTTAAACTCAACATTTATTTAAGTACCTCATCCAATTATTACCCACAGGGTAATGTACAAGATGAATCGACAAACAAAAATTTGATTTAGATCATCAAGAGGACTATTGAAGACAATCAAAGGGCATGGTACAACAAGTTGAAATTAGTCTTGTGGGCTGATAGAATTACCCCAAAAATATTAACATGTAATTCTCCTTTTACTCTTATTTATGGTAGAGAGGCAAGGCTACCTATTTAAGTTGAATTGACAAGTCTAAATTTGATCAAAGAGATGGATTTAATGGAAGAACTAATGGAAATCAAACTTTTAGAATCAATAGAATTGGAAGAGATAAGAAAAAAATCTTTCCAAAATCTAGAAAATCATTATGAATAGATGAAGAAGACATTTGAACAAAAATCTTCCTAAGAATCTTCTTAAATGGGACAGATTAAAACTTAGATCTGGTAAGAATACAAAATTTGATGCCATCTGGAGTGACCCATTTTTTATTATAGGATGCTAGCCACATAATGTTTTTTAGCTATCCAGACTTGATGGGGAGGAGTTACCAATCCTAGTTAATGGGATTCACCTCAAGCTTTTCTTTTGAGGTAGGACCCAATTGGAAATAAGTGCTTATACACATTAGATTAGTTGTTTTCAATTCAGTTTTAACTTTCAATAAGTGTTGTTTGCACAAGTTTTAGCTTTAGTTAATTGGTTTGCAGTTAGAAATGTCGTCCCTATCATATCTAAATCAAAAAAGCATGCATCCTTCATTTCAATGAACCTTTTGGCTCACAACTATAGAAAATGCATAGTTCTTTCAATGAGATATCATAATTACAATATTTAGTTCAATTTTCAACTATGTGGTAGAGGTTAAAAAGGATAACACTGTTGTACTACATCATGATAATATAAAGAAAAGATCCATCACATAGGGAATGGATCCAATCATCTGCTGCCCTACATCATAAAAATCTCCTTTATACCATTACAATGAAATACAACGATGGTTTTCAGTCTCAGTTTGAGTTAGTTTTTTAGTTTTTCATTTGACGTGTTTCAGTTTGTAGTTAGTTTTGTTTTAGTTTCAGTTGTAAGAAGGTTCAATTTTCTAAGTTTTATCAAAGAGAGATGAATCTGTGCCTAATAGATTTTCATAAGACATCTTGTCTGATTTTTTAGAAGGTAAACATTCTTGAGATATCGCCAAAACCCTTTAGATATCGCCAAAATGTAGCTTAATTTTCATTATCAGCTGAATCAGGTAGAGTTGGTTATGTGTTTTCAACTATGATCTAAGGTATACATTTGGTTTCATTTTAAATGTTTTACTAAAATGAGAATATTGATAAAAGAAAATTTCATTATGTCATGACATAACTTTGATTCCACACTTGCATACTGCGTACGCCCAACAGGGAACTTGCAAGTACAACATCTTTAAAAAATCCTCCATCATTATGGTCCCAACGTCAGCGTATAGGTAGGAAGGATGCGTGAAAAGGTTTTTGAATCCGGCTCTACACACACCAATCGTAATGACTTGAAAGTTTCTAAATGCCTTTTAAACAAATCCATATTGGAGCAGGTAGCAAGAGCAATGACAACCCATAAGATGACGATAGATCTCTGTGGAAAGATAGAGTAGCTTGGATGTTTTTAAGCCCTTTTCAATAAATCATATTTTGGGCATACCCTGCACTTGTGTGTTTATGGAGATTGCATTCCCCTGTGCATTCCCCTTGGACCTCAGAATCTGATTCTTGACAACTTCAGTATACAACTGAAATGAGAAATAAAGCTAGAGCTCACTTGAAATTTGTATTTTCACCATTATGATAAATGCCCAAATTGAGCCTAGAGCCTTTGAAAAGAACCTTCAAAAAGTGGTCAAACATTTTCATTGGACCCTGTATTAAACTCGTAGGCACACAAGTTGATACACTAGGAATCACTTCGTAAAGTATTTTGCATGAAGTTTCTTGAAGTGAAAGAAATTAAATATGAAATTTGACCACTTTATAACTTTCATAACTGGTCATGCCTGAATGCAAAAAAGATGCACTTCATTTGAGTGTTGGTAAAATATCAAATGGACTTCCAAGATGCTGAAACCTTGCATATAGGTACTATGAGATACAAAGAATAAGTGGAAGCATCTGGTTTCATATGGACATCAATGGGTCACAAGATATAACTTATTGAAAATAGCTATCTAGCAGATGTATCACTGTGTGCGCAAAAAATCTGAATAAGTTGCATTCAGATTGGACTGAGAAAACTCATCAAATGAACTATTGAGAATCTGAAAGTGGGCATATGAGTTCACTTACATACTAGGAATACATGACTATGACTAGCTTGTCCTGATGAATGAATGATCAATTGTTATTAATCTTCAAAGTAGGCCCTCTGGTAACTTTGACATAGTGCAAACTGCAGATTCGAATAAATTGAATTTGGATTTAGCTTGGCAAACATATCAAAGTAATTGACTGGGACCTCAAAATGGAAATGTGAGTTGTTTTTCATGCCTATAACATGATGCAATCACCCTTTTATCATGACAATCAACAGTATGTAAAATGCAGGCCCTCAAAGTAGGCCACTGAAACCAATTTGGAAATGTGCATACTACTAACCTTTGCATACCCCTCAAAATGAGTACTTTAAAAAGATGTCAAATCTGATTACATGGGGTTGTAAACGGACACATGAACTTAATGATAGAAAGAGAACATGTTCCCAAAGTGGTTTCTCATGAAAATTAAGAGGAAATCATATATTCATTGTCAAAGTGGACTTCTCCAAATAGTTTTTAGGGGTGTCGTTTCTTGCCTTAAACAAATTTTCAACATGGTGCTTTTTAAATTTCTCTAAAATTTGCATGCACCAACAGTGGAACTAGTTGGGGACAGTTAGTTATAAACTAACACGAGGATCCATATCTCTGATAGAGAAGACCATGTGCCTTTTCACTTACCACTGGGTTCCTCTTTGACTGAAAATTAGACATATCCTACATCGGTGGCCTCAGGCCACGAAAAATATAGAAATAGAACTTCCCTCTATCATACATATGATTTTCATCATACATCAGCATGATCAACCTGAAAAATTCAGTAAAAAAATCTGAATCATACTAAAAACATTTGACATCACTCACCCATCTATCATACTCAATACTTTCTGCATACTTGATACCCATTGGCATCTTGAAATCAGGTATACATTGAAACACTTCATAATTTGAAATATCAATTTGAAACTCATAGCATGGTGAATGTTCATAGGCAACATAATGCACTTCATTATCAACACCCTCACCATACTCATAAGGCTCAACCAACTATACTATAAATTCAAAATATTCAAGCTCAACCTTATAGTTGGACACATCACAATTTACCTTAGCATATGCTTTCAAATCACATAAAGTTATCGTACTCAAAGTTTTTCCCAACATACAAATATTCAAACGAATCATTATATACTATAATTTCTGATTACATGTTTGATTCATGCCAATAATTTCATCATTGATATCTATGTGATGCAAGGAGGGTTAGGCAATGGGGTCAAAGGCTCTCCCAACTACCAAACCAACTTGCAAACACAATGTGGAAGCAACAACAACACAGTGAGAGAAGAAACAATAGGGATCCTTTTATTTAATTGATCAAACTCATTACATGTCAGGCTGTAAGGCCTTCCCGGTTTGGGCCATATACATCCAATGAATTACAAATTGATCTTCATACATGCGACGTCACAGACCTACCTTATAATATCTCAAGAGATAATCTTCTATTACAATCTGATATCCAAATCCTACTAAAGAACTGATACCCCAAAACTAAGAAAAAAGAAACAAATATATACAAGAGTCCACCAAGAGAGGTTGATGCTCAAATCCATAAGTGAGACCCAGATTTAGGTCCACACAGATCCCAATGAGAGACACCAAATCAATTAATCCACGGAAATTACTTGAAGAAGTCGACCACCAGATCCAATTCCAAAATAAACAACTCGGGCACATGATGACAGAGCAACAGAGTGACTCGGGCAAAGAACAACCCGAGCAACAAAGACAAAACCAAGTGTTAGAAGAGAAATCTAAGCAACACAAAATGAACAAGCATGCTTGAGCGACAAAACTCAAGCAACAGAAACCAACTCGGAGCAAGCATAACCGAGCGATAGACCCAAGCAACAAAGTACTTCTCGAGCATCCTCCAAACAAACTAAAGAACAAAACAAACGTCTTTTTGTTTGAGCAGGATTTCCAAGGACCTAAGATTCTCTTGCATCAGACACCTAGGGTATAAGAAATGATTCCCTGAATCATGTATCCGGTCCAACCTGAAATGAATCCAACTTGGACTGAGAAATCCAAGATGAGTCCTCAATCGGTCTGTTCTTCCACTTCACCAGATACTCCATGTATTCCTTCCCTCTTGTGCTTCTGCTGATTCTCTGTTTCAAAATATGTTCAACTTCCTCTATCTGCTTCTTAGGATAATCACTTGGTATTGTCACTTCTTCATCAGGTTCATGATATTCATACAAGTCTGAAATATTGAATATAGGTGATATATCCATGCCATCAGGTAATTCAACTTCATAAGCATTTCCACTATCAAATCTTCTCAGTATTTTACAAGGACCAATTTTCTTCATCTTCAATTTACCATATGTTTCAATAGGAAATATGTCTTTCTTTAAATGAACTATTACTGCATCACCAACTTCAAAAGTCTTATGTCTTCTTGATTTGTCTGCACTATCTTTGCACTTCTGATTGCTTTTCTCCAACTTCTGTTTTACATCCTCATGCAATGTCTTCATGAACTCAGCAAATTCCTCTGCTTCAACACTCCTTTTCTCTTCTCCAAAAATATCTCTCAAGTCTGATATACCTCTCGTTTGTGTGCCATGAACAATCTCAAAAGGTGTCTTTCCAGTACTTCTAAAACTATTGTATGCAAACTTTGCTTGTGCCAACATTAAATCCCAATTACTTGGCGTGTCTCCAACTAAGCATCTCAACAAGTTACCCAAACTTTGGTTTACAACCTCTGTTTGTCCATCAGTCTATGGATGAAATGTAGAACTAAACTTCAACTCAGTATCCAAAATTTCTTCTAGAGTGTTCTCCAAAAATAGCTTACAAATTTATTGTCTCAGTCAGAGATGATACTCCTTGGTAATCCATGCAATCTGACAATTTCCTTAAACAAAAGATCTCCTATATGTATTGCATCTGATGTTTTCTTACATGGTATAAAATGTGTCATCTTAGAAAATCTATCCACAACAACAAATATGGAATCATTACCTCTTGTTGTCCTAGGTAAGCCAAGAACAAAATCCATGCTGATATCACTCCAAGGTTTCTCAGGAATAGTAATTGGTGTATACAAACTAGTATTCTAACTCACTCCTTTTGCAACTTGATAGACTCCACAACTTTTCAAAAAAAATTGAACATCCATGTACAACTAAGGCCAAAAATACCTTTCCTTCAGCAAACTCGATGTCTTATCAATACCAAAATGTCCAGCCAATCCACTACTATGTTTTTCCTTAATCAAATTAGTTCTCATTGAACCTCTTGGTATACACAATTGAATACCTTTGAACAACATATTTTCCTGAATGAAATAGTCTTCATACTTACTTGATTGATTTGAATTAGGTGCTCTACACACTCTCCACTACCCATAAAAATCAGGACCACTTTCATTCAAACTCTTCATGTCATCAAAACCAAGAACTTCAATTCTCATTTCAGTCAACAAAGATCTTCTTCTACTCAATGCATCAACAACTCAGCTATAAACTCTAGTCTTATGTTTTATCACAAATGTGAAACTCTGCAAATACTCTACTCATTTCATATGTCTCTGATTCAACTTATTCTAACTACCCAAATATTGTAAATCCTTATGATCAGTATACAACTCAAATTCATTTGGCATCAAATAATGTCTCCATTTCTTTATAGCTTGAACAATAGCATAGAAATCTTGATCATAGACAGAATACTTCCTAACAACTTAACAATTTCTGGATTTGATTGTGTTATGAATTTTTTGCATCAACGTTTCGAATCACACTCCGTGATCCATCATCAGGATGAGCAATAAGAGAGCACAGGAAAAATGAGTAAAGTTGCAGATCTAAACAAGTTAAAAGAGGGGAAGGGGTGGAAGGAGAGAGGTTCAAGGGCACAAAAAACAAAGAAAATAATAAAAAACATAAATAAAAGTGAAAATAAACTAAAACTCCAAAAAAATAAAAAACATATAAAAAAGGAAGGAAAAGAAATTCAAAAGAATATATAAAAATAAAATAAATATAATCCAAGGAATATGAAGAAGTATCAAAAAAGAAAGAAGAAAAAAAAGCTAGAAAATAAATAAATAAATAAATATTCTCTTTTATATATATATATA
>MU224577.1:591934-609811 GCA_018584345.1 Thuja plicata
GGCGATTTTATGGGAAAGGCCTTCAATGAAAGGAATGGAAGCACAAGGAAGGGCATGAGGTTGGGATGGCTTAACACTAGAGAAAAACCGAGACCTGGCTTGGTTGAAAGCTCTAGAAATTTGTTTGTTGGTGTATCCATTAAGATTGAAGACATAACGGAGATGGACCAGCTCTTGGCCAATATTATCCTTATCACAAATGCGATAGGCCCTCATGGCCAAGATCTTAAGAATGCCAATTTTTTGGCTGGGGTGATGATGAGAAGACGAGTGGAGGTAGCGGTCGGTATGAGTGGCTTTGCGATAAACTCGACGACCAAGAGAGCCATCAGGTTTCTTTATGAGAAGAATGTCAAGGAACGAGAGTTGGTTATCAGTTTCTAGTTCCTTGGTGAAGGAAATGGAGTGGGATATGCTATTCTTGAACCTCTCTCCTTCCACCCCTTCCCCTCTTTTAACCTGTTTAGGTCTGAAACTTTACTCATTTTTCCTGTGCTCTCTTATTGCTCATCCTGATGATGGATCACGGAGTGTGATTCGAAACATTGATGCAAAAAATTCATAACACAATCAAATCCAGAAATTGTTAAGTTGTTAATATCATGGATTGTGGAAATCTCTTCTCTTTGAGAATACTTCCTTTTAGCATCATTCAACTTTTCACTAAAGAAAGCAACAAATTTACCATCTTGAGTCAACACAGCTCCAATTGCACTTCCACTTACATCACATTCAACTTGAAATACCTTATTAAAATCAAGTAATGCTAACACAAGTAATTCATCAACCTTCAAATTCAAAGTCTCAAAAATTTTATCAGCTCCATGTGTTCATTTGAATTCTCTTTTGTCTCCTCTCATTATCTCAGTCATAGCATTACAAATAGAACTAAAATTTTTGATAAACTTTTTGTAAAAACTTTCCAATCCATGAAATGATCTTACCTCAGTGACATTTTTAGGTGTAGGCCAACTAAGTATAGCTTCAACCTTCTCAGGATCCATCTTCAAACCATCAGCTGAAATTAAAAAACCCAAATACACAAGCTCTTCTTTCATGAAGGAACACTTTTTCAGATTTATCAACAACTTTTCCTCTTTCAATCTCTACAACACTTGCCTTATATGCATCAAATGCTCTTCTCTAGTCTTACTGAATATCAAAATATCATCCAAGTATACAATCACACATTTATTCAATAATTTCTTCAAAACTTCATTCATTAACCTCATAAAAGTACTCGGTGCATTAGTTAAACCAAAAGGCATAACCAACCACTCATACAATCCTTCCTTTGTCTTGAAAGTAGTCTTCCATTCATCACCTTCTCTAATTTTGATCTTATGATATCCACTCTTCAAATCAATTTTGGTAAAATATCTTTCTCCACTCAAACAATCCATTATGTCATCCATTCTCGGTATAGGAAACCTATACTTCACTGTGATTTTGTTGATTTCTCTAGAATTAGTGCACATTCTCCATTCTCCATTCTTTTTAGGTGCCAATATAGATGGTACTGCACATGGAATCAAACTCTCTTGAATCAAACCTTTGTTCAACAATTCATGAAATTATCGTTTAAGCTCTTCATTCTCAGTCGGTGCTAACCTATGTGGTGCTTTGTTTGGTAAACTAGCTCCAGTAATAAGATCCATACCATGACTGATATCTCTCATTGGTGGTAAAAAATCAGGTACATTGTCTAAAATTATTTACTTGTTCTCAGTGAGTAACTTTTCAACTTCTGCAGGAGTGTCATCCTCTGTATTCTTACTTAGTTTGTTAGGAATCAAAGCATAACATATATAATTTATTTTCAAATCCTTAACAAACTGTCTACCTTCCATCAAACAAACTTTTATAGATGTACATATCTCACCAATAGATTCTTCAACCAAAGGTAACAAAAATTGCTTCTTACCATCAACCCAAACAGAGTATCTATTCAACCTTCCATCATATATAGCATGTCTATCATAAGTCCAAGGTCAACCTAAAAAAATATGACAACAATCCATAGGCATAATATCACACAACACCTTATCATAATACTTTCCAATGTTCAAATTCACAAAAAATTGTTCACTCACCATTAATGTGTGTTCATCCTTGATCCATGAGATCTGATAGGGCTTTAGATGTTTTATCCTATCCAACTGCAATATTGTAACCATTTCCTTAGATGCCAGATTCTCTGAGCTCCCACTATCAACAATTACCTTCCAAACTTTGTCTACAACTCTACATCTGGTCTTGAACAAACTTTTCCTGACAGGATCTTTCTTATCTTTCTCACTCCATAGTATCCTTCAAACCATGAGATTTCCTTCCTTCTCAGCTTCATTTGGTGACTCCTCTTGCACCAAATAATTTCTTCTACTACTGCCTTTCTTGCTTGCATGTGTACATTCAAAGGATTTGTGTCCTTCCTCCACAATTGTAACAAGTTACTTGGAATCCCTTTCTTCTATATCCACCTCTGGAGTAATTGCCTCTTCCTCGGTATGAACTTCCACCTTTCCATTCAGTCTTTCATTTGTCTTGAGATGTGGCTGAAATTGACTTGTCTGGTTCAGATCTACTATTGTCACCATGAGATCTACCTCTTCCTCTAGGGAATCTACCACCTCTGCCTCTTTGTCTTTGTTCATACCTTTTGTTCAGCTTCTCCTCAGCTTTTAGGGAAAACTTATATGCCTCAATGCTTTCCATCTTAACCAAACTGATCTCATCTTGTATGGAACTTCTCAATCCATTCAGATATCTTTCTACTCTTTCCACCTCATCTTCAACATGTCCAGATCTGATGTCCAATCTATATAATTCCTTAGTGTATTCTTTTACTAATCTATCTTTCTACTTCAAAATTTGCATTCTCCTAATCAAGTTAATCTGATAATCATAATGTAGAAACTTCCCTTTCAATTTGTTTACCATCTTATCCCATACCTTGATTTTGTCTTTACCTTTCTTCTTTTAGTTCAATTGCATATGTTCCCAGCATAAGGATGCATGACCTTTCAACTTTGTGCTTGCAATATTCACCTTCTTATCCTCTGATACATTTTCTGACTCAAGATAATTTTCCATC
Organism: Thuja plicata; assembly: GCA_018584345.1. Lineage (NCBI taxonomy): Eukaryota > Viridiplantae > Streptophyta > Pinopsida > Cupressales > Cupressaceae > Thuja > Thuja plicata. The sequence goes on from MU224577.1 coordinate 595,029, forward strand.
TCAGTTATCCAGTCAATCAATTCATCAGAATCCAACTTTCCACTGTACTCAGGAGGATTAAACTGAGGTGTGGATTTCAAACTTGTCAAAGCTTGCAGGAATCTCTCTTCTTCCGATATCACAAGTGCAGGTGCAACTTCACCTTGAACCTCTTCCAATTCATCATTACTAACATCCTCAAGATGTCTTCCTCTGCGCTGGGCTATCTCAACAACTTCCAATCTTGTAGCCATCTTCCTAAGCATATCAGCTAGACCTGGATTTGCATTTCCTCTCTCACGAACCATCTTGAATCCCTATGCAATTGTAGGTCAAATCACAATCTGATACCCCACAAAAATACAAACTAGGGTTTTGGTTTACAAGAAGGAACTTAGATCTCACCAATGCTCTGATACCACCTGACGCAAGGAGGGTTAGACAATGGGGCCAAAGGCTCTCCCAACTACCAAACCAACTTGCAAACACAATGGGGAAGCAACAAAAACATAGTGAGAGAAGAAGCAACATGGATCCTTTTATTTAATTGATCAAACTCATTACATGTCAGGCTATAAGGCCTTCCTAGTTTGGGCCATATACATTCAATGAATTACAAATTGATCTTCATCCATGCGAGGTCACAGACCTGCCTTATAATATCTCAACAGATAATCTTCTATTACAATCTAATATCCAAATCCTACTGAAGAACTGATACCCCAAAACTAAGAACATAGAAAAATATATATGCAAGAGTCCACCAAGAGAGATCAGTGCTCAAATACATAAGTGAGACCCAAATTTAGGTCCACATAGATCCCAATGAGAGACGCAAATCAATTAATCTACATAAATTAATTGAAGATGTCGGCCACCAGATCTAATTCCAAAATAAACAACTCGAGCACATGATGACCGAGCAACAGAGTGACTCAGGCAAAGAACAACACAAGAAACATAGACAAACCCAAGCGTCAGAAGAGAAACCTAAGAAACAGAAAATGAACAAGCATGCCCGAGCGACAGAACCTGAGCAACAGAGACTAACTCAAAGAAAGCATAACCGAGTGACAAACCCAAGCAATATAGTACTTCTCGAGCAACCTCCAAACAAACTAAAGAACAAAATAGACATATTTTTGGTTGAGCAGGATTGCCAAGGACCCAAGATTCTCCTGCGTCACTATGGTATATATAATAATCCTTAGATTCAACGCTAGAAGAAGATCCAACATCATAGAGTGACATCAAATTAGATATTACATCCTTGTCGTTATAATCACTTATTGTACAAATTGATACAACAAGTCATTTGAATTCTCAATTATTTCTTCTATAGTGGATTAGAAAACACATGGTATCCCATCTCAATGATACTACGAAAAAACATCATTTGATCTATTTCCATTTCCTCACCAAACAATGGATTAGAAACTTAACTAAATCCACTTTAAATTTCAATATCAAAGTAATGTTAATCAAGAAAAGATGAATCAAAGTCAACATAACCATAATCAAAATTAGAACACTCATCTGCACTATGAACCTCATAAGATGAAGAATCATGGTTATGTTCCTCATTGACTTCAATAAAATTAGTATGACTATTCTGTCCACTTTGAGCTTCAACCTTCTAAACCATGCATGATGGATCAGAAATAATTTGTTGAGAAGAAATATGATCTGCTATATGAAATGGTGCTTGTAATGGAACAACATTCACACAACCATTTGTAAACTTAATTTCAATTATACATACCTCAAATGGATCTTCATATGCATTAATTTAGATAAATACATGCAGCGTAGGCATAGGATGAAACATGCAAGTGCTTTATTGGAATACATTTCACAACTTCTTGGATCAACCCTCACATTATGAAAAACATATCCAGAACTGCAGGAAGATACACAATCAAAAGTTTTAACTAGAAAAATAGGTACGTAATCACTTAAAGAAACATTTACAACATCTAAACTATGTTTCTCACTTGCACATGACTTCTCACAATATCTCAGAGCCTTAGGCTTGAAACTTATAATCATCCCAAACTTGGTAACCTTTTCAATGTTCCTGGTTGTCTCAAATGCTTCATATAATCTTTATGAGTTCTCCATTCTTAATGTATAACTCGTCTTCTTGTCAAATGCACCCAGATATATAACTAGTGCCATTGTATCCTGAGGTATACATTTCTTAAGAATTCTCTTCAATTCCTTCATAAATATGGGATTGAAGGTTGACACTAGATCCTCATTTCCAATGTGAATATCAAAGAGATTAGTGAAAAGGGTAGCCTCACTAATCCACTCACCAAATTGTTCATTGAATGTCGATTTAAATTCTTTCCAAGAGTTGATGGACTGTAACAATTAATTTGAGAACCGGTCTCTAGCTTGATTTGTCAAGGATTGAACAAACAACCTCATAATGATGTCCTCGTGATCAAATTCATGGTTATCTATCAACTCAATGAAATTATTCACATGTTTTTCATCTGACTCTCCTTTCATAACACTAAATTTGGGTAGTCCTTCTCTGACCTCAAGTGAAATAGGATTTAGGTAACCATGGTTGCCAGTAAAACTTAGAGCTCTAATATACCTTTCAAAATTGAATTTATTCTATTACACAGCTGTGAAATCTCACTACGTATGGTTACACTCGAAAATGTACAAGGCTCAAAATAGTCATAGTACACTTACTTTTTCTTTCTCAAGTACATGATAATCAACCTTGCATTCATTTACATACAACATAAACTCAAGCATATAACCACAAACAACTTGACCATTATTATGTTTGATACATTATTTCAATAAATTTGCATACTATAGCAGAATAAACGAGATGAAGCTTAAGTATACAAATATAATCCTAACATTTCTTGCTCAACTAGTGCTTATTCCACTGTATAGGGAAAATGTTTTGCTCAAAATTAGTTTTCAGATTTGATAATATTTATTTGAAACTTTATGCATGAAGCAATTATAGCAGTAGTAGAAATTTGTAGATCTTGAGACTTTCTTCAAATCTCTAGTAGGATCATCTCAGAGTCACCACCTCCTTGCATATGAAATATTCAAACAACAAAATCCATTTGAAACACAATCATTCTAGGTTTCTCCCAACAGCAGAGTCACACAATCTCCTTCAAACTTTTTCCAATAAAAATTTCTCCATGTTGAACCATTTACAAATCTGAAACAAATTTTAGATTCTTAACACCTTCTTGAATCTAACTCACAACATATTTAACATTGGCACTCCCCAACAAAGTCGCCAATTTTTTTGTGTTTTGAACTAATGCCTTAGATTCGCCTAAAAATTAGCCTTCTTCCTTCAACATAAATCCAAGATCAATGACCAATTGACATGAATGATTTACAAATTCAAATAATTCCTCTAAACTTTGGATTTTGCAAGACCTAGGTGGGTACACCTAAGCAATATCTACATATCTATAAAAAATAATAACAAATATTGTTAAAAATGAGACTACTCTCAATTAGATGGATCATAATACACAAGACTACCTTCAAAATTGTCTCTATTCTGAGCATCTTCATCTAGTACATCCCTGAGAGTTGAGAATATTTCTTAAACTTTACTCTTATAAACATGAAAGATAAAATGATTTGATGGTTTAAGATATTTCTAAAAATACAACAAACTAAGTAAAAACCAGTGCCTAATCCTGGTCGCAGAGTCAAATATGAGGCTGCAATAGAAATCCCATCAACAAATTAAATCCTATGTAATCAAAAAACTCTTCTTACAAATCCACATAATACACTCAAAGTCATAAATATTTGTTCAAGGAATTTAACTATTTCCTAGATTGGAAACCATGAATAAATATTACAACCTCTAAAAAGACTAAAATGATAAATTTAGACACCCTTGGTATACTAGATTTGTCTAACAATGAACATAAAATGTGGAGACAACATGATATTATCATAATGCACAAAAAATTGATGCAAATTTGTATCTAAAATCATTTTCACAACTTGCACATCCTTTCTACAACCCACCTTTGCATTATTTACATGTTGTTGAGAAAAAAACATTTCAAAGCTCTTGAGAATGAGAAGAAAGAAGAATAAACACAGAGAAAGAAAAATCTAGATTTCACTTGTAAGTGACATGTGCCCCTCTTCAAATATCTGATTTTCAAAAAAATTCTCCATTCCTTCTCCACAAAAATATCTGATTTTCTTTTGGAAAATTCATCATTCGTCTCCTTTAGATTGCAAAATATATTTTTTGTTTTATTCTTTAATTTGTAGTTTTCAATTGAAATATTCTCTTTGAAAATATCCCCCTTTATGCTGATTCTCGTGAAAAAACTCCCCACTTTGCATCAATATAATAATTTCACTTGTGCAAAAATAATATGTTGCATACCTTTCCTTATAGTGAAAATAAATTTCAGTTTAACTTGGCCTTTTGTGAAACAACCCGGTGAAATGTTTAATCACAATATAATGCTTCTTTGGTAAAACTTTCACCCCATAATGCAAAAATTAACTTTCTGTAGTGAAAATATTTTACTAGTGAAGAAAATCATTATTCCCTTAATGCTCACCTGAAACATATTTCACTACCTTTGATGAAAACAATTTTCCATTACATTTGCCTCTCTTGTCAATGTTTTTATTTTTCAATTTTATTCTGTAAAAATAGAAACCACTGCCTATTGAACAAAAGTCACGGTATATTTGAGTTCATATTTCAATGATTGAGCCTGTACAATCTCATATTACTATTCCAGGACCTGATGGTCTAGAATTACCCCTAGACACACCATTGAAGTTGAGTTTAAAGAAGCCCTCAAGTGGAGGAGTCCAAACAACATTTTCCCTCACATTGGGTTTGGTATTGTCTTTTGTACAATCATGAGATGGGAGGGTATTAGATAGAGGCTAGGTCCTATGTATATAATTATCCCAACGGGAAAAGGTCTTCAAGTATTTAATATTATTATAGATATAAGAAATGACCACTTCAAAAATTGATTGCTCAATCCTATAAATGACATCATGAAAGGTTGAATACTTCTTCCTAAAGATCTTATTCCTTTCTAACCAAATGTTCCACATGATAATGGAAGGGTTGATTTCCCAAAGGGATGAAAATATGGAAGATCTATGAAGTGATGGACAACTCATAAAAAAAGATAGTAAGTTGGGTGCAACAGCCGATGTCCAATGCAATTTGAAAAAGAGCCAATACCAGCAATCCATGGAAAATGGGCAATGCAAGAATATAAATTATTTGAGGACTCCATAAAGTACCCACATAGGGAACATGGGAAAACAAAAGTGATTCCCATCCTATTAAGCCTCATCCCAGTAAGAACGTTGTCTTGAATAGCCAACCATGTGAATGCTCCAGCCTTAGGAAGACAAGCAGCCCCCCAAAGAAATCTTGATGGCCATCCCTCAATATTATTATGACTGAACTTAGACTCATATCCTATTTTTCCTATATATTGTCTTGTCAAAGATTGAGTCCATACCAACTCATCTTCCTTGGGGGTATAAACTAGGCTTCTATTAACTAGTTCCTCCCGAAAAGAAGAAATAATATTAAGAGGAACATCCACATCCAATATTTCCTTCCATTTGGTTGAAGGCAGTCGAGAGCCTTCATCAACAATGAAATAATCATAGACATGAATGCCCCATTCATTTTTTAATATTGTGTCCATAGGGGACCAGTCCCAAACCCGAGAAAGAGGGGGAAGACCATTCCAAGAATGTTCCCAAAAGAAAGCTTTGGTTTTATTATGAATGAGCAAAGACATAGAATGAAGAATTCAGTCTCTACAAGAGGTGATGCAGTCCCAAATCTTAGACACTTTAGGAAAAACCGTGGTAGTGAATAATCTATCTCTGACTGGGGAATCTAGATATTTGGAAAACATAAGCCTTGCCTATTTAGTTTGTGGATTACTATATAACTTCCAAAATAACTTGGCACCCAAAGCTCTATTTTGAAGAGACAAATCCCTAATACCAGCCCCTATGTTCATTAGGTTGGAAAACTTTTCTGCATAAAAGAAAAGGTAATTTATTTTTCTGATTTACATTGTTAGCCCATAAAAAATCCCCCAATATTGACTGTAACTCCTTAAGTGATATTTTAGGCATGTTAAGAACCAACATAAGGTAGATGGGACTGACATAAAGAATTGATTTAATCATCATGATCTTACCTAGAAAAGATAGGTATTTATGTTTCTTGGATAAGATCCTATTAGATATAGCAGAGATAATTTTATCCCATAAATTACATTTTTCTGATCCAATGAAAAAAGGAATGCCCAAATATTTGTAGGGAAAAGATCCTAAGGTAAAGCCCACAATTTGAGAAAGTCATTGTTGAACCATGGGGGCCACATTGAAAAAAATTAAATTTGACATTTAGGGGTTAACTAATTAACCTGAAGAGTAAGAATAATCCTCTATAATTCTTTTAATGATCCAACATTCCTCAAGAGTTGCTTCCCCAAATAGGAGTGTATCATTTGCAAATAAATTATGAGTAACATTCATTCAGATTACTCACCCTAATTCCTTTCCAAAATGAAAGTGCATTAGCTTATTTTATGGCCTAACTAAGACCCTCAGCCATAACGACATGAAGAGAAAGGAGGAGAGTGGATCACCTTGTCTGATCCCCCGAGAGGAGGCAAAGAATCCCCGAGGAGTACAATAATAGTCACATAATATCTTGGAGAATATATACAAGTTGAAATCCATTTAATCCATCCCCTATGAAAACCAAATTTATGGAGGATACAAATGAGAAAGTTATAGTAAACCCAATCATATGCTTTCATCATATCAAGTTTAAGAATGATTGTAGATTTCTTTTCCATAGATAAAGAATGCAAAATTTCATGAGCAAGGATGGCACACTTTGGGGTTTATCAGCTCGGTACAACTCCCCCCTTCTATTCAGATATTATGTTTGGGATGACCTTAGCCAGCTTTGAGGAGATTGCTTTTGTTAAAAAATTGTAAAGTGAGTTGCACAAAGATATTGGCCAAAAATCAACAAAATATTTGGGAGTATCAACCTTAGGAATTAGAGAAATCCAGGTATTGTTGAGCTCTTTTAACATAGTTCTATTTATCCTAGCTTCCTCAAGTTCCAAGAGAATATCATGCCCTGTGAACTCCCAGCACTTTTGAAAGAAAAGCATGGTGAAGCCATCAAGGCCCGGGGCCTTATCTGGAGCCATGGAAAAAACATTGTTTTCAATTCCTCTAAAGTGAAAGGTGGCATTAACATCTGGCTATCTAAAGCACAAATAGAAGGTGGAATGGAATCCAAAATAGAGTCCCTTAGTTCAATAGTTTCTTTTGAGAGAAGGGTATAAAAGAATGAGACAACCTCCTTGGCAGTATCATCCTCTTTCTCAAGAGTACCCAAAGGTCCTTGTAAAATAACAATTCTATTTTTCAGCCATCTCATTTTGGACGATGCATGGAAAAACTTTGTGTTTCTATCCCCTTCAAAAAGCTATATTTCTCTCGATTTTTGTTTCGAATGTAATTTCCCCTAAGGAGAATTTCCTCCAAGGAAAGTTTGAGATTTTTTTCTTCTACAAAGGATTGTTGATTCATCCCCTTAGATATAATTCACTATTTTAAATCATCCAGTTCAGCCTCAATACGTTATTTTTCTTGAAAAATGTTTTGAAAATGATATATGTTTCATTTCTTGATTTTAGATTTCATGTAGTGAAGTTTTTTGGCTATTTGATATAACTACGAGCCCTTAAAGAATGGACAATTTTTCCACCATAGTTTTAGTAGGGGGAGGAAGATATATCCCTGGACCACATTGGTTCAAATTTAAAAGAACCTTTCATGTGTGTAGAATCCTCAAACACTTCAAATAAGATCAAGAACGATCAGGTCCTCAATAGGGAAGTATTAAAGAATATAAATCATTATTGACAGTCAGCCAATCGTCAGACAATAAGAAGCAGTCCAATCTTTCAATAATTTGACAAAAATCAAACCGTTTGTTAGTCCATGTGAACTTTCCCAGCTTTGGAGATATGTCCATTAACTTACTATAAATAATGAAATAATTAAAATCTATCATTACTTTCTTGGAGGGGACGATTCTCCCCATTCTTCCCCATCAGCCAATACAACATTAAAATCCCCTCCCGAAATGACAAGTTCTTCATTAAGAACTAAAATTAATTCACCAAGCAACTTCCACAGTCTGGCTTTGTGAATGATTAAGGATGGCCTAGAGATATTGAATAACCAAAAAATGAGACTTGAACAACGACCACCAACCTTAACCAACATCCAATTTTTTTCCAAAGAGACAAACTTTAAAGAAACTTTATTAGCATCCCACAATATGGCAAGACCCCTCGATGATCCATCAAAGGGAGAAGTAAGGACATCCCAAGGCTTCCTATAGGAAAAGGATTTGCAAGCAATTTGATCTTACATCTTTGTTTCCTGAAGCATGGCTATAGAGAAAGTGGTGTTATCTAACTGGCACTTGACCATATGCCTTTTGTTAGGGGCATTTAAGACCATAACATTCTATTATATAATCCTCATTCCTTCTGAGGGGAAGAATCACTTCCCCTCATATTAAGGGTTTTTTTGGAGAGCAAAACACCCTCAACAATATACTCAGGCTGCAAATTTCTTTAAATAAAAGAAGCTCGCGTCAATGGAGGGCTAAAAGAAGGTTTTTTTTCTTTTTTTCCCCACTAAGGGTAGTAAGAATTGTAGTTTGTATCCCAGCATCAATTTCTTGTTGTGTCTTATCACTATTTGGTGATCTACCTCTATGCTTTGCAGAAGATATAGGAGATGTTTTTTATGAAGGGGACTAGTGGATAGGAGTAACAGGTAAAGCTCTAGTGAAAGATGTTGTATCTGGTGATGGAGAAAATTCAATGCAAGCATCTTGTAGTTCAAAGTCCTTTTTTGGAGACAAGAGATCATATGGGTTAGTAGATAGTAGAATTTCCCCATGACATTGTAACCACGATAAACTAGCATCAAGAGTTTCAATAGCAAAGTCAACGATTTCCTCATATAAACCACATTGGCTTCATTAACAATATCCTGAACTTTAGAGATAAGTTGATCATCAGGTCTGATCAGAAGTATTTTATCAGAAGTCATGTTGGAAGTGGATTCCACCTTGTTAGGATGATCTTGGTCGATTTTGGAAAAACCCAAATTCATGGTATCCATGTGCCCCTTTATTGCAACCTTAACAAAATTCAAAAGAGCAGCAAAAATTGGTTCCCCAGCAGAGGAGTTTAATGCAATCTCAACAGATGGAAAGGAATGAGGAATATCAAAGGAGAAGGAGGTGTTATCAGAGCTGCTAGGGGAGGAAGGATGATTTGGTACAAGAGGAGGCATAAATGAGTGAGATTTGGATGGTACAACAGTCTGTTGTGTGGATGGGGAAGGATTGGTCTAAGAAGGCTTATTGTGTTGAGACGACTGTTTCATCACTTCAAAAACCCTAGAGACCCATTTCTTAAATTTAGTGAACAAATATGTATCAATAACAATTGGGATAGTCAATAATGGATTCAAATCCCTCACAATCTCCTGCCGCCATGATCCCAGAGGAGATTCAATTTTACAAGAGTGAGGAATGATGGATTAATCAGATATCATAACACAAAACCGCATCAGGAGATGACCATCAACCAGGCCCAAGTTCAAGCGGACAAAAGTACCAAAAGAACTTGCAATATTTTTAATTGTGTTGAAATCGTGAAACTCAAAGGGTAGATTAGGGAAACAAAACCATTGAGGGGTTTTCATGACTGAAGTAGGCTTAGACTGAAAGAAGGGCTTCCATGCATAAACTATAACCACATTATTATCTAGATTAAAATTATCTTTCTCCAAAGCCTTCTGCCTAGCCTCAATAGAATAAAAAAATTGATTACACATGTATGAATCGATAAAACTTGAATAAATTGAATGCCATACCAGTGCTCTTGTAGGCATTTGTGAAGTGTGGTAAGTGTAATCGACTCACCCCAAATTCAAATCACCACTCCAACTGTCTCCAGATCGTGCCCCCTCCAATTGTTATCCATAATAATAATAATATTTTTATTTTTATTTTTTAAATTAATTAATAATTCCAACCTTTCACAATCAAAAGTGTTAAAAATAAATAATCAATTATTTTTAATTTTTAATTAATTCAAAATTTTGATTAATGGTGCATCGTGATCCCTATATAGGCATTGCCTAGTAGAGATGGTTACAGGCAGAAAAGCGGATGTGATAGAGTATTCAATTAAAAAGTTTCTGACCTCCATTTCTGCGAAATCCTATAATTGTTAAATGCGGCTTATGGAATCCTGGCCAAAAAACATAGATGATGGTGCTAACTGCTATGCATAAATCTTCAGGTCCTTCATCTCTTGTCTTCCCTTGCTCATTTCAGCTACTTTTTCTCACACATTGTAATTGAACAAACCAGAAAAAACATACATTATAATGGGATATCTGGGTGGGGACGGCATCCATTTCTTTTCATGTGGACTCATTCTTTCCCACCCAATGGGAATACGAATGACATCCCTTCATATATTATTGACTGCAACGACAAATTCCTTTCTGTCATTCCTTCCATTTAGTGCCCAAATTCTACGCTCTCGCTTTGAATTGAAGATTTGTACCAAACTAATTGACCAAGCCTTCGCTTTCCTCGTAGCTGTGAACACCAGGCACAGAAAATAAAATGGCAAGACAAAAGTAGAGTGGTCAAGATATGGGTATACAATTTCGACAACATTCATTCATCAGGAATTGAAAACATGAATGCGAAGGTACATGTACTTGTACCCAGCACAATGGAAAACACAACATGCCATGGTTACAGCTTACAATTAAATCTCAAGATCGAATTTTAACAAATTAATGGATTGAATTTTAGCAAACAAAATAAGGTCAAATTCACTAGACATTGAGAGTTATATCACTAGGATGTGGGTAATAGAAACTCATTTTTATTATTATATTTTATTGGGTCCAAGGGATCTAGGGAGGCTCCCACCGAAAAGCACCACTCTCTTCTTTATCCTCATTTTATGTTTATGTTTGTGTTATTAAAAAGTGAAATAAGTATAATATGTTAAGGGAATTTCTTAGAATTGGATATCTAATAAATTGACTATCATAGTCGTAGGGAGAGGTAGAATGAGAGTAAAGGGAAAAAGTGTGGGTGTAGGAGTTGTGACTAGTTACAAATAGTTGTGACTTTGTAACTTGGGGTAAGAGAATTGAGAGTGAACATCTTGATCACCATGAGTGGAATGCTTATATTGACATCAATTGCCATGTGTAAGAAAATGACTCTCTTTGGAGGTTATAGTTGATAGAACCTAAGTAACTATGCAAAGAGTATTTACCCATTGATCAAGGAGCATGTACAAATACGTTTCTTCAAATACAACTTTGTTCAATTGCATCTAAATCTACATAAGCACATAAGAACATATGATAGCCTTAGCATATAGCAAGCAAAGAGTGAGTATCAATAGAAAACCCAAAGATATAACAAAACTCATGTCTTTCCAAATGTTAAAAATAAATTTTATCATAAAAACATGCTAAATCTATGTAAACTTTGTAAAAACTTTGACTCAATCCCCAAACATGGTCATATGCCATAAGAAAGGTTAAAAATATAAAGGAAAATGAAAAAAAAAAAATCGTCAAATATAGCATGGTCTATGAAGGTTTTCCTTTAGGATATAACTTAAAAATATACTTGAGGATCTCTGGTTGACCACAAAACAAGAAATGAGGGTCCCTAACTTCAAAATAAGGTGATCTAGCATCAATAGGGAAACCTTGGTAAATAATGCATTATGGAAATGAGCCAACTTTGACTCAAGAGCTTGGCGAAGACTAAAAAAGTTGTCTCTTGTTCAATTTGAGCATGATGGGTTGTGGAAAGAACAAAGTTATCCTTTATGGGACATGTAGTAGTAAAATGATACATTAAGATATCATTTCCAATCTTTCCACCAAGGCTTGAAGGTTCTTATCCCAAAATTATCAAGCATATTGGGCTCGGGCACTAATTGAATAATTATTTGGCAAGTTTCAAAATCTTGTTTAGCTATCTTGTCTAGTATTAATTTGAATAAATATCTAGTATTAACATATGGTTGGTTGTAGGGTCCCAAAATAAAGAACAGTTTGAATATCGCATGGCTAGAAATAAGGACAATTAAAAATTATATTTGTAAAATTTCAAATGTAACACATTCTTTTATAAACCTAATCAATTGATTAAGACAAATTCATAATTTTGGCTAACAAAAACCATATAAATCTATCATAATGTCAAGTTCTAGTGAAGACAAACAATTTTCCATGAAGCGAGATTCTGTCATGATGGTTTATGTCATTGTTGTCATCTCCCGCTCAAGGGGAATTTGAAACGAGTCCTTTGCTGCCGCTTCCCGCCTCCCTGTTGGATCGGATGATACCTCTGTTGGTGTTGCTTCTGATGCTGCTAGCGTCGCCCTGGTTGCTGTTGGGGCTGTTGGCGTGGGGGATTCCGGGCAGGGTGGCCCTGGACCGCAGCAATGGCTACCTGCTAGATCGTATGCAGATGTGGCGGCATTTGAGGCACACATTCATGATGCCAGGTCTTCTTCTCCTATCGCTGGGAAAGGGGGGCTTAGGTCCCGTCCTACTGGAGTGACGCTTGTCTCTGTTAGAGACCTCATCGTGGTAACGCTGAAACCAGAAATTGGGGATGAAATCATTTCAAATGCGGAGGATTTTTTTTAATGCGGCCATCTTCAGATTTAGGGGTTTTTGGCCCTCTTTGGCGGACTTGCATGCTTGGATTTCCAAGCATTGGTAACCTCTCATATCTGATTCTGTTCAGATATACCTAGCGGCTAAGGGTTTTTTTATTGCAAAGTTTGGGAATGCAGGAAGATCATTATGTGTGATTGTGCTTCACTTGGGAGATTGAATCTTTCCCCCTTATGGGCAAACCCTGGCATAAGGATTTTGATCCTCTCACCAAGTCTTTTAGAAAAACACCCATTTGGGTGAGACTCCCGCATCTCCCCTTGCATCTTTGGCTGGACTCTATTCTGGAAGTTGTTGGGGAGGCCATTGGGGATTTTCAGATGGTTGATACGGGCACCTCTGACGTTCTTCATTTGACATATGCTCGCATCCTTGTGGAAGCAGATGCTTCTAAGGGTCTTCCGGAGAAGGTTACTCTGGTTTCTCCTTTCAGCCCCTGGATCTAGACTTTGGATTATGAGGGTATTCCGTTTCGTTGCAGGATATGCCACATGATAGGACATGTGGCTGCCCGGTGTTCATCATAGAGGATTAAAATGAAGAAATCACCTTCGTGGTGGATAGGGGCTTCGAACCCGCATCATTCGGTTCATAAAGCGTATGCGGATGTTGTTGCTCATGTTGCTGACTTGGTTTAGGAGGGTGATGCAGCCCTTTCGGGGGTAGCTGATACTGCTTTAGTCAGGGATGTTGTTGTCTCTAGTTCTGCTGACCAGTTAGTCGGTGTTGGGGGCTCTGTTGTCCCTGCTCCTCCATGTGGGGATCAGGGGCATGGTGGTGTCGTTGCCCCTGCTAGTGTGGTCAGCGTTGATGTGATGGTGGGGGATGGATGGATAACTGTTAAAGGAAAGAAATCGAAGTCATCCATGCCCTCTTTTGATATGCACTTACGATCACACAAGGGCGGGCCTAAAGGTAAATCTTGATTGACCTTTGTTTGTGGTCTGTTGGCCTTTGGTTGGGAACTTTCTGTTTGTTCCCTTGGGTTGGGGAGGTGTTGTTTTCTCTTCCTCTTGTTGTTTAGGGTTTTGGGGTCCCTTCAAAACTAGCTTTTGTGGCCATGTGTTGGCCTGTTTTGTTTTAGGTTCTATCTCTCTTAGCTGGGCTTTATTTCTGATCTTTCGCTTTGTATCGGGTTTCAAGAACCCATCAAAACTTGTTTTCCTTAATCAAAAACAATTTTCCATGAAGCCAAAATAATGCTAAAATAAGATTGAAGCATGACCCTTGTTAACGGATATTGGAATGGAATCAAAATGATTCCCATACGTATTATTATTTAAAAAATAAATAATACCCTTTGAGTTTGGGTTAAAACATGCACAATAATCATTTTGCATTGTCAAAATCAAATTCCACCAATATCTTGCACTCCTAATTCTTCAAATCTCATGAAATTCCTCCCACAAATATACTCACAATTCCAAAAAAAAATTGCTTGTCACGTGGGTTTGGAAAAATAAATAATTTCTTCCCAAAGCTTTGAATAAATAAGAATGACTTTCAATATCCTTATATCCTATTTGCCTTTTTTCTTATTTTCTTTTTCTAAATGTTTCCATTTCAATACTTGGAAATAAATAAAAGCTCAACCTTATTTTTATTTCTCCAATTAAATAAATACAATAAAAACACATAGAATGAACCTCATTTCATTTTTCCATATCATTCAAATTTGATTTTTTTTAAAAACACCTAAAATCAAGTTAACCTAAATGAGCCCTTTTAAAATTTAGCATTCAAATAAATATATTAACTCATTTCAATTTTACAATTAAAATAAATGACTAATTATTCAAATTTGAAACTCATAAAACTAGCAATCGCACCTTAGTGTGTAATGGGTACGCCGTAGATGTATGAAAGGTCAACTCTCTCTCTCTCTCTCTCTCTCTCTCTCTCTCTCTCTCTCTCTCTCTCTCTCTCTC
>MU224577.1:610045-620464 GCA_018584345.1 Thuja plicata
TTCTCTCTCTCTCTCTCTCTCTCTCTCTCTCTCTCTCTCTCTCTCTCTCTCTCTCTCTCTCACACACACACACACACACACACACTATCTCTTTATCTCTCTTCTTTGAACTAATCATATTTAAGTGAGATGTGTGTTTCCTAACACACACTTATAAGGAAATAGTTATAAGGCAATAAGTGTGTGTGTGTTAGATATATATAACACATACTTCACCTTCTCCATTATAGTTTTAGTTTTGTTTATGTTAGATATTTTGAATAATAACCATTAATAATATCTAAAATTCTATAAATTATTATATTATCTAAGCTAAAATAAAAATATTATTATTACTAAAATATATTTGTTTTATTTCAATATTGATGAGTTGACAGTACATATAAAAAATTATATTAATCTCATATTATCTAATATAGTTTTTGATTTCTACGAAAATAGGTTTGAAGGGGCCCGAAATCCTATACAAAGATATTATCTAATATATATTTTATTTCAATATTGATGGTATGTCTGAGCCTATCAGAATAATACCATATCATCTAATATTATCTTGCAATTTAAGAGAATACATCTTAAATTTAAGCCCAAATTTAAATGCGATAAACACAACAAATTAGATATTATTGCGATCAAAGTTGAGTGATATGACTTATTTTATTTCACTATGGTTGGTGGTTCTTATTTTTCTTATTCTTATTTCCCATAAATTGCTCTTTATCATCCACGAACTTTTTGATTTCTTTCTCAAACTCACATTGCATTTTGTAGTCCAATCTACTCTAATCCTCAGTCATGTTGATAGTTTAATCTTTATAAGTTGTCTATTTTTAAATGGGCATCTTTCAACATGTGTGTACACATATAGAAAAAATTAAAGTAAATTATATTATTTAATTTTTTTTAATTCTTATATTTGTTTATCAATATTAAGTCAAATTTATATACTAAACCATACTTATAATTTAATACTACATCCCTCTATCTTAATGCTTGTGAAGCATTGGTATAAAATGAATATGATGTTAAGATGAATTCATGTTAATTAATTTCTTTGTATTTTAAAATTATCTTTTAACATATTATTAAATTGTCCAATATTTTATTAAAAATTCTCAAATTTGAATTATTGAATTAGACTGAAAACAAAAGTATCCAATTAGAAACAAATAACTTGTATTGTATTATATGAATAATATTTAATTAGTTTTTCCAATTCTTAGAGCTTCCTATCTTATTCGCACAATTCCTTTTCCTCTGACGACTGGCCTAAGAAATCAAGTGGGTTTAGGAGTGAAATAAAATGAAGTTAAAAAAGAATGAGATGTCATTTTGAAGGAAAGGCAACATATGGGAATGCCTAAATGAGATGTCATTTTGAAGGAAAGCCAACATAAAATCTGTAACTGGCTTCAGACCTGCGAATAGAATTTGCGCGAACATTTCTAAAGCCTTTGTAACAAAATCCTTTTGTGCATATCATGCAATTGTGGGTTTCATAAAACCACTTTTTTGAGGCATTCGACCAAACAACTCACAGGAACTGTTTTGTTCACATAATTTCAACTGTCAGCTAAACCTAGTTTTGTTAGGGCCAAATCAGACCAGATCAGAGACAAAAGGCTTTCCAAAAAAAGGAATTGTAAACCACTTTTGAGATGGTGAATGAATGACGAACAAGATCCGTGAGATGTGTTGGATCTGAAGTTTGACTGTTCAGTTCTTATTCTGTGACTGTTTATTTCATCTTCTTGCTTTTGCCTCTTTGTCTTCTTTGAAGACTATATATATATATATATATGAAAGAAAAGCCCTATGTATGCAAGCTGTAATGACTGAATAACAATTGATTCTCTGCTCTTTGGTGTATGTAGCCAATTTGGAGAACCACGTTAAATCTTGCCTCTATTTGTAGTTTCTGATTTGTCTGTTTATTTTACAATTGATATCAGAGCATAGGAAAGATCAAAGAGAGCAGAGCGGTACAACATGGTGATGCACGGGAGAAGAAGAGGCAATTCATTAGTTTTTTGTTCAAAGTGAATTTTACAAAAATGGTAAATCTGAAAAGAGCAAGGTGGTAGTGAAGGGCATGCTGGGCTTCGTTGCCAATTTAGCTGTGGTAGTCTCTATGTGATAATTTTAATGTTGTCGAGAGTTCAAAATTTTTATTTTGTGCCGAATAATGATAGGTTTCTGGTAAGGCTTTGAAATGACCAGAAAGTGGTCTAGAAATGTATGCCAGAAATTTGCACTGACCTCCGTTAAAGTATGCTGAATAGACCGACCATTTTGAAATTTGTAGTCAATTTTAGTTCTTGGTTACTGAATGAAAAAGATCTTTATCAATATCGGTTTATTGAATTTACGAATTTAATATTTGAAAATTTGTACAAGAAGTTTATATCCTTTTCAAATGGAAGACAACGAAGATGATTTTGAGCATGTTCTTAATCTGAAGTTTGTGAAATAAAGTGCAAGGTATGGGAGTCCTCTTTTTTTGTGTGGCTTCTATATTGACCGGTTGTAGCTATTTTCTTTGAAAACAAGCCTTGTTCTTGAAATAAGATTCATGGGCTTTGGCGTGAAGTGAAGCTCTTGGTGCGAGATTTTCATGCATACTTAGTGTCAGAACACAAGGAGACGTCTGAATGATGTGAAGAGATTGGACAACCGTCTCACTAATCGAAGTAAAATGCTTTGGGGTTTTGTTTTGTAGTAGACGTGGAAGTGGGTTTGAGCAAGGGAGGAGGGGGTGTACCATTTCTCCATTCGGGAGACTTTCAAATCCACAGAAGAGACTCCATGTTGTGATGTTTTTTTGGTCAATTTATTGTGCCACATTGTTGAAGTGAAAGAACCGCATTCTCAGGATTATAGTTCAGATTTCACAATTCCTGTTACGAGGGTTGGTGGCTCCCCTTATTTCAGACAGTATTTGGTGGTCATGAGAAGGAGAGAGCGGATGTCCGAGATGGCATGGGAGAAGTACGAACAGTACAAATACTACCACAGTCACCGTGACTTGGAATTTGTTGAAGACAAGGGTGATATTTCCAGTTGACATGGACGCAAAACTTATCTCTGTTTATTTTACAAGATGGGAGGTCAATGACTGAGATGGGTATAAATGATGACAATTAAAAAATGGCGAACAGAAACATATTAAAATATTAATCGTTGAGATAGTTTTGATTGTCTCGCTTCCCTTATCGTCTATTGCACGTCGTCAGATGGAAAATACTGGTCATGCTATGGAGGAAAATATCTCGTTGTTTTGTCGAACCGTAGTGCGAACATTTAAAGTGAGCCAAATAGAAAAAGACAAGACAGGAAAATAAAATGGTGGGGGCAATCTAACAGTCAAAATCGCTTCAATGGTCGTCATTCTTTCAGTACGATTTCCCACCATTGGATGTACAAAGCAGCTGGCGGCTTTCCAAAATGGAAACGCCTACGGCGTAAATATTTTTACAATAGAAGAATTTAAAAAACCATTAAAGTTCATAGTTAGCTAAATAGACCTTATAAATGAAGAACCCCACATTATCATCAATTATCAATAACATAGATTAAAGTATGAAAAATATGTATTAATATCACATGAAATATTATGATTATTCAAAATATAAGAAAACAATCTATAACAAATAATTTTGTATTCCTAAACAACCAAATTCCATACAATATCATCACTTATTCTATATGGCAATTCTCGTAACTAAACACCTCAAATATCTTTTTAAACTAATTTCTAAAAAAAAAATCACATCATATTAATTCCAAACTCAGAATTTACTTAAGTTAATTATACCTAATTACAAACGTTATTTAAATTAACTTTTAAATCAATCTTTTATTCCAACACAATAATAAAAAACAAATAATAAACATCCAAGCAAAATTGAATAACAAGTCTTTGTTGAGTTTTGGAAGGCCAATAGACATCTTTGTCCTTTCCTGCCTTATGGTGTCCTTTCAGCTGATTGCCCTTTCGTTATATATACTATTGTATATATCTTTGTAATACTTATTTGATTATCTGATTAATAGAGAATTCCTCTGCTTAGTGTGGATGTAGCCAATTTGGTGAACCACGATAAATACTCGTGTTCTTTTGTATAATTTTATTATGATTGTAGTTACTCCTTTTATTTCATTTCTCCATATCTTCACAATTGGTATCAGAGATGGTTGAACAATTGTTTGGGAATTTGGAAAAGAATTTCCAAAGCTATGGAATATTCGAGGGTATATAAATTCTGAAGGAAGAATATCAGGATATGGAAGATATAGATGCAATCGTTGCTGATTAAGCAAAGTCTTTCACTTGCACTTGGGGGAAAAACAAAGAAGCCCGCCACAATGAGCAATGAAGATTGGGAATCTCTTGACAAAAAGGCCAAGGCAACAATTTTTCTCTCACTAAATGATAATGTAGTGTTCAATGTCACAAATGAATAAAAAACAAAAGTAGTATGGGACAAGCTCACAGCCACATATACAATGACATCGGCTGTAAATAAAGAATGTAGGATGTTCCAATCCTATATCTTTCAAACTCCAGTATAAGACAAAATACTTTGCATATTCATTGATATATTCTATTATACTGTAATTAGTATTTTTGGACCAGAAACAATTCATTGAACAAGTCCTCTTCATAATTGAAAAGGAAAGTAAAGATTCCTAACAACTAGTAACAATCAATATGGATGATGCTACAGGCAGAAGATGCATTTTTTAATGTAAATCCTCTCACTCATTTCAAGTACTTTTCCTCAAACAATTTAATGGAACCAAAAATCAAACAGTGTAATGGCAAACAGTGTAATGACAAACAGTGTAATGGGATATGTGTTTTTCACGTGGCTGCATCCCAACTCATTCTCCCCACCCATTGGAATAGTAAGCCCAGTTGTTTCTGTGATTCCTTCCATTTTGTGCCCAATTTCTACACTCTCGCTTTGAATTCAAGATTTGTTCAATTCATTTGGCCAACCCTTCGCTTTCCGTGATAGCTGTGAATACCAGGAGTAGAAAATAATAACAAAAATGTACGATAAAAGAAGATTCGTCTATTTATGTAGTCAACATATTTGTAAACAATTTCGGCCACATTCATTCATCACCAATTGAAAATACGAATGTGAACGTATTCAATGGAAAACACAACATGCCATGTGTTAGTTGGGTAGCTTGGACAGTTGTTCGTCCATATTCAAGAATTAGATAATAATTGTTTTCTTTTTGGGAATGAGGACAATTATTATTAGAAATTTCTTAGAATTTGGATATCTAATGAATTGACTATCATAGTCCTCGGGAGAGGTAGAATGAGAGCAAAGGACAAAAGTGTGGGTGTAGGAGTTGTGACTAGTTACAAATAGTCTTGAATATGTATCTTGGGGTAGGAGAATTGAGAGTGAGAATCTTTATCACCATGAGTGGAATGGTTATGTTGACATCAATTGCCTTGTGTAAGAAAATGACTCTCTTTGGAGGTTGTAGTTGATAGAACCTAACTAACTATGCAAAGAGTATTTCCCCAATGATCAAGAAACATGTACAAATGTGTTTCTTCAACTACAATTTTGTTCAATTCCACCTAAATCTACATAAGCAGATAAGAACATATGATAGCCTTAGCATATAGCTGAAAGAGTGAGTATCAATAGAATAACCAAAAGATATAACAGAACTCATGTCTTTCCAAATGTTAAAAATATTTTTTATCATAAAAGCATGCTAAATCTATGTAAAGTTTGTAAAATTTTTGACTCAATCCCAAAACATGGTCACATGACATAAGAAAGGTTCAAAATATTAATGAAATTGAAAAAATTATCAAATATAGCATGGTCTATAAAGGTTTTTCTTTGGGATACAACTTAAAAAAATATATTTGAGGATCTTTGGTTGACCACAAAACAAGAAATAGGGGTCCCTACATCAAAATAAGACGATCTAGCATCAATAGGGAAGCCTTGGTAAATAATGCACTATGGAAATGAGCCAACTTTGGCTTATGAGTAGCCAACCAAATAATATAAAACCTACATTTGCAAGAGCTTGTTGAAGATTAAAGAAGATGTTTCTTGTTCAATTTGAGCATGATGTGGTGTGGAAAGAACAAAAATTATCCTTTATGGGACATGTAGTAGCAAAATGATACATTAAGATATCATTTCCAATCTTTCCACCAAGGTTTGAAGGTTCTTATTTCAAAATTATCAAGCATATTGGGCTTGGGCACTAAGGGCCCGTTTGGTAGCAGGAATTGGACCGGAATTGGCATTATCTAATTCTGGATAATGCCAAATTCCATGTTTGGGTCCTTGAAAAAAATGGAATTGGAATTCCAAAATTCTCATTTTGCCCCCAAAATGGGAATATCATCTTCCACCTAAATAGGTGGAATTGGAATTTTGAATTCCAATTCCAATTTTTACAAAAGCAAATTTAATATTTTGTGGGATCCGTGACTATAAAGATGTATATTATATGGCTATAAGGATGTATATATATGTGTGTGTATATACACATGTGTGTATATATGCATGTGTGTATATACATGTGTGCATATATACATACATGTATGTGTGTATATACACATATGTGTGTGTATATACATACATGTATGTGTGTATATGTCTATATATATACACATATGTATGGTGTGTGTATATGTGTGTATACACACACACACATATATGTGTGTGTGTATACACACATGTATGTATGTATATATACACATGTGTGCATGTGTGTATATATACACACATATATACACACCATATTCAAAGAAATTAAAAAATAAAGAATTAAAATTCCTTATGCATCTTCTCATTCATCTTCCGGGTGAACCAAACGGGTCAGACCATATTCCAGATTTCATTTTGAGGATAAGCATCTTCCTGAATATGCAGCATCTTCCTGAATTGACCATATCCATGATATGGTATTCCAGTACCCAAACGGGCCCTAATTTAATAATTATTTGGCAAGTTTCAAAATCTTATTTAGCTATCTTATCTAGTATTAATTTGAATAAATATCTAGTACTAACATATGGTTGGTTGTAGGGTCTCAAAATTGAGAATATTTATTGTATGGCTAGAAATAGGAACAATTTAAAATTATATTTGTAAAATTTCAAATGCAACACATTCTTGTATAAACCTAATCACTTGGTTAAGACAAGTTGTTAATAATTTTGGTTAACAAAAACCATATAAATCTATCATAATGTCAAATTCTAGTGAAAACAAACAATTTTCCATGAAGCCAAAATAATGCTAAAACAAGATTGAAGCATGACCCTTGTTAATGGATATGGGAAAGGAGTCAAAATGATTCCTACATGTATTATTATTTTAAAAAGTAAAAAAATACCCTTTTAGTCTGAGTTAAAACATGCACAATAATCATTTTGCATTGTCAAAATCAAATTCCACCAATATCTTGCACTCCTAATTCTTTAAATCTCATGCAATTCCTCCCACAAATATACTCACAATTCAAACTTTTTTTTGCTTGTCACGTGGGTTTGGAAAATAAATAATTTCTTCCCAAAACTTTGAATAAATAAGAATGACTTTCTATATCCTTATATCCTATTTGCCTTTTTTCCTTTTTTCTTTTTTTAAATGTTTCCATTTCAATACTTGGAAATATATAAAAGCTCAACCTTATTTTATTTCTTCAATTAAATAAATACAATGAAAAGACATAAAATGAACCTCATTTCATTTTTTCATATCATTCAAATTCGATTTAAAAAAAAAAACTTAAATCAATTTAACGTAAATGGGTCTTTTAAAATTTAGCATTTAATCATATCCTTTGTATGAATAGCATGTTGACTTATATTTTGAAATAAAGGAGGGGTGAAAATTTATTCAAACTGAAAGAGAAACAAGAACAAATAGAGAAAGGGCATCAAATAGCCCTATCAAGATCAACCAAGTGATCAAATTGATGGGACAAGCCCATCGAAAGTTGAGTCTTATCAACAATGTTCCAATTACACATATGGTCAGAAGCCCACTTTGCCAAACAATCAGCAACACTATTCCATTCCCTGGGAATATGAGTGAAAGTAACAGACTCCAAAGAAGTACACAAGTTATGAATCTGGTCCGCAATCAAGGCAAACTTCCAACTAACAACTTTAGAATGTTGCCGATTCAATAGACATATCACCACTTGAGAGTCGGATTCACAGATAAGCCTTCTCCAACCAAGGTCACAAGCATTATTCACGGCATACAAAATAGCCATGGCCTCCATCAGGTTGTTAGTGTGATGACCTTTATAAATTGAAAACAGAAATTGAACATCCCCCGTACTATCTCTGCCAACACCACTAATACCAGCAGGGCCTGGATTGCCCTTGGAAGACCCATCCGTGTTGATTTTAAGAACACCCTGTGGAGGGGCACTCCACTTCCCCACCCTATTTATCTTTCGCAAGGGATGTCTACACATCTTTCTTAGCAGTTTTAATAATAATATATATCCAAGCTTTTCCAAGGCAATTGTATTATAATATACAACCAAGCTCCTCAAAGGAAATCACTATCAACAAATGTCAAACACCTCAAATTTGCTGGGTAGGGCCTTTTTGGAGTTGAAATACATTTGCATAAAATATAAGTTATTTCATAGATTATGATTTAGGGAATTTTTATAAGTATATTATAAGATTCATAATTGTTTTTATACAATGAGATTGAATATTTGAGTTCTGTATCAATCCATCTTCAATTGTAAATGAGGACAATATCCTTCTTTTAAGTTGGCAGCTGTTCCTTTTGGTTGAAATTTGATCTTATCAACAAGTTCTGCTATATTCATGGCAATATGTTCTAATAGCTCTCCTTGATCTCTGTAATACATAGAAAGGCTTTCATTCAAAAACATAAATAAGTGGTAATCCAAACCTGAATAAAAATAAATACAGTTACTGCATATCTCAAAATAATCGAACCACACTACTCAAAAAAAGAAAAAAAATAAATAAATAAAAATTTACCCTGTAAAAATATAACCCTTTATATATGAGACCTTATAGAGCATCCTTTTCCACTCTTCAAGAGTATGGGGCTCAAAATTTCCAGTGTGGTTATGCATATGAAAGGCTTGAGCATATAAACTGTCCCCATCTCTCATTCTAAGCTGTGAAGGTTGAACCCCACTGAATACTGGTATTATGGGAGCCCTTGTTTTCAGGCTCATCTCCAGCTCTTTCAAGCACCAAATAGATTCTGCATAATTAGCAAAAAATATAACAAGATGCACATTTGATGAATAAATGGCTTCTTCTATTGCTTCAGGTATGTTTTCACCAACTTGAATATAATTCTTGTCAAGAAACACTTTGAAACCCTTGTTCTGAAGATTGTGAAAGATGAGGCTGCCCACACTTTCCTTCACATCTGTTCCACGATGGTTGAGGAATACATCATATCTTGGAAGCAATGAAGAATGCAGATGATGCGCCTTATTTTCAGTCACAGAAGGGTAGAAATGGGGAAGCAGAACACAGTTGGGATTATAGTTAGCATATATAGAGGCCTCTTTATTTTGAGTGGGAGCAAAAAAGAGAGATAGAGGCAGAGCGCATTGTGGATTAATGAAAGAATAGATTGAAGAGAGAGTGAGGCAGAGAGGAGAAATGCACAGAGAATTCATTATCATTTCCATGACAACAAAGCCAGAGAAAGAGAGGCAAAGCAAGCACATTTGGCGAATTAAGTGTGTAAATGTATTGCAACTATATAGAGTGTATATCATTAGTGAAAAAAATCTGTCTGAGAGTGACATTGAAAAAGGCCTAGATTTTGACAACTAATATATAAAGTACTGGACAGTGGAGGCCGGGCATTCGAAGCTGTTGCTCTATTTCATTATTCGGGTCGGTGACTGCAAAAATTCTGAAAACAAACATTAACGAAGATTTGCAAGAAAGATTTTTAAGAAATGAAGAATCCTCTTCAACAGCGATGGTTGCAGAAAAAACAAAGAATGTAGGATGCTCCATTCCTATAATTTTCAAAGTCCCGGTATCAGACAAAAAACTTTACATATTCATTGATATATTTTAATGCCTTCTTTATGATTGTACTTCGTATTTTTGGACTAGAAACAATTATTTTGTCCTCTTTATAATGTTAGTAGAGATGTGATGGAGTATTTAATGAAAAAGTTTGTGGACTCCATTTCCACGAAATCCTGTTATAGTTAAATACGGCTTATGGAATCTTGCGACCAAAAAGCATACATGATGGTACTTGTATGCACCCTAAAATGGTCGCCTAGACTTTGGGCCCCCATTTCTCAATTTATCAAATCCCTGAATCAATATTTTCAAATATCAACAATATCAATTATATCAATTTCCTTGATCAAATCATA
>MU224577.1:650089-675383 GCA_018584345.1 Thuja plicata
AGGAATTAAATATGATGTATGATTAATACAGATTTAGGATTTTCTGCATTTGACACTCAGGTCGAGTAGAGTTAGTGAAAACTCAAAATTGCCTAGTACAATAGGACTTTGATGATTTAGAAGAATGACAAATGCAACAAAATTGGTTAGAGTTGCAAGATGCCAATTTTGGGGTGTTACACATCATCTCCAATAAGATATAAGAAGGGCACATTTACAAATAGTAGCACATGCACAACATCACATCTAATGAAATATAGAAGAAATGAGATACAAAAAGAGGAATGTCACAACATATCGATTCCTTTATCACCTTGTGCCAACAAAACAATAGGGGTTGTCTGAATAAATCTAAACAAAACACATAGAAAGCAACACATCATGGGGGAAGCACATTACAATAAGAAAATACAAAGGATCCATTGTACAAGAGGAGCTAATCAAGCATATCGCCTACCCCTCATCGTTAGAAATATTGATATGGCATTGGCATTATTTTCATTGATGTCAAAACCTCCATATCAATTGGTTGTTGGTAGTGTTGTTTGGATGTATTTGGTTTTCGATCAGACATCAAGGTTTCGGTTATGCATGCAATTTCTTTTTTTGTATGTGCAATTTAGATGTATGGTGTCTGGTGTACTTTTTCCTATTATTGGAATTCATCTTATTGGTACATAAGCATGTTTTAGTGGTTATAGTTTCTTTTGGTGCCCATTGACTGTTGTGCTTACAGAGTTCTTCCAAGTGTTCCTACTACCTAGACATTCTTGTAGTTCATCATAAGATTTTGGTATAGTGATCATATTTTGTGTTTGGATAGATTCTATTGGGTTTCATCTATCAGTTGGTTTAGAAGTTTTTTTTATCAAGACATGGTCCTAGTTGTGGTGTTCTATTGGTCCCAGAATTTACCTATCTTCCTTGGTTTTTCTATGTAACATGCATATCTTAAGAGTGACCTATCTTTAGGTCTTGTGGCAATGTGGTATGAAGATTGCCTATGTATGACCTATGTTTAGGCTCAATAATAGCATGTAAAATATAATTTTAATTTCTTTTGTATTGAAGCAGACATGTTTTTTGGCTTGGTATACATGTAATTATCTTATTGGATGTATATATAAGAAAATAAATCATTTTTGTATCTACAGAGAGAGAGAGAGAGAGAGAGAGATTTCAAGCTGATATAGTGTGAGTTTGTTTCAATG
This sequence comes from Thuja plicata, assembly GCA_018584345.1. Taxonomy (NCBI): domain Eukaryota; kingdom Viridiplantae; phylum Streptophyta; class Pinopsida; order Cupressales; family Cupressaceae; genus Thuja; species Thuja plicata. The sequence continues at coordinate 651,301 of MU224577.1, forward strand.
TATATCTATGGTAGCGATATGTAAGCAAAAGCAAGTTGAGAGAAATTTTTTGTGATATCAAAGAAGGTTCTACATACTATGTTGAAGAGGTTTAATATATGATGACAGAAGATATGTACTGGATCTATTGTTGTCTCTAACTACTATGCTATCAATTGGAATGATTTCATGCATAGGCAGATGTAACTTTATCAGTTCACATTTTGTTAGTAAATCATTTTGTATTGACAGTGAGTCTACTCATATTAGCAGTTATCCTTTCTTATCTCTGGGTAGTTAGCCCAACTAGCAGTGAGCCAACCCGCAGTGAGAAAGCTGGCAATGAGCCCTTGTAAATATTACCTTAACTGATGTTTAATTTCAACATAATTAGCTTCTCTATGGTTTTTCCCAGCTTGGGTATCCACATAAAATATGGTGTTCATTATGTTGATGGTTTTGTGCTTTCATTTTTATATCTATTATACGTTTCTAATTTGTTAAGTATTTATCAGTTTAGTAAAAGTTTAAGAAATTGTTTGTGAATAATTGATTCACCCCCCTCTTAGTTATTCAGCCTGTTCAACACTCATCTTAGTTTGCAGTTCTTAGAGAAGGTGGGAAACATGCAAAAGGAGTAACATCAAGCATGGCAGATGGAACAATAGCCAGTTCTAAACAAGGACCATATTGTAAGGATGAGCCACTTTTTTGTCACTGGGATTAAGAGATAATTGTTTTGGAAATCTAGCTGGTAAACCATGATTAACGTCAATAATCTCATACATATCATTAGAATCACTAGTATGAACATACTCATTTTCATTAAAAACATTGAAATCATCATCATCATCAAGAGTATCTTCTTCATGCAAATTAAGAAAAATAGGATCTCTAATTTGAATATAATCATCGTGTTTTGTTTAATTTCATCTTTTTCAAATTAACTTCTTCCCTTCGACTATGTATAGGTTGGTCAAAGAGAATCAAGGCATCAATAGGTGTCTTAGGGAAGGAAATGATTTATGAAAAATGCTCGTGAGCTCTAGCACAACATTCATGGTGGTGGTTATGAGCACAATGGTTACATTTAGTTTTGCTTGACATTTGACTTGGTTTAGGATCAATCAACATCAAGTCCTTTTTTAAGGGGGAAGAATAGAAGGAACCACACTAGTTTGAGAGATAACATCTATAGAATGTTTATAGTATGTAGAAGGTGGAATGGAAGCATAAATAGGAGGTTTAGGAATAAGTCCAGGTCTAGGGAAAGGATATGGACTATAGGAGAATAATTGCTAATCTCACAAATCTTGTGGATTTTGAATTTCTGATAGGATAGGAAAATATTGTCCTTGTGAGGTTGGATTAGATGAGGCATGGAAGGCCAAAATAATTCAAGGTTAAAGTCCCCTCGATGTGCTAAAGGATGATAGAGACTATAATTATAATTATGATTTCTCCATCATGGGGAAATTTCAAATACTTATGGATATGAGAAACTACAACTTTTATGATTGTGAGTCAAGGAAGACCATGTCTAACTTGAAACTGATCAAAATTTGGGATGACAACAAAGGTGATATCTAGGTTTTTATCACCAAATTCTACAAGAAAAGTAATGGATCTATGGGTAGGATAAGAAAAATCATTGAAATTTTTTATCATCACATCAGATTTATCATAGAAATCTCACTACAATTGTCTAGTGTAAAGATGTTCTTCAGTTATAATATTCACCATACAGGTAGGACCTATAAGGACACCACAAGAAATAAGACCATTAACCTTTTCTAAAATGTAAAGGGGACCATCGGGTACTTTAATCATCTCTTTAGGATCAAATGTAATACAAATATTAGGTTCAACTTTAGGTTGATGCTTGGGTTGAGATTGATCAATAAGGTTGACGATATTTTTGGCTCGAGTACACTCAATGTCGTAGTCAATAACATGTGTGGAAGAAGGTAAATATTGAGTATACTTAACAATATTGGTTGAATGAGAAGCAAAAGGATTGGTATAAATTTGCAAGTTTTGTTTGGGAGGTACAACAGATTTGTTTACTTGATCATTAAAACCCTCAATAGATATAGCATTAGAATCAATGAGGTCTTGGATAACAAATTTCAAATGGAAACACTTCTTAGTATCGTGGTTAGGTTCACGATGATATTAACAAAAAAATTTGTGATCAAAGGACTTAGGCAAATGTTTGGATGTGTCAATTGGTTTAATGGGAGAAAGTGTTAAGACATTAGCATTAATTAACTTCAACATCACATTATGAAAAGATTCAGAAGGAGGTGTAAAATTTCAAGGAGGTCTAAAAACATTTGAAAAAGGAGCCACACCTTTGGATGTTTCTGCCACACGCTCATCAATTTTGGTTGATGAATTATTTATCTTAATGAAGACTTTAGGTTTTTCAAAGTTTGAAAGGATTGGAATGTGATATCACTCTTATAAATCGGAGCCATTAGAGTGGTGTTCTCAAGTTGACTCTCTTGAAGATGATAATTATGAAGCACTACACACAATTGAGTAAAGGAAGAGAATTCAAAAACAAGTATCTTATCTCTAATGTATTTTTGTAAATTAACAATGAAAATACATTGCACATCAATACTAGACACATAAGAAGAAATTTGAGCATGCAAATGATTAAAACTATCAATGAAATCAGGTAATCTTTCTTTAATACCGTGTTTACAATGCATCAAATCATTCAAATAAATATTAGGACCAATGTTATATTGAAATTGTTCGATGAAAGTATTAGCAATTTTTTGAAAGGAGTCAATGGAATAAGTAGGAAAATAACAATAGCATTGCAAGACTTTATCTCAAAAGGTTCTAGTATATAATTTATTCATGTACCTATGATCATGAGATAAATCACCACACAATTTTTGAAAGGTTTTTACATGATTCAAGGGATCACCTTTACCATTGTAAGTCTCTAAATGAGGAATTTCCATATATTGAGGAATAATGACGTGAATGATTTCTAAGGAAAAAGGACTAGCTATGTCACAAGTAGGAATGTTGAACTTGGATTGGGTCATAGACACAATTTGTTTTTACAAGGATGAAATAATTTGAGCCAAGCTATTGATAGTGAATTTGGTAGAAAGAGTGGTAGGAGATATGTGTGAAAGGTTTATACCATTGTGAGAAATGGAAGGAACTTTGGAATGTGAAAAATGAACACTATTGTAAGTGGGTATGGATGGAGGTAAAAAACACATGGAGCACTTGAAGGAGGAAGAACAATAGGATTAGAAATGATAACATGTGTAGGATTGATGTTTTGAACGAAAGTGCTTATGAGAGGTGGAGCATAAGTGGACACACTAGATATTGAAGTAGGAATAGGAATGGAAGTCTAAATACTAATGGTATGTGGAATGAAACCAAGTTCTTGGGAACAATCTCTAATAGGTTTGATATTTCTATCAATAAGATGAGAGATACTACACAAGATATTAACACTAAGTTCATCATTGGTAATTATCTTCCTCAAACCTTCTACTATAGAGATGATCTCGGAATTAGAGTTCTCTTGTCCTAACCATTGCTCAAATTTTTCAAAGTCATGGGAAATATTTTATACTTGCACATAGGAGGAACTCTTAAGGTCTCATCTTCATCATGACAAGAGTGGGAAGAGTTTTTTCTCAACAATAGGAGGAATTTCATTGGTAGGCATGTTTGTCTCAACAAGATTCGTAGGAAATAAAGAGGACTCAAGATCAAAGGAACCCATAAGTCTATGGCTTCTCCTAACTATAATGATATAGGTAGGACTCAATGTGATAATTCTCATGCACAAGAAAAGGAAATGTAAATATATCTAATGTAAATATTAACTTTGAAAGGGATATGCAAACATTCATCAATTAAGCACAATTGCAAATTTAATGAAAAATACATCTAACCATCAAATTAAACATGAGGATCTAATACATATAAAGAAGATCTAGCACCAAAAAATAGAAATAGAAATATCAGGCGTTGGGTTCACCAAAAAATGTACATGATAAAAAGGGAAGAAATGCAAAAGGGGGTAAATTACTCCTTTTCAAACTTGCACACTCGGAAGGAAGATTTTCCAAAAGACTCAAGTAGGACCTAAGCACTGAATGAGATGATGATCCTTCGATAAAATGTGTAAATTGTGAAATGGAAAGATGGAAAATGAAAATAACAATGCAACATAGAAAGATAAATAGACAAATATAGACAGATCTCAAAATTGCAGTCTGGTAACTAACTACTAAAAAATAGAAATGACCTAAATCGGGGTCTAGACTGATGTACTAACTATTTATTTAAATTTGGGTTGTAGTTGTAGGGTAAAAAACATTTGAAATGTTTTGCACCTAGGAATAGAATGTTTCAGATGTTCTATTTTGGGTACTTTTGGATGAAATTTGTAGGGTCGCTCTCACTATTCCTGATCTTCTTGGAAAAGTTCTAACTACTTCGTCACTTGTTCCTACACACAAAAAAATGGGAAAAAGGTTGGGTAAAAGGGGTTTACCTTGGTCAAGCCCTTGTTTAGGAATCAACCTTGAAAATGAAAGAAAATTGCATAAAGAAATATATGTAACAAGGTAAATGTTTGATTCACCTTGCATAAATCCTCATGAATGGATGTAGAAATCACTCATATTTATGAAGATGCTTGAATGCTTCTTGAATTGAAAGGGTTGACCTTAAAATGTGAAAAGGAATCAAGGATTCCCTTAAAAATGCATGAATCTATTAATGTCAGTCCTCGATGTTCAATGTAGATATGCATGATAATCATTTGCAATGAAGGAAGAAATCTTGTAGATGGAAGGAATGATATGCTTGCTTAATTGTGAACTCCTCTACTTGAACTTCATGGGAGAGAAGCTTTCTACAATGGATAATATTATATTAAATTTTCCTTGGATGCTTGGAGAGAGACTAGCTCTTGGATACTTTCCTTCAAATCTTGAATTCAATTGCTTGAATGCTTGATTGCTCTTGAAATCTTGAAAATTCTTGGTTCCTTGCAATTGATCATGAATGTATATAAAAATGAGGAAAGATAGGGTGTTTATATACCTCATCCTAAATTTTGAGATTAAAAAATAAGTCAAGCTGACTATGAGATCTAATTTCCCATCAAAACCCCAACATAGGGCTCCAGGCCAAATTTGATCCAAAAAGTGGAAATTTAACTTCTCAGACGTTATGTTCCTAGGTAAATAACATTTGAAATGTTATATACCGAGGAAAACAAGTTGAAATTTGAATTGATTTTCAGGATGATGACCTAGATGTGGGAAAAGAAGAATCAAGTTGCTAGGATCAAGCATAATAGATATTAAATCTTGAAATCACCAAAATAGGGCCTAATAGAGCATCCAATTTTGGGTGCTTACTTTTTAGGATGGTACAATAGTGTGAGGTTTTTTTATCGAAAGGGTCTTCCAAACCTAAATCATCATGTTGTGTTATGCATGTTATTTATGTTAATATTTTTGTAACTATTGTAAATATGTGAATTTATTTTTATATTATCTTCCCCTCAAGGTTATTGTAGAAAGTTGTTTCTCTATTTAACTTCCTTACAAGCGGTATTAGAGTCTGATCAAATTCAATTTTAGTTGTGAGTTGTTGGGGTTTTTGAACTAATCCAAATTTGAGTGGACCTTGTGTATAAAATACTTTGGGATCTTTTTGCATGAATTTTCAAAAGGCAAGTTTGTTAGGGAGTATATAAGTGGATAAATTTTTTGGATATAATTTTGAAATGTGGAAGCTAAAGATGAAGGATCTATTAAATAGATTAAGATATTTGGGATGTTTTTGGAGAGATTTTAATGACACCTACATACCTAGATGAGGCTACTAAATACACTATTATAGACCATAAAGCCAAGGTTCTAATTAGATTGTGCCTTGTAGACTCTTTTTTAATAAATTTTCATGAAGACTCCTCTACAAAGAAGTTATAGAAGAAGTTTGGTGAGATGTATCAAGCCAAATATTTAGTAAATAAGATTTTCTTGAGGAAGAAACTATATGATGCAAATGTAATTGATGTTTTCATTAATAGTTTTCAGTGATGTCAACATATCTTCCTAGTTGACGAGGTTCACTTGGGGTATAACCTATTTCACATTGTACTAGGCCAACATGAAAGTTATTCATTTGAAATACATTAGTATATATTTGATGTAGGAGCATCTTTGGGATCATTGAAATCTTGCATCAACCAAAAACACTAATTTTTTTTGTTCTTGGTTTCCGGTTGTTGTGTTTCCTGTCGCAGTCAAGTTCTATAGATCCTTGCTGGTTGTGGCGTAAATTCATTTTCTTGAGATCATTAGGAAGCTTTTCCTACGATCGCAACTCATTTGGAGTATCACACCTAAAGTTATTCTAGATTATTTGGATGTGTTTAGAATGTGTTCTTCATGTTTTTGCACCGGTCAGTGTTTGGATCCTTGGTTAGATTTCCTTGAGTGACGGTACTGATGGCTCATTTTCCTATGTAGTTACATATTTGGCCAAGTTGTTTGTATGATCACTCATTTTGATTTATTTGTTGGTTAAAGATCATTCATTTGAGGTCGACCAAGAGTTATTTGGTAACATGTTTTGTTCCTCTTGGGAAATGTAATCTTGAGGTCAATTTGTTAGGTTGCAGTCATGTATTTAGGTTGGATCTTGGTCCTTTTTTTGGGGATGGAAGCTATAAATCAAAGGTAGTAAGGTAGGATTTGAAGAAGGTTGTTTTGGAAGTCATAGGTCAGGAAGGATAATTGGGTTTGTTTGCAATAATTCCCTGGCATTTGAGCTGGGCATGTTGACTTCTATTTTAGACCTTCGTAATTGTTTTACCTATTAATAAAAGGGTTGCATGTGTGTTCCATACTCCAGATCTGTGTATTTTATTCTTGAAATATTTGAGTTTCTCTTGGGTGAATCTTGCTGCAAGGTTGGACTATTCATTTTCTTGGACCCTCCTACCTTGACTGCGTCAGGTGGTATCAAAGAAAATGTGTTTTGATTACGGTGAATAGATCTTCTCTCCTAAGTGTGTGGTTCCTGATTTGTTTTTTCATGGGGTAGAAGAATAAGGATCTGATCCACGACTATAGGGGAATCATCGGAGATGGATAGGAGAGGTGTTAGAGGTGTAGATCTTAATGTTGTTGAAATGTTGAGATATTTTCTTCCAGATTGGAAGTGGTTGAAATAGCCTAGAGGAGAGGTCGACATATTGAAGAAGTAAGTGATGGTGAAGAAGAAATTGAAGAACATGTTGAAGGGGAAGCCCGAGAACAGCCTGAAGTGGATCAAGGAGAAGAAAGTTTTATTAAAGCTCTTACTAGGGTTAATATAATACCACATTTTAATCCACCAGATTATGATGGCTGATTGGATACAGATGAGCTGTTGGATTGGTTATCAGATATGGACAAGTATTTTGATTTTGAAGGTACTGGTGAGGACAAGAAGGTAAATTATGCTTGCACAAAATTAATAGGTCATGTTTCACTTTGGTGGGATCATTTTCAGAATGATAGGAGGAATATAGGTAAAGAGAAGATCAAATCTTGGGATAGGATGGTGAACAAGATGAAGGAAAAGTTCTTACCCTCTGATTATCAAGTCAGTTTGATTAGAAGATTGTAGAATTTGAGACAAAATGAGATGAATGTGAAATAGTACACGGAGGAATTCTACAAGTTGGATATCAGATCTAGATTTAAAGAGGATGAAATAAAGAGAGCTGCAAGATACCTAAATAGTTTGAGGATTTCAATACAAGAGGAGCTCAGTATGATCAAGATTGGGAATGTGGAAGATGCTTACCAGTATGCCCTAAAGAACAAAGAGAAGTTAAGTAGAAGACAAGAACAAAGACAAAGAGGCAAAGGTGGGAGATTCTAGAGAGGTAGAGGTGGTAGATTAGTTGGTGAATATGATAAAGGTAAGATAGAGGAGAAGACTCCTTAAAGGAATTCTTTTAGAGGAGTAAATAGGAATGAGGGCTACCGAAGAGATGATAAAATTATATTTAAGGGAACGTGTTTCAAGTGTGGTGGAGAAGGTCATAGGGCCTTCAAATGCAAACAAGGTGGATTTGAAAGAAGAACTGATAGTAGTAGAAGGACAAATCTTGTGAAAAAAGAGGGGTCTTCTGAATCGGTTAACAAAAATTAGGATGAAAAGGGAGAGACATTGATGATGAGGAGAACCTTGTACCATGATGAAAATATGGAGAACCCTTGGCAAAGAAAGAACCTATTCAGAACTAGATGTCTTTTTTGTGCTAAGGTATGTAAAGTTGTTATTTATGGTGGTAGTTCTGAGAATTTGGTATCTAAGGAAATGGTAGACAAGTTGTAGTTGCAGTGATTGAAACATTATAAACCCTATGAGATTGCATGGATAAAAACATGGAGGATAATGAGGAACATTTGTGAATAGTCTTACGTCGACTTAGAGATAAGAAACTTTATGGTAAGATATCAAAATGTTCTTTCTATTAGAAAGACATAAATTACTTGGGTCACATCATCTCTACAAATGGAATTGCAATAGACCCTGCAAAGATTATAGCCATTCTTGAGTGGCCAGCTCCACAAAATGTGAGTGAAGTTAAAAGCTTCATGGGAATCGCAATTTATTACAGGAAATTCATGGAGGGATTTTCTAAGATCACAACTCCTATTACATCACTTCAGAGGAAAGGGAAGAAAAAGAGTGGATTGCCACATGTGACAGAGAATTCCAATTTTTGAAATAGAAACTCATATCCTCTCCTATCTTGATTATACCAAACCCAAATGTGTAGTTCATAGTGATTACAAACACTTTAGATGAAGGTCTTGGAGGTGTTCTTATGCAGGATGAACAAGTAGTGGCTTATGATTCATGAAAGCTGAAATAGTATGAGGTTAACTATGCACCTCATGACCTAGAATTGGTTTCAATTGTGCATGTATTAGTGATGTGGAGACATTACCTTTTGGGTAATCTGTTTGAGTTAAAAATGGATCACATGGGACTTAGATACATCTTCACACAAACTAATCTCAGTGCGAGATAGAGACATTGGATAGATTTTAGGAGTGAGTATGACTTTGGTATTGAGTAGATTAAAGGGAAAGAGAATAGAGTGGTAGATGCTCTTAGCGGGAGGAGACATATTTCTAATATCTCTACTTCTAGGGCATGTTTGAGGGATCACGTGTAGCAGAATATTCTAGGTGACAACCATTATCAGATGGTCAAGTCAGCTTTGCATATTGATCCATCGGATCACCATTTTGATGGATACACTTTTAAGGAGGATGGTATTATGAGATACTAGAACATGATTTATATTCCTGACCGAGCAGGGTTGAGGAAGGTAGTACTTGAGGAGATGCATTGCACTCCATTTGTAGGACATCCAGGGGTAAATAAGATGATTTCTAATTTGAGGCCATTGTACTTTTGGCCAAGGCTTAAGTGTGATGTGATAGCTTATATAGCCCTATTTTTAGAATTCCAGCAAGTCAAGGCTAATTATGTCCCCCCAGCAGGACTTTTATACCCACATGATATTATGGAATACAAGTGGAAAGTCATCAGTATGGATTTTATCTAGTACCTATGAAATGGTGTGGGCATGATGTTATCTTTGTTGTAGTTGACAAGCTAACCAAGGTAGCCCACTTCATTCCAGGGAGTTTGAGAGATGGATCATTGGCTTTGGCCAAGAAGTTTGTGCAGGAGATTTTTAGATTGCAAGGTGTGCCAGAGACCATTATATCTGACAGAGACACTAGGATGAAATCAAGGTTTTTGACAACCTTGAATGCTTCCTTGGGTACACGGTTGAATTTGAGTAAAACCTATCACCCTCAGAATGACAGGCAAACTAAACGAGTCAATAAGGTTATAGAGGATTTACTTCAGATATATTGCATGGATCAACAATACAAGTGGGAAGAGTATCTTCCATTAGTAGAGTTTGCCTATAACAACTCTTACCATGCTTCATTGGGAATGACACCATTTGAGGCACTGTATGGGTAGAAGTGCCACACTCCTATCAGTTGGGATAGAGTAGATGATAGGATCATTATGGGTCCTGATTTGTTGAGAGAGATGGAGGAATAGATGACTCGGATTCATGCTCGACTAAAGGAAGAAACTGACTGTCAGAATGATGACAGTTATGTTCTAGAATGATAACAGTTATGTTATTAATGATGACGGTTATTATTCTAGAATGATGACAGTTATGTTCTTAAAAGAGAAATTAGAAGCATTCAAGATGTTTAAATGGTATAAAGAAATTGTAGAAAGACAAAGTGGTAAGGAAATAAAATGCTTAAGATCATATAGAGGAGTAGAATTTATCTCTGATGAATTCACTTACTTTTGTAATGAGCATGGAATTCAAAGACATGTTTCTGCACCAAGAACACCACAACAGAATGAGATTGCTGAAACAAGGAACAAATCCATTGTTGATTATTCTAGAACACTGATGATTGTGAAAGGCATCACTCAAACATTCTGGAGGGAAGCAGTCAGTACTGCTATCTACACATTGAATAGAGTTCAATTGAAAAAGGACACAAATAAGACACCCTATGAGCTATGGTATGAATACACAACCAATGTAAATTACTTCAGAATTTTTGGAAGTCAATGTTATGTTTTGAAAGATGATAGAAATGGAAAGCTTGACTCCAAAGGTGAAGAAGGAGTTTTTCTAGGGTATTCTACAAAGAGAAAGGCTTATAAATGTCTTAACAAAACCTCTAAAAAAATCATTGAAAGTGCAAATGTCAAAATAGATGAATTTGCAGAGAAAAATGATAAGGAAATCAGAAAAGAACTAGAAGACTACAACAGGTTTTTTTATAGTGAATAACTTGACACTTTACCTGAGCAACAATGTATCACTCGCAAGCGACAGAACAATGCACCCGAGAATCAGGCTGCAAACACTAAAAATCAAGAAATTGCTCAAGATGATGTACCGAGTGATGGAGATCAGAATGAAGGTTAATATGATGATCAGAATGATGAACAAAGAGCTAAACTAAAATTTTCCAAGTATGTCAGAAGAAACCATCCACAAAACCAAATCATAGGAGACAAGAAGATTGGAATGAGAACAAGAAGTAAGTCACTGAACACTAGATGTTTAATTTGTGATTTTGAGACTAAATATGTTAATACTACACTTGTAAATGAAGAATGGGTCAGTGCTATGAATGAAGAGATAGAGCAGATTGAGAAGAAAAAAACATGGACTCTAGTACTGAGACCAAATGACAAAAATGTCATTGGTACCAAATGGATATTCAGAAACAAGCTGAATGAGAATAGAGAAGTCACAAGGAACAAAGCAAGATTAGTATGCAAGGGATATGCACAAGAAGAAGGTATTAACCATGGAGAAACCTTTGCACCCATTGCTAGACTAGGATTCAGAATTCTACTTGCTTATGCGACATACAAAGGATTTAAGGTATACCAAATGGATGTCAAATCTCCATTCCTAAATGGAATACTAGAAGGACAGGTATACATTGAACAACCAGAAGGGTTTGTTGATCCTAACTAGAGAAACATGGTTTGTAGACTATAAAAATCCTTGTATGGATTGAAACAAGCACCAAGATCATGGTATGAAAGACTTCACTCCTATCTCATAAGAATGGGATTTGTAAGAACTAGTGAAAATATTAATCTATATTTAAAAGAAGATATTGATGATAATATCCTGATTGCTGAAACATTTGTTGATGATATCATATTTGGTGGTAATGATAGGTTATGCAAATCTTTTTCTAATGAAATGAGGAAAGATTTTGAGATGTCAATATTTGGGGAGATCAAATTATTTCTTGGTCTATAGATTCTTCAAAAAGATGTAGGCATATACATCACACGATCCAAATACATCAAGAAAGTTCTGCAGCTATTCAAGATGGAATGTTCCAAGCCAGTTGGAACACCTATGGAAACCAGATGCAAGCTGACAAAGGAAGACAAGTCACCTGAGGTAAATCAGACCCTATATAGATCAATGATTGGAAAACTAATGTATGTTGTTCATACTAGACCTGATATAACACATGTAGTTAGAATAGTTGCAATATTCTATGCTAATCCCAAGGAATCACACATGACTATTGTCAAAAGAATTATGAGATATCTAAAGAATACTGAGGACTATTTCTTATGGCATAAAAGAGATGGAAAATTTGAGCTTCAAGTCTATACATATGTTGATTGGGCTGGAAACTTACATGATAGAAAGAGCACAACTGGAGGAGCATTCTTCATGGGTGACAGACTTGTCACATAGATTAGTAAGAAGCAAGGATGCATCTCACAATCTACCGCAGAAGCAGAATATGTGGTGCCTGCTGCAAACTGCTATAACATTGCATGGATCAAAAAATTATTGGAAGGTATGAATATGACAATTCTTAAACTAGTGATTATTTATTGTGATAATACAAGTGCAATAAACATCTCAAATAATCCATTCATGCATGCTAAGACAAAGCATATTGCTATCAAGTATCATTACTTAAGAGAACAAGTGAAAGAGAAAGAGGTGATACTGGAATATGTTCAATCCAAGGAACAATTAGCAGAGATATTCACAAAGCCATTGCCTAAAGATACATTTGAGTATTGAGAAAGAGACTACGGGTCTGACCCTTGTCTATTGGTCACTAAGCTTACTAGGAGGTTGCATAATCCTACACACAATCAGAAGATCATTCATGTTGATGCAAGCAAAGAGATGGACTACAAAGATACATCTGTACAAAGCAAGGTACTTATCTGCACCGAAAACCATAGATATTGTTGGCTAATACAGAGCTATGTTGCTGATGGAGAGGAAATTCAAGGAATATATTTAGAAAAGGAGAAAAGAATGGCATTGATGTCAAAGGGAGAGATGAATTAAGGGAGATAAGTATATCCATATGAAATATCTATCATGATCATCCAAAGGGAGAGATGACAAAGAAAAAGTGATATCCATCAAGGAGAGGAACAGTCAAAGGGAGAGAACATCAGAGAAAGATTCAAAGAAACATTCATCTAAGGGAGAGAAGATTCTACAACAAAGGGAGAGAAAAAGTTAGAAGTTTCTACATCTATCTAGTGAAGGGAAAGAAGAATGAAGACAGTACTCTGCAAGAATCAAATCTAAGCTAGAAGAGCTTACTGAGAGTCGGACATTTGTATTGGTTATAGAAGAATAAGTTTGGTAGAATTGATGAACTAAAAATAGATATATTTTATATTGTATTAGTATTATGTAGTATGTAGTATGTTTCCATCAATGCCAGAGGGAGAGATTGATGAACTATAACTGATTGAATGCTTGAATATGTTAAGTTGATGATCACCAAGATGCAGAAAGTTAATGCAAGACATTAAATCAGTTAATGTATTTTATTGTCATTGATGTCAACTTGATATAATCTGATTGGTTATATACAATATTGTCAAAGACTTAAAATAACCAAAGAAATAAAGGTTATGTTATCAGTAATGCATAAAAGTTCAGTATTCACCAAGTGACAGCATACACCGACAAACAGTGCACACTGACAGATGGAGAACCCTGAGAGAAGAGTCACAGTGATACCCAAGAAAGATACCCGAGCAATCATTACCGATGAGAACCTAAGTGATACCCAAGTAGAACTGCAAGTCATAGTGTTGCTAGATGGACAAACAACCCCGACGGACAGAGATGCCCGAGGACAACTAAAGTTTAAACCAAGCAAACAAGGAGTTAAAAAATTGATCAGAACTGAAGTTCAAAAATGACAAAAGAATTAACTCACAGGAGGTAGAGATGGAGATAACTGGTTGATTACATTGTTTTCATTGACAAGTGAAAAGCTAGAGTTTTAAAGATGGTTTTATTCTAGTTGTCAAAGAGAAATCTGCAGGATAAAACTAAAGCATGCTTTAATGGAAAGATCTCTGGATCACTTCAAGAACAAGAAAATCAAGGACTTAGAAACGGTTAAAATCATGTCTATAAAGAGACAAGCTAATTCATTATGAATAAGGGGTGAATAGAGAAGAAGATGCTGACAAGAATACTGGTGAAGAAAGAAGTCTTCATACAATCCTGATCAAACAAGCTGAAGAACAGAGCTAATATTTCTATGGACACCAAGCAACAGAGAAGCACAACATCACCAAGCAGAAAGAAGTGGAGCAAAGGTATTGAAAGGAAACATTGATCAGAAAGGTATTATGAGCTTACAATAGATCTGAACATCTGCAAGTCTAAGTTGTATTTATGAACGGATCATTTACTGTTTCAGTTTAACCATTAGTTTGGAAAGTCTCTTAACTGAGCAAGACTTAAAAATCCTTTATATATTGAGATACATCCCAAGGAGTATCAAAAATTTTGTCATGAAGATAGCATACTGAATGCAGGATATCAAGTGATAAACTATTATATTTAAATCTTCTAACAAGGTCGCACTTAACAGTGTGTTTGTGACCTTTAACAAGGTTGGCTCTTCACCGAGCTCACTTCAGAAGAGTGAAAATTTTGGGTTACTGGTCCCAAGTGGTTTTTACCTTAATAGGGTTTCCACGTTAAAAATCCATGTGTCAAATGTGTATATGGTTCATTTCTTTAATGTTTTTCTTTACACATTACTAAAATAGGATGATCGGTAAACACTAAGTTATTTACTGTATTTCAGTAAAGACTAGACTGCTAATTGGTAAAGCTTAAGAATAAGGATAAACATTGAACTCTGAGCAGTGGTTATTTGAAAAGATTATTTAAAGGCATACATCCTGTATGACTGAAGATAACTAGAGGTTTATATATTTTGTATAAACTTTTGGATTAATTTTTGAGACCACTGATTAACCCCCCTCTCAGTTATTCTAACAATTGGTATCAGAGCTTGTGTGCTTAGAAAGGGAGTTTAAAGACTCAAGAAAAATATCACAAGATGAGAAAAAGGGATGTGCCTAAATTGAACAAAAACAACTTTGCATCATGGAAAAGTAGGATAAGACTCCACCTATCAGGTATTAGAAATGATGTTACTCAATATTTTGATACTGAATATGTGTTGCCTACAGGACCTCACACACTTGGTCAATTGAGAGAAAAGCATGAGAACAATTCTATGATGATAGAACTTGCTTCCCCACTCATTGATGCTAAATTTCAAAATGTCAAAACATGAACCTATGCTAAGAAAATGTGGGAAAAATTGAAGCTAGTACATGGAGGAGATGCAAATTTACTAAGAGCTAAGGCAGAAAGCCTAAGAGGAAGGTTTGATGACCTAAGAATGAAAGAAGGAGAAAAAATCACTCAGTATAGTTGTAGAATCAAAGAGGTAGTCAATGCTATCTGAGGAGTTAGAGGTGTACTTGAAGAAGAAATAGTGGTAAGTCAAATCCTAAGAACGTTATTGCCTATTTATGCTATTAGAGTATCTGCTATACAAGAAATGAGAGCAGTAGAAAATAATAATGTGACTCTAGATGGTCTGATTGGTAGACTTATTTCATTTGAGATGAATAACTTTGACAACAGTGTCTTACCATCTATTGAGTCTGCATCCAAATCTTCTTTGAAAATAAACAAATCAAGTCATAAACACACTATGAGACATTATAGTGAAAGTGATAGTGATGACCGAGAACTTGATGAGATTGAAGCACTAATGGCTAGAAGATTGCAAAGAGGCAAAGGTAGATACAAAGGTAAATTACCACTTGTATGTTTTAATTGTAAAGAGATTGGACACTTTGCTGCTAGATGTCCTAACAAAAGAAAAGAAGACAGAAACATTGACAGATCATATGAAAAGAAGTTTGACAGAGGTGATGAAAAATATAACCAAAGAAACTAACAATTTGACAGAAGAGAAAACTGAGACTACAAGGAAAAAGGAAAGAAATCTTGTTACATGGCTGAGAACAAAGATGACAGTACTGACACCAAATTTGTTGAAGATATTGAGGTGTATTTGTTTCTATGAAAGATGATTCAGATGAAGAGGAAAGTTATTTTGAGACTGCACTCATATATAAGGTTACTAAAAATGATGTCTAGATTATTGATAGTGGTTGTACTCACCACATTACTGGAGATAAAGAAAATTTTAAAACTTTTGAGTATTATAATGTTGGATTAGTAAGAATGGGTAATGACTCACCTTGTCTGGTTGAAGGTAAAGGAACCATAATGTTGAATAATCTAATCATATGTGAAAATGCATACTGGGTAGGACTTAACTATAACCTATTGAGTATTTCATAGCTGAATAAAATAGGTCACCAAGTTGCATTTGAAAACAAAAAGGCAAAGATCTTCAATGAATTAGGAAGGTTGATCGGAATTGGTGAATAGACAAAAGGTAACCTATTCTAGCTTGATGATATTAACACCACTTGTTTAATGGCTAGAAACAAAGACATATGGTTATGGCATAACAGATTATGTCATGTGAATTTTGACAACATGATTAGGATAAGAAACAAAAGGAAAGCAAGAGGCTTACCGAGCATTTCAAATCCCGACCATGTCATGTGTAAGAATTGTCAAAAAGGTAAAATGACAAAGTCTAGTTTCAAGAGAAAAACCTACACATCTAATTTTATTCTAGAATTACTCCATACTGATCTATGTGGACCCATGAGAACAAAGATTTACTATGGTGATAGATACTTCATTCTCTTTGTACCTGATTATTCTAGAATGATGACAGTTATGTTCTTAAAAGAGAAAACAGAAGCATTCAAGATGTTTAAATGGTATAAAGAAATTATAGAAAAACAAAGTGGTAAGGAACTAAAATGCTAAAGATCAGATAGAGGAGGAGAATTTATCTCTGATAAATTCACTAACTTTTGTAATGAGCATTGAATTCAAAGACAGGTTTCTACACCAAGATCACCACAACAGAATGGGATTGCTGAAAGAAGGAACAAATCCATTGTTGATTGTGCCAGAACACTGATGATTGAGAAAGGCATCACTCAAACATTCTAGAAGGAAGCTTTCAGTACTACTGTCTACACATTGAATAGAGTTCAATTGAAAAAGGACACAAATAAGACACACAATGAGCTATGGTATGGATACACACCCAATGTAAGTTACTTCAAAATTTTTGGAAGTCAATGTTATATTTTGAAAGATGATAGAAATGGAAACCTTGACTCCAAAGGTGAAGAAGGAATTTTTCTAGGGTATTCTACAAAGAGCAAGGCTTATAAATGTCTTAACAAAACCTCTTATAAAATCATTGAAAGTGCAAATGTCAAAGCAAATGAATTTGCAGAGAAAATGATGAGGAAAGAAGAAAAGAACCAGAAGACTACAATAGGTTTGTTTATAGTGAACAACATGATACTTTACCTGAGAAATAGTGTATTTCTCTCGAGCGACATAACAATGCACCCGAGGATCAGGCTGCAAACACCGAAAATTAGGAAATTGCTCAAGATGATGTACCGAGTGATGGAGATCAGAATGAAAGTCAAGATGATGATCAGAATGATGAACAAAGAGTTGAACCAGAACTTGCCAAGTATGTCAAAAGACACCATCCACAGAACAAGATCATGGGAGACAAGAAGGCTAGAATGAGAACAAGAAGTAAGTCACTAAACACTGGATGTTTAATTTATGATTTTGAGCCTAAATCTGTTAATACTGCACTTGAAAATAAATAATGGGTCAGTGCTATGAATGAAGAGATAGAGAATATTGAGAAGAAAAAAACATGGACACTAGTATCGAGACCAAATGACAAAAATATCATCGGGACCAAATGGATATTTAGAAACAAGCTGAATGAGAATGGAGAAGTCACAAGGAACAAAGCAAGATTAGTATGCAAGAGATATGCACAAGAAGAAGGTACTGACTATGGAGAAACCTATGCACCCGTTGCTAGACTAGAAGGAGTCAGAATTATACTTGCTTATGCTGCATACAAAGGATTCAAGGTATACCAAATGGATGTCAAATTTGCATTCCTAAATGGAATACTGGAAGAAGAGGTATACATTGAACAACCAGAAGGGTTTTTTGATCCTAAAAAGAGAAATATGGTTTGTAGACTACACAAAGCCTTGTATGGATTGAAACAAACATCGAGATCATGGTATGAAGGACTTCAATCCTATCTCATAAGCATTGGATTTGTAATAACTAGTGAAAACAATCATCTGTATCTAAAAGAAGATATTGATGATAATATTCTGATCGCTGAAATATTTGTTGATGATATCATATTTGGTGGTAATGATATGTTATACAAATCATTTGCTAATGAAATGAGAAAATAATTTGAGATGTCAATGTTTGGGGAGGTCAAATTCTTTCTTGGTCTACAAATTCTTCAACATGATGCATGCATATACATCACACAATCCAAATACATCAAGAAAGTTCTCAAGATATTCAAGATGGAAGATTCCAAGCCAGTTGGAACACCTATGGAAACCAGATGCAAGATGAAAAAGGAAGACAAGTTACCCGAGGTAAATCAGACCCTATATAGATCAATTATTGGCAAAATAATGTATGTTGTTCATGCTAGAGCCAATATAACACATGCAGTTGGAATAGTTGCAAGATTATCTGCTAATCCCAAAGAATCACACATGACTTATGTCAAAATAATTATTAGATATCTGAAGAATACCGAGGACTATGGCTTATGGTATAAAAGAGAAGGAAAATTTAAGCTTCACATCTATACAGATGTTGATTGGGCTAGAAACTTAGATGAAAGAAAGAGCACAACTGGAGGAGCATTCTTCATGGGTGACAGACTTGTCACATGGATCAGTAAGAAGCAAGGATGCATCTCACAATCTACTGCAGAAGAAGAATATGTGGTTGCTGCTGCAAACTACTCTAACATTACATGGATCAAAAAATTACTGGAAGGTATGAATATGAAAATTCTTGAGCCAGAGATTATTGATTGTGATAATAAAAGTGCAATAAACATCTTAAAGAATCCAGTCATGCATGCTAAGACAAAGCATATTTCTATCAAGTATCATTACTTAGGAGAATAAGTGCAAGAGAAAGAGGTGATATTGGGATATGTTCAATCCAAGGAACAATTAGCAGACATATTCACAATGTCATTGCCTAAAGATACATTTGAGTACCTAAGAAAGAGACAAGGGGTCCGACCCTTGTCTATTGGTCACTAAGATGACTAGGAGGTTGCATCAGCCTACACACAATCAGAAGATCATTCATGTTGATGCAAGAAAAGAGATGGACTACAAAGATACATCTGTACACAACAATGTACTTATATGCACCAAACACCAAAGATATTGTTGGCTAATACAGAGCTATGTTGTTGATGGAGAATAAATTCAAGGAATATATTTAGAAAAGGAGAAATGACTTTGGAATTGTTGTCAAAGGGAGAGATGAGTTAAGGGAGAGAAGTATATCCATATGAAATTTCTATCATGATCGTCCAAAGGGAGAGATGAAATAAAGAAAAAGAGATATCGATCAAGGAGAGGAATAGTCAAAGGAAGAGAAAACATGAGAGAAAGATTCAAAGAAAAATTCATCTAAGGGAGAGAAGATTCTACAACAAAGGGAGAGACAGAGTCAGAAGTTGCTACATCTATCCAGTGAAGGGAAAGAAGAATGAAGACAATACTCTGCAAGAATCAAATCTAAGCTAGAAGAGCTTACCAAGAGTCAAACATTTATGTTGGTTATAGAAAAATAAGTTTGGTAGAATTGATGAACTACAAACTAATATATTTCATATTGTATTAGTATTATGTAGTATGTTTCCATCAACGCCAAAGGGAGAGATTGATGAACTATAACTGATTGAATGCTTGAAGATGTTAAGTTGATGATCACCGAGATGCAAAAAGTTAATGCAAGACATTAAATCACTTAATGTATTGTATTTTCATTGATGTCAACTTGATATAATCTGATTGGTTATATACAATATTGTCAAAGACTTAAAATAACCAAAGAAATAAAGGTTATGTTATTAGTAATGCATAAAAGTTCAGTATTCACCAAGTGACAACATACACCGACGGACAGTGCACACCGACGGATAGAGAACCCTGAGATAAGAGTCACAATGATACCCAAGCAAGCATTACCAATGAGAACCTAAGTGATACTCGAGCAAAATTGTAAGTCACAGTGTTTCCCAACAAACAAACAACCCCGACAGACAGAGATGCCCGAGGACCACTAAAGTTTAAACCGAGAAAACAAGGAGTTAAAAAAATGATCAGAACTAAAGTTTAGAAATGACAAAAGACTTAGCTGGTAGGAGCTAAACATGGATTTAACTGGTTGATTACATTGTTTTCATCGACAAGTTAAAAGCTAGAGATATGCTAGATTTTTAAAGATAGTTTTATTCCAGTTGTCAAAGAGAAATATGCGGGATAAAACTAAAGCATGTTTTAATGGTGAGATTTATGGATCACATCAAGAACAAGAAATTCAAGGACTTAGAAACGGCCAAAATCATGTCTATAAAGAGACAAGCTAATTCATTATGAATAAGGGGTGAATAGAGAAGAAGATGTTGAAGAGAATACTGGTGAAGGAAGAAGTCTTCATACACTCTTGATCAAACAAGCTGAAGAACAGAGATAATATTTTTGCAGACGCCGAGCAATAGAGAAGTACAACATCACCGAGCAGAAAGAAGTGGAGAAAAGATATTGAAGGGAAACATTGATCAGAAAGGTATTATGAGATTACAATAGATATGAACATCTGCAAGAGTAAGTTGTATTTATGAACAGATCATTTACTATTTCAATTTAACCATTGGATCATAAATTTGTTGGGATTAATGGGAAGTAGTACTGAGAGTGGAGGGGTGAATCAGTACCTCTGAAACTTTTAACACTTTTCACCTTACTTCATTAGCAATCAAGCTTTATTGTATTACCAACCAAATCTGATGTTCTTTCTTATGCATGTAATATCAATTCATAAACTTAACTATAAGTAACATTCATAGAAACATTCATGAAATTAATAGACACATAACACAAGATATGATATCACAGAAAACTCCTATTAGGAAGTAAAAACTGTGGTGTGGATGGCACCCACAAAACTTCACTATCTACAGATTGGAAGGGAGCCGATTAAGGCTTACAATTTGATCACTTATGATGATCTACCATATTAGGAGTATTACTGTGGAGACCTGTTAGAATCTACTGTATTAAGATCTTTAGCAAGACTGATGTAGTGTGCACTCAGTTAAGAGATTTATAATAGGATTGTTAAATCCACCTTCCTTGAAAGGATTTCTTAAGTGTACTACACTTGTTAGAATGTGTACAATATGTATGACTTGACTGTATGCAATCTATAATTTCTAATCATAGATCCATTAAAGCTTATAGAGTATGAATATCACCTATAGTAATTGATTAATACCTTTTCCTACTCGTCAGTAGCCTTGGTTCTTGTTCTTGAAAATTGATTTGATCTTTGTCTATGCTTCTGCATGAATTCTCTTGTCTAAACCTTAGATGCTCTCAGAGGCTACAATCATCATCGAACAACATGTTCACAATTGATTGAGCATTTATTTATACAAGTTCTTTGACCTATTCTAGAATCACGCATTACAATGTTAACTCTAGATCCAAGGTATACAACTTGACCTTGATCCTTTAGTTTGCATGTTTTAAATCAATTAAACTGATAAAAACAATAATAATTACATTGCTTTTCCCTCACGTAATGGATTTAAAACAAATCAAGAAGCTAAATATAAAAATTCAGTGATTTATCAGACGTGGAAGTCAGATCCACTTTTTGTGGGATGTAACTGACTCTTGGTATCTGATTGTTGGTGTGAACTAAAATTTTGTCATTGTTCCTTCTTTGAACTATTTGTCGAGTTCCCTTGATCTGTTGGGTTCCACTCTTGACTGTTTCATCGGGTTTCACTGTTGGTTACTCATCGGGTTCCTTTATCTTTTCTGTCATTGGGTAACACTAAATAGTGTTGCGTCAAGATGCTTTGTACTTAGAAATATTGGTAACCTTGGTGTTGAGTAGTTTTGTGCCATGTCTATCGGTGTAGTATAAACCGACGGTGTTTATCATGTTTTTCCTTGCATATTCTAATGGCAAAATATAATGTCTTCAATCTCCCCCTTTTACATTAGTATCAAAAACTGATATGTGCAAAATACTAAAGTGTTTAGTATGTACACTATGTATATATCCTTGTCATTATATGACTCCCCCTAATTGTATGCATCGGTATAGTTTAAGTATATGTACATGTATACTTTCCTTTATACTATACATTCCCCTTTTTCAAAATCTTTCTCCTTTTTAATGATGTAAGATTACTGACTGTACATATCATTTCCCTCTTTTTTGATAATCATGAAAAAAATGTACAACTTATTAGTTGTCAAAAATGTGACAAAAATGTGTGACTTACAGAGTGTCAAGTATGTGGGAGTGACTATTCTTGATATCTTCCATCATTTTCTCCCATTTCTCTTTGAGGATTTCCAGTGCCATGTGCTCTAGTGCAATCCTGGCATGCGTATCATAAATATTGTCTATGATAGACATTTCTAGGCTGGCAATAAGTGTTCTTGCCTGTGTCATATGGTTTTGCAGTAATGTGAGTGTTGGTAAAAGTTGAGCTTGAAGCTCATTCACCTCATCTCTGAACTTTTTTTTTTTGCAATCTGAATATCTTGTCTCAGCTTCCTAGCTTTCTTGAGCTGGTCATGGTGCAATTTGATTGCATCTTCATCATTTTTGAGACCTTTTTCACTATCTTGAAGATCAACATCAATTTGTGCTATCTTTTTGGTATGCTCCTTGGTGAGTTGATCCAATGTGCACAATTTTTGAACTGAGGCTATAGCTTCTGAAATTATAGGGTCCAATGTGCTTACTAGTTCAGATAGCTTCACCTTGTTCAGTGCCACTTCTTTTCTTATTTTCTCTAGTAAATTGAATTCAAACTTCTTTTCAAGTCTAGCTTCCATAGCCTTTTCAACATCTATATTCTAAGATGTGATAGCGTCGATGAGAACCACTAATTGATCAAGCATGGGAGTTGTTTAATCAACATCTATATCAGGTAAAATTTGCTAGAGGATTCCTTTTGCAAATTCTAGTACCTTTGATTCTTTTGTGGCATTTCTCAGCTTATCTTGGATAGCTTTCCTTTCACAAAGTCTAGCATACTTTGTCAACTTAGTCGGATTGAATGTTCTAGGATCACATACTGGAATCCCAATTATTTCATCTAGAGTGACTGGATTTTTTATCTTGCTCTTCTTCTTCCTTGAGACTTGTGTAGAAGCATATGTATGGACTACCATTACTAGTTCATTTTTTTTCTCTGAGGTGCTTGGTGAAGGCTTTGTAGATGAAAATTCTTGTGTCTTCTGCTCAGTGTTCACCTATCGGTTAAGTGAAGACGTCTCTTCATCAATGATAGGGAGACTCCTTGGTAACCTTCTGAGTTTGCTTGAAACTATTAATAGGTCTCTCTTAGGACCTCTAGGGATTCCTCAATCCACCCTCCAACACCTTGAAGAATTAGTTCTTCCTCTTCAACCAAGGAAACTAACTATCATGTTAAAAAACACCATTCTTGTGTTCCACAAGAACCTTCTTCACAAACCACTCCAAGCCCTACACTTAAGTTTGGATTTGCAGGAGGATTAGGGCTTCAAAATACTTCATTTTCCCATTCCAACCTAGGTTTGAAACCACCAAATTTATCCATGTTGCCATCGGGTTCTAGATTCTTATTTTCTAGGCCTTGTAGCCTTTTTGCAAATTAAGCCTCCTAGTTTTTAGGAAACCTCAAAAATAGAAAAAATATCTCAAAGAACCCCAAAATCTCTTCTAGTATTGTTCAAGTAAATCAAAAACCCACAAGGATTTTCTAGGTCTTATGCTACAGTACTGTCCGTACACCGTACTTCTTGAAAATGGCTTCTTTCTTGTTTTTGGACCAGTTTGAGGTCTTGGGCTTCAAAAC
>MU224577.1:675483-688625 GCA_018584345.1 Thuja plicata
TCAATTAGGGTTTTTCCACCTTATATATGGTTAACCCCCATTTTCCAACCCTTCTATGGGTTTAAAAAACTCTTAACACCTCGAAATACCTCTAGACAACAAAAGTTGTCAGCAACTTTTAAAAATTACTAATGTTGCATAGCAACATTTTCATCTTTTGACAACAAACACTTTCTAAGTGTTTACTCCACCAATCCACCTTATCTAACCTTAGTTAGACCACCTAGGGTATACATGGACCCTAAGTACCACCATGAAATCACTCTGCCCATTGATGACATCATCAAGGACAGTCCACTAAACAAGAGCCAAAAAGAGCTAAACTAACCAAAATGAAGCATAAAATGAAACCTATCTAAACTACTCTTGGTCAACATGACCTTATGTATTTACAATGCCCTACTAGAGGGTCTTACACACACTAACACACCAAAAATACAAGAGACCACCATATTTGATGGCATCTCAAGGGTGCTCCTACACCAATCAACCTTGGGTGTATCAACATATTTCTCTTCTATTTTCTTTTGAGGATCATCTTTCTTTTCTTCTTCACTCTTCTCCTTTTTCTTTTCCTATTCTACTTGTTTTTCTCCTTTGTTTCTTCATCACCCTTGTCTTTGGGTATGCTTGTATCTACAGTAGGTTCTTCTTGTCTTTCTATCATATTTATGGCCTTCATCAATAATGGCATATTATTTTGTGTGCTCACCTCTGCTGCATCTGTAGTTGTGTCCTATTCATTAGTTTGAGCTTGTTGATTAGTGACATCTTCATCCTTTTGAGTTTTTTCTATAAGGTCCAGTCCTGTTATGTCAATGATTGAAGTGTATGGCCATGTCGCATTAGCAACATCCATGTCCTTATTTTCTAGTGTCTTCAATTATTATTTCTTTTCTTGATCCTTAAGAGATATGAATATTACATCATCATCCTTCTTCGGATCCTTATCATAATCATAGTGAGTAATATCTTGAATGTCAAGATCATCCATGACTTTATCTAAGTCAATGGGCTCATTATCTTCCATATTATCCAAGGCAATGTGCTCTGGACTTTATTTTTCTTTCTGCTCCTCTATATGAAGTGTCTCAATGAGAAGTAATGGATTCTCACAGCTTGTTGATTCTGCAGGTAGATCAAGAATTTGTCTCCATTTAGCATCTGTCATGCTGTCCAGCTCTAATAACTTATCATGTAGCACTTTGTAGGCTCTTATCTTTTCCAGAAATTTATTGGAATGTTTTTTCATCATTTCTTTTATTTCTTCCATTTTGGATTTGGGAGGCATGAGTGTTACAAGTATCCTCTCTCTTGTTTCCTTTTCTATGTGCAAAGCATAAGACCATCATGTTGAAATTTTGTCACTTGGTTCTTTGGGAATTTTGTTAGCAAACTCAACTGGTACACATTTGAACTTGACCATCGCCCTGATTATTGCATCTTCTATTTTACTTTTTTCCTTGGGATCCAGTTTTACCCATTGTCTGATTTTCCTATCTGTCACGGTACCTATTGTAGCAATTGAATCAGCAATCTAATCAATTTTTCTAGGGGTTAAGCTTTTCTTTTCTACTTCAGGCTCACCCTGTTTTGAATCTTCAATGTCGGCTTTGGTTCTGATGAGTCTTCTCCTCCTTTTGGTAGGTGTTTGCTTCTCTTTTTTTTGCTTCCTCTTATAGGTCCTCACTTGACCTTTCTTAAGAGGTATAGTATCTTTCTTTGCAGTTTGGTTGCTTTTCCTTTGAGCTGTTGTAGTCCTTGGTTTCTTGGTTGGAGGTGGAGGCACATCTGACTCTGTGGCTTCAGAATATGATTCTTTCTTATCTTCCTCTTCACTAATGGCACCCTGTTCCTCGGTGTCCTCTTTTTTTTCTTTCTCCTCCTCAGTTATAGATAACAACTTCTCAAGATTCTTTACCAACTTGTTTTTCTTGTTGACAGTCTTCTGTATGACTAGGCTTGTTTTTATCTTAGACTTTGCCTCTTCATATGTTCCAAATCTTGGTTGCTTACTGTCAAGTGGTTCATTCAACAATTCATCAATTGCATTTGTTTCTTGATCTATGTTTATCTCATAGTCAAGTGGTGGTAACTAGGCTGTCCTTGGTACAACTGGCTTAATATGAGTAAAATTTGAATCCACCATAAAGCATATCTCTTCCCTATTCTTTGCAATTAACTATTCAAGGATCCTTACTCTCTCCATCATCTTTTCTTTGAAATCAAGGAAGTATTCAGTCATCATTGAATCAAAGTTGTCACCTAGTGACTTGGTATAGTCATTTATTTGTAATGTGACTGGCTTGGTTGGTCCCACTTCACTTTGCCAATTGAAGGAAAGTATTCTTGAAAATAAAAGAATATACACATTATAAGCGAGCCAAAGTTACATGTGTTTGTCTTGGAAGACCTGATTATTTTCATATTTTCATCAAGTTGCTTTATTAGGATCTCACATAGATCCATTTGAATTCCTTTCATGACAATCTTGTAAGTTGTGCTTACTGTTGTTGATGCTATGTTGTTTAGTCTGCTAGCTTGAAAGATTTTGTACCCTATGGCACATGCACCGAACCTCAGTTCCTTTTTGGTGATGGTGTTCACCTTAAGTCCTCGGTTATCCCATATAGCGTTGGTGAGTTTCTCAACTTCTGGTCAAGAGGGATGCTTGTGAGCTTTTGGTTTGTTGGTTATAGGGTAACCTGTTACAGAATGTAATACATCCTTTGTAATTTGTTTGGGTTCATATAGCTATAGCTTCTGATCGTGCATTCTGCTTAGAACTAACCTAATCTAGTCGGTTTTGAAAACCCTCAAGAAATATAGGGCATTTGTTATCCCTTTTACTTGCAAGTTCTTGTGTTCTTCCTTTAGGTTCCCTTGATCATCACATAGCTTCTTATAAGCTTGATCTATCTCTAGTTCACCAATCTCAATGATCTTGCAGTGGATATACAATCTAACGTCTTCTATCAACAAAACCCTAGGTGTAATTTTTGAGAATGCGCCAGAATCATTGGGTTGCGAGGCAATCTCTGGGCATATCTTGTATTTTGGTTCCACACAAGTGCTAATCTTGATTAGCTTAACAACATTGTTCTTTTCATTCTTTAATTTGGTTGTTCTTGAAGTCGTTGTCATTGTGTTTTGAATTTAGGGATTTTTCAAAAATAATAACAGAGATCTTGGTACGCTTGGTACTTCAATCCATGTAGCTTGTGAGTGATCAATTTGAAGTGCTTTAGATCAAGTCGAGGATACTCTGCTAACTGCTCTCTTTTCTCTTTGTTTTCACTCTACTCTGTTTGCTCAATTTGTGTGTGAAGAATGAAGTGCTTCCGTTGAGTATTTATAGACTTTTGCCCTAAGTATGTCATAAATGCTCAACAACTCGTCGGTTCATGAAGATGAAGTTCTTCAAGTAAACTCTCAAATAATATTCTCAGTGTTGAAAGGATGCTTGGGATAGCTGTTAAGATTGTTTCTTTTGCCGATAGATCTTGAAGTAGTGTAAAGACAACATTGTAACTTTTCTTCCTTGCTGACGGGTGTCGGTTTACATTAGAGACTTAGCCTTTTATGTGTTGACCGATGATTATCGATAAGTGTAGATAGCTCATCCTTTTATGTTCATCGATGATTTTTGGTATGTGTTTACTGACGAGGTTTTTTCCTCAGAATTGTAACAAGTAACATAATATACATCTTTATTCATGTAGATTTTGACTATCTATCAATTTGTATAATGGAACTGATGCAAAATACTTGGTGTAGTGTAGTTCCATACTTGTTCATCTTTTAGGCGGGGGTTGTGATGTCAACGGATCCATTGGATGGGGTGTCATCATTTGTATTTCTCGGTCTAGCTTCATCATTGCTTGAATATTTTCTCCACATTTTTTCTCTAGCCCTCTGGATATCTTCAATGGTGTTTCCATTGGGATATATGCTTGTCTCTGTCATTCGGTCTCCGCAGTCTTTCTTGAGATGACCAACTTTATGACAATGTAAGCATGCCATTCCAGGGTTTGTCCAGCCTCTAGACTTTCTAGTCCATTCTCTCATACAGTTAGTAGTAATGTGACCATATCTTCCACATGTTGTACAATTTGTCCAAGTATTGTAGTCCCATACATACTGATTACCAATTCTCTTTAGTTGATAGGGAGTTTCTTGACCTTTAGGCTTCCATGCTTGCCTTTTCTTTTCCTAGCATTCAAGAGTTGTGTGCCCATTCATTTTTCATGTAGGACAATATTTGTCCATGTAGGTTTCCTTCTTTGGTTGTTCCATCTTAGACTTACATTCATATGCTTAATGTCCTTTCTTGTTACATTTATAACAGAATCCTATGAATGAAGATGTAGTTTTAGGAATACCTTTCATTTTGCCTCTGTATAAATTTTATGTATGGTATTTCTTTCCACAGTGATTGCATGTAAGCTTTCTTGGTCTTGGATTTTCATAGACATTCTTTGGATTGGATTGATTTGATGATTCTCGATTTTCGGTAAAACCTAGACCGTTGTTATTGTTGACTCTTCATTGTACTTCAAGAAAATCATCCATTCTTTTATTGTTTTCTTCATCCTTTTTGATAATTTCATTATGTTGTTGCTGAAGTCTAACCTCATGCTTTATTTTTTCATTCTCTTCTCTTAGTTCACTGATAATCTGTATTCTTTCAATGAGTTCCATATTCATTATGTTTTCTTCTTGACTCATAAGAATAATCTGATTTGTAATCTCATGGTGATGCACAACATGTCTTTGAATTTCTTACTCCTTTTTCTTGTAGCTTCTCTGTAATCTTCCTCCTATCATTAGTAGCTAATGTTCTTTCTGTTTCAGTCTGTCTAGTAGAATTCATCACATCAATCATTCTTACCATCTGGTTCTCTTGACCTATTTGTAGCACCTTTATTTGTTCTATCAGATGTTGATTGGTCTCCTTTAGATTTGTGATGTTTTCTTCTAATGTGTCTGATGATTTTCTAGTTGAATATTCTAGTGATTCAAAGAAATCTGGTATCTCTTCTTCTTTATAATGTTTTTCATTGCTCCAAGTTTCCATACCTTTTCTCTCATCTTGATTCTTGCAACCTTGTATTGCTCATAGAAGATTTGTATTTCTATCTTCTGATTCTCAATATTTTTGTCAAGCTTGTACTTCTCCATTGTATGATCTTTTCTCTTAATCCTTTAAGCTTTCCAAGAAGATACTAGGCTCTGATACCAATTGTTGGGATTAATGGGAAGTAGTACTGAGAGGGGAGGGGTGAATCAGTACCTCTAAAAATTTTAACACTTTTCACCTTACTTCATTAACAATCAATCTTTATTGTATTACCGACCAAATATGTTGTTCTTTCTTATGCATGTAATATCAATTCATAAACTTAACTATATATAACATTCATAGAAACATTCATGAAATTACTAGACACCTAACACAAGATATGATACCGTAGAAAACTCCTGTTAGGAAGTAAAAACTGCGGTGGGGATGGCACCCACAAAATTTTAATATCTATAGATTGGAAGGGAGCTGGTTAAGGCTTACAATTTGATCACTTATGATGATCTACCCTGTTAGGAGTATTAATGTGGAGACCTGTTAGGATCTACTCTATTAAGAGCTTTAGCAACACTGATGTAGTGTGCACTGGGTTAAGAGATTTACAATAGGATTGTTAAATCCACCTTCCTTGAAAGGATTTCTTAAATGTACTACACTTGTTAGAATGTGTACAATATGTATGACCTGACTGTATGCAATCTATAATTTTTTATCACAAATCCATTAAAGCTTACAGAGTATGAATATCACCTACAGTGATTGATTAATACCTTTTCCTGCTCGTCGATAGCCTTGGTTCTTGTTCTTGAAAACTGATTTGATCTTTGTCTGTGCTTTTGCATGAATTCTCTTGTTTGAACCTTAGATGCTCTCAGAGGCTACAATCATCATTGAACAACATGTTCACAATTGATTGAGTATCTATTTATACAAGTTCTTTGACCTATTCTAGAATCACACATTATAATGTTAACTCTAGATCCAAGGTATACAACTTGACCTTGATCCTTTAGTTTGCATGTTTTAAATCAGTTAGACTGATAAAAACAATACTAATTACATTACTTTTCCCTCATGTAATGGATTTAAAACAAACCAAGAAGCTAAATATAAAACTTCAATGATTTATCTGACGTGGAAGTTAGATCCACTTTTTGCGGGATGTAACTGACTCTCGGTATCTGATTGTCGGTGTGAACTGAAATTCTGTCGGTGTTCCTTCTTTGAACTGTTCATCGGCTTCCCTTGATCTTTCAGGTTCCACTCTTGACTATTTCGTTGGGTTGAACTGTTGGTTACTTGTTAGGTTCCTTTGTCTTTTCTGTCATCGGGTAACACTAAATAGTGTTGCATCAGGATGCTTTGTACTTATCAATATCGGTAACCTTGGCATTGGGTAGTGTTGTGCCCTATCTTTTGGTGTAGTATAAACCGAGGTGTTTATCATATTTTTCCTTGCATATACTAATGGAAAAATATAATGTCTTCAAAAGTCTCTTAACCAAGCAGGACTTAACAATCCTTTATATATTGAGATACATCCCAAGGAGTATCAAAACATTTGTCACGAAGATAGCATAGTGAATGCCAGATACCAAGTGATAAACTATTATATTTAAATTATCTAACAAGGTCACACTTAAAATTGTGTTTGTAACCCTTAACAGGGTTGGCTCTTCACCGAGCTCACTTCAGAAGAGTGAGAATTTTGTGTTACCAGTCCTTAGTGTTTTTTCCCTTAACAAGGTTTCTATGTTAAAAATCCATGTGTCAAATGTGTATATGGTTCATTGCTTTAATGTTTTTCTTTACAAATTACTAAAACAGGATGATCATTAAACACTAAGTTATTTACTATATTACGGTAAAGGCTAGACTGCTAATCGGTAAAGCTTAAGAATAAGGATAAAAAGTAAACTTCGAGCAGTAGTTATTTGATAAGATTATTTAAAGGCATACATCTTGTAGGGCTGAAGATAATTAGAGGTTTATATATGTGGTATAAAGTTTTGGATTAATTTTTGAGACCACTGATTCACCCCCCCCCCTCTCTCAATTATTCTAACAATACCCTCTTTGAGCAGACACTGTTTATCTTTTGGGTAATCTATTTTTATATATACAAACATTTATGAATATGTACTGAGATAACTCTGAATTTTAATTATTGTGATAAGAATCATTTTGTATCTTTTGATTTAAGAAAGTCTTAAATATTCCAGAAATGTTTTTAAGAAGATACAAAATGTAGATAGAAGAAGCTCACGCACTGAAGGTTCTGAAAGCATTAAACTATTATGACTGCAGTATACATATATTTATGAATGTACATAGATACAAATTTGAAAAGTTAAGCCTGAATCATCCCAAACCCAATTGTTATAGTATTTTTTTGTACCTCAACTTAAAATATAAACTTTGATTGGATTATTTTGTTAATTTTTTATTTAGTGGAATCTTCTTCTCAGAGTTGTGAAAAGTGTAAAATAAATGCTTATGGATGAAAATTTCATTTTGTAACTCAGATAGAATCATTTTAAAACTAATTGTAGCATGTTGTTATTTTTAAATAAACTATAGGTGTAAGGTGTTTTCCTTCCGATTCATTAAACTCATGATCTTGTTATTATTCAATTTTGCAAAGGGTGTTGAATATGTGGAAACCAGAGGAGGGTAATTTTGATTTTGTATTTCTTGACAGTAGAAGTTTGGTAACTGAATTGCTTTTGCCAAAGCTATATTTTTTTTCCATATGTTCCATAAATATGCAGGTTTTGTTTCTTTCCCTTTGCCAAATATGTGTTATTTATACTTAGACTTATGAGGAAAGTAGATAGTTCACAGCTTGCACTAGATTCCTTCTGATCCATAAGTGCTAAGATGCTAGGCTTGTCGGGAAGGTTCGGTGCACTCTTCATTTTAGGATGAGCCCTAGGTGAGCTAACCACTTCGTGGTTGGGCAGAAAAAATGCGTGGACCACACTCTCGTCTTGAGATTTGTGGATGGACAGGTGTTTGATGGCTTAGGAGACCGTAGTATACAGATGGAAAATGGTCTGATGGCATACTTGATACATGTTTCTTTATGACCTTATGGTCTTGTACATGATGTGTACTGCTAATGTATGTTGTATGTTGCATGACAAGTTGGTTGGAAACCTTAATGTATTAAAATTTTATTCTTCTTATGAATTGTATTGTAAAGCTTGACAATATGGTCAACTTCCTTATGTTGTACTTCTTTCAGAGAATTTATATTATCAGGCTTATTGAGGGGAAATGTGTAATTAAATATGAGTATTCTTGTTGACTAGTCTTACGACTGACCGACTATGACTAATGGATCAACTTTAGAGTTTTTCTATCCTTTTTTCTTATGTGGTTTTTTATAGGAAATTTGGACTTTACATATATGGATAGAACATCAGAGGAAATAGATATTATATTTAATGATCGCTTTGAATCCATTCACAATGATTTTCTTAGATTGTTCAGCATGTCAATATCATTGGAGATCGATAATCATTGAGCTGACTCATGAGATCAGTCCAACAGTTCATGAACCATAGCAAGACGTCACTCTATCAGATATTTTGATTAAGAAAATTGTGACTCTCACTTACAATTTATTCATAGCCTCGTGAATAAATAAATGCCCTCTTATCCTCAAGGACAAATAATTTTGAGGGACACTATAATTAATGAATATTAAAAGGCACAATAATTGAGAGAAAATGAGACATCAATGATTGGAGAGTAAATTGTTGATTCGTAACATTGAATAGAACGTTAGCTTCATATAATTTTTCTGAAGTTGCACATAGTTCAATATCGAGGGGATTTATGGATCAAGTAGATCTTAAAAAAAAAGTAAAGACAAGAATAGATAATTATCTCCAACAATCAAGTTGGTGTTTAGCGTCAAATCTAAAGGAAGATTGTTGCTAGGTAGGAGATATTAGAGTAGTCGATGCTTGAGGACAAGAAAGTCATCTAGCTGATCGAATGAATTGAAAGCCCAAATGAAGGT
This sequence comes from Thuja plicata, assembly GCA_018584345.1. Lineage (NCBI taxonomy): Eukaryota > Viridiplantae > Streptophyta > Pinopsida > Cupressales > Cupressaceae > Thuja > Thuja plicata. The sequence continues at coordinate 684,597 of MU224577.1, forward strand.
TGCCTACTATTTGGTAGGATTCAACCTGAGAGGAGAGGCCCTATGTTTGGATATGCAGTGTTGGTGGGAAGGTGGGTGGTGACGCAGTCGAGAGGCGGCCCTCTATGGTGGCACAAAATTAGATCTCCATTGTTTTTCACCATTGTTTTCTCATGCTCAGTACTTCTCTATGAGATCTGCGGTGTGGAAATGTGAGTTCAACAATGAAGCCTCCATATGGGATGTGCCGGTAGTGATAAATTTGGATGCCCCATAAATTTTCTTTTCACTAAAAGTGTGTTGTGTGATGCCTTGCTAGAATGGTCATGTGCTTCTGATCCACGTTGACATGAGGGGATTAGGATGTGGTCAAATTATCATTTCTTTCCTTTCACGTATGTTAAGTTGTAGATATGCGTTCATTGATGTGATGCACGATAAATATTATTTGACAACAAATTATCATTTGCTCCCTAATTTATTTGTGGTCAATGCAACACAATTATATTTTGATTGTTGACAATAATAATTTTATAAACATTGTATCAATTCCATGGAGATTATAATTTGAGGAAAATATAAATAAATATTATCAGACTATTGATTCATTGAGGACACTATCTCATTAGCAGACAGATTACTAATGGTCGGGCATGTTATTAGTTGTAGGACTATTACATGAGATATTGGAAAGTCACTTATGTTATAGTCTTTGAAAATTCCTTAGGGAAATTATAGTAAAATGCCTAATAAACTTGAAGGTGGACCATGGTTGAACGAGCGCTGACTTGGCTGGATTACGATAGACACTAGAGGACTATGCTAAGTTGGTAGTGAACTATTCACAAATAATGCAAATATTCAGCAAACAACACAATTGGATCTATAAGTTGTTAAGGATAGAAACACTTCTTACAGATCATATAGTTGGGCTTTGTTGTATCTAAAGGGTATTATGCTTTACAATTGTATCATGTTGCACATGCTTTATGGGAATCTAGTTCTAACAGGGGAATTAAATGGTGTGATGTGCATAGCAGTCTGTCATGAGTTTGTTGTGAATTTCCAGGGAGCATTATATGTATAAAGAGATAAGTATTTCATAATGTTCATGAATCTCATATGTAGTCATTAATTCATGCAATTACATTGATTAGAGAATCAAGTATGTGTTGGAATGTAATTAATTTTGTGTAAATGTGATTCACTTTTTGGTTTTCATTTATGGAGACACATCTGGGTTTCAGATCGATTCAAGAAAACATAAGTTGTGGTGATTCATAAATTGACTAAGTATAGAAGCAGAGATACAAAAGTGTTTTGGATGCCGAAGATCGAGATTGATGATTTAGGGAAAGAGAGCTTAGAGGAAGATAGTATAGGGTATGTATGACCTCCACCTAAGATCAATTTTGTTTTGATTGAGTCTATAGTGAGTTAGACAGGATTGAAGACAGACAGACAGCAACAGAACAATGAAACAGAGTAGTTTGATAGTAGCGAAGATTGAGGGAGTATGGCTTGGACTCAAGACAATAGAAGTTGTATTTTGGTTTTTGATAACCTCGAAATCAACTATGCAAGAGTGCTGACTATGAATTTAGTGTTTACTATATTAAATGTATTTTGTATTGAAGGTTGACTTAGTAATATTTGTAATATTCATATTGAGAGCCGACTTTGTAAAGTTGTGAGATATATATGTAAGATCTTTTTGATAAAGATTGTAGATGGTTAATTTGGAGAGTTGGATGCATTATTGAGTGCATAGCAGAGCAGAGAATGGAAGAGATCATTGAAGAACTATAAAGGAACTATCTAAGCACTAGTGTTGCTTTTTTTGTTCATGACTGAGAACACTTTGTAACCTAAATTATATTGTAAGAGTTGTAAGCTTAGTTGGCCCTGTTGGTTATATTTTGTGTTTTTGCTAAAATTCCTGGTTCCTTGCCCTTCCCTCTAAAAATTTTCAGGTGCTCATGCTTATACCTTGCCCAAATTGTTAAAAACCCTGAAAAAACCCTAAGGCCAAATGTTAAACGATGCATGTTTAAACCCTTAGCCATGTCTTTCTATTTCTTCGTTACCTTTTTCAAAGTCACTAAAGGCATGTGCTATATAAAAGGTTAAGTCAAGTCGCTTGATCGCATTACCAGAAATGAATATGCTAAATCATCTCCCGACTTCATTTTTCCTTTGTGTCGCGTAGTCTCGTTAAGAAATCGAATATTCCATCTGTGTATCGAGACTTAGCGATCTTTCTTGGGTCGGGTTGTCGCTTGATAATCATGTTATGAGCTTTAAAATGAACGGGACCCACCTTCAGTCGGGTGATCGCGAGAAGAGTCAACAGGTCAAAGAAATATCTTCCGACTTCGCGATTCACTTCATGTCGCATGATCGCTGGATCAGGACATTCAAACAGTTAAGGATTTTTTTCAGTCGCGTGGTCTCGTGATATTTGGCGGTTAGTGGATAACAGTCACGACCCAGCGACTAATGGTTTCATGTTAAGTGATTTCCCTCAGTCAGGATGTCGCTAGATCAGGGCGGTGAATCAGATTCCTAGTGTGCATAAAGAGGACAAAATAAAAGATGACATCTGTCACAGAGCTAGTGGTTGTCGAGAGGTCGCCAGATAAAGGAAAGGGATCAAGCGATAAGGAGACTAAAGTCATTTTGCCCTCAGTCGCGAAGTCTCTTGATATTTTAAGGGTATATGAAATTCTATAGCGATTAAAAGACAACCGTACGATGGAAAGATGAAAGGATCTGATGGTGGTCGCGTAGTCTGGTGATAAAAGTGCCCCAGGGAAAAATTCCTTCTGACTAAGCGATTAAGGTATGTCGCGAGGTCGCTGTAAACAGAAAAGGGCATGTGCTATATAATAAGGTTAAGTTGATCTTATCACCCGACTCAGTGACCAAAGGGTTGTCGTGTAATCTAGGAAAGAGAAATGAGCATCTGGCGACTTGGTGATTGCTATGAAATGTTAAGTGCAATAGTTTGTCGCGTAGTCTGGAGATGAAAACTGAGTTAAGGTTAACTCCCCGCGACTTAGATTTTTACATAGTCGCCTGATCGCTGGAAAGACTTGGGTTACCTGAGGTAAAGGAATTACGTGGTCACCTAATCTGAATATTAGACCATGGTTAAGAGAAAATACTCGCGACAAAGAGACTTTATGAGGTCGCGAGGTCGCCAGATAAACAGGATCTATAAAAGCAGCGCCAAGTGGATGACGTGACAAAGGAGATCAAGCCTACGGCCAATCAAATATAAGAATTTTTAATTACTGTGTACAAAAGGTAGCTGAGATGTATGACAGAAAGAGAATCAGAGAGTGCCATGTCAGCTGTCTTAACCGTTTTGTGATTGCGCCAAAATTCTCATGATTTAAATTTGATTTCCTGTCACCTCGCGTAACTACGGCTAGGTTTTTGAATGTTTCATGGCATATCAAATTAATTGTAGAACTGACGTTTCTAAACTTTGAGCCATGTACTCTGAACCTTGTGGCTATAAATAGAGGAGTCTGCATTCATTCCTATTCACCAAGTTTATGTTTTCAGAGCTAAGTGTTGTTAGAGCGAAAGGTGATATTCAGAGCTGTAGCAGTGTTCTAAAGTGATTGAAAATTCTAAGAAGGAGGTATTAGATTTGTTTCAATATTGATCAACCAGAGATTCAAAAGCTTGCAAACATGAGTACTTCTATGAGCATGGCGTCTACTAGTGGAGGTAGTGGAGATGATCCTAAAGGAAAACCTAGCTTCTCTGACGAATTTATGCAACTGCTGCCAGGGTCTACACAAAATAGGAAGATTGACGCTGGTGTTTTCAAAGATGACTTCAAGGACATCAGAGATGCAGTGACCCCAGGAACAACAGGTTATTCTCTATTTTCCTACTTTTACAATAAAGCTGATAAGCCTATCCCTGTATCAAACCCTTGGATATCTGGTTTGGGTAGGTTGTTAGTGCCTGATGTTTTCCTTGATGTTGACCTATTTCTGGAACTGGCTAACCACTATGATGTCCTAACAAAGA
>MU224577.1:695209-730886 GCA_018584345.1 Thuja plicata
TGACTCTGCAGCCCAAAGGATAGGCACTGGTTCAGGAATCTATTTGAATACCTATCTTTGTCACATGTGTTCTAAGTTTTCAAATACCAAATCAATTTTAAATACTCTGTTACCAAGAACATATAAGATGAACTTGTTTAAGGACCTCTGTCAGCAGGACACTGTCCATGTTATTGATTCCTTGAAGAGAGAATCATTTAGGTTGTCCCTCCTATCAAGAAAAGGAAGAAGGATTGAAATCCTTGTCTCACTGGTTTTCTGTCATATTTAAGATTATGATTTGTATGGTTAAATCCTGTATATGATTATGATTGATCATTTACAAGGTATTTTATAAAGTTGGTTCAGTAGAGATACATGACAAATCAGTGTCCACATCAACAAATACTGTGTTAACAACTATCATTAAAGGTAAAACCTGCCTGAGTAGTTGTGGAACTCAAAAACGAGGAAGGACTTTATCCAGTCCTTAGCAATTAGGCTTTTCTTGTCTCTGAATCAGAAGTAAAGGTACAGGATTCAAATAGACATTTCAAGCACTGTGATTCATACAAGAAAAATCCCTAACAGGCCCCTAACAGGGTATTGTGAACCTTTAACAGGGTTGTTATTCCTCTAACAAGGAAATGTACTATGTAATATTCAGCTCCTAACAGGGATAGGTCTCCTTACAGGGACGTTATACTTTAGTGCATGCTTGTGGGTACCATCCCCATCGGGGTTTTCCCTTGGCCAGGGTTTCCTTGAAAGCAAAATATGGTGTTATGAGTATGGTGTCATTTTCTTATGTTCTTTACTTTACTGCAAGTGTATGATTAATGTTTAATTGGTTGAAGAATTTAATAAAGTGCTATTATACTAATTCACCCCTCCTCTCAGTATAATCCAATCCTAACAATTGGTATCAGAGCTTTTGGCCCTTGGAGAGAAAGTCTAACAGCTTGAGGGAGATCAGAATGGATTTGGACAATTTGCAAGAAAAATTTGATGCTGCACTTGAAGACCTTGATAAAGAAAAAGAAGGGAATGGAGAATTGAGATTCAACATGTGAAGAGCTAAGAAATTCATAAAGAAACTCAAAGATCAACTTGAGCTTTCCAGAAATCAAAGACAAGATCTTGTGGTTCAAATAAAAGAGGATTCAGATGAAGACAATTCGGATAAGGTGAAGCAACTAAAAGAAGAGAATGAAACTTTGAAACTTGAAAATGAGACTATGGCTAAAGAAATATAGGTACAGAAGGATGCTAAGAAGAAAGCTGAAGAAGATTTAAACAGTACATTAGATCAAATGAAGAATGAGGCTGACAACTACAAGAACAAATATCTCGAAATGGAGAAATACAATCAGATTATAAAAGGTGAACTTGTTGAAGCAAATAAACTCATTGAAAAACTTCACACCAGCAGTCATTTGATTGATGAACAGAGAGACAATCAAAAACCTAAACGTGATATGACTAGTATTGGCTTCAATGAAGTTGAATGTTCAAAGAATCAGGTGGAGAAATCAAATAAGAAGATTGATGCTGAGAAACCTTCTGTTGAAGAGCCTAAAGAGCATATCAGACCCTTCAGAGGTAGATGCCTTGGCTGCAACAAATTTGGACACATGAAAAGAGACTGCAAAGGTAATGCCCCTTTTAGAATTTTTTCTGGTTATTGTTTTAACTATAATGGATATGGGCACAAGAAAAAAGAATGCAAAAAACCTAACCAATCAACATATAGACAAGACAATGGAAGAGAAACTACAATGAAACCTACATGTTACAAATGTAATAACATTGGACACATTGTGAAGTACTGTAAGCTGCAAGTCAATTAGGAAAGAAGACCTCCTATATGTTACAAATGCAATAATCCATGACATATAGCAAAATTTTACAGGTATAATGGATCAAACAACAGAAGAGTACCACCTCCTATGAATTCAAAGAAGAATGGAAATGATATTGGTAAGAGTGTTGCAGATGTGAAGAGTGATTTTGAAAGTTGTTTTAAGAAGGCAGAAGATAGCAACAGTGGTAAGATATGGAAGATCAAAGAAACTAGTGAGACATCAGTTTAGGGAGAGTTAGTAGAGGCTACTGGATCTTCGTCTAATGGTAGCAAGATAGAATCAACCTAATTGGCCGATCATGGCCTTAGAGGGAGCATTGGATACAGACAACATAATATATCCTGCCCCAAAATTCATGGATTGAGCTCATGCGAGCTTGGGTATAAGCTTGGCCGACATCATGAAGTATACATCTAAGAGCGCAACATCAGCCGACACACATATTTTGTTTGCGAGATCTAACAGCCGACTGGACAGTTTAAAGTGAAAGTGAAATTCATAACTTAACTGTATAAAGCACCACTAAATGACTTATCTCTTTACCATTTGATGAAGAGCGAGCTAAGGGAATTAGAGAGCAGAGAAGTTCAGATTATTCTACATTGGTCGTGCGTGATCGATTGAAGGATAAACTCAGAATTCAATGGAAGAAAGGTATTTACATCATCTAGCCATGGATGCACCTATTATTTTTGATGTTACAGATAGACCTAGGTATAAGTTCAAGAAACATCCGTTCAAATCATGTGAAGAAGATCTAGAGGGAGCATTCTCCCAAACCCCGTATGGCGTGTTACACATAGAAGATATTAGGGCTTACATACATTGTAAGTATGACATACTGGGAATTGATGATATATCAACTAAGATGGAGCATATGACTAATAATGGAGTCATGAGAGAAGAATACAAATATATTAATCAACTAAGCATAATGAAAATTCTAGATTTATGCGAATTCGATGAAGATGAATGGCTCAAAATACTGTTAAGTAGGGTTCATGATTAGTTTATCTGGATTGGTGACCAACCTATGAAGATTTTTAGTGACCTAATTCATGAAATCACTGGATTGGACAACACCAGAGTCGTCCCTATTGTGGAGAAACATGTGAAGAAAGAACTTGAAACCCCAACTCATTCCAAATGGGACAGACGGGCAATGACAGTAAATGACATCTTTCAGCAAGATGTAGGATTAATTGCGATGATACTTGGGTACAAATTCTACTACAGTAGAAGACCTAATTTGGTATCCACTGGAGTCATCATGATGACATGGAGAATGGTGAAAGAAAGTGCACAGTATAATCTATGCAAAGTTCTGGCACAACAATTCCTTGAGAATGTGAAGCTTGTGAAGAAGGAAAAATAAAAAACCTTCAGATTTGGTTCATTGTTGATGCATATGTTCATTCATATTGAGCACAAGTTTCTTGGTTTACATCCTAGTGGTTGGAAGTCTAGAGTACCCACTGGCATATTGATTTCAGAGAGCTACAAGAGACAGAATGCTACTTGGGTTGATGGTGAATTATTTGGTATGATCAAGATACTACAGAGATAGATGAAGACAAGGTACATAATACACAAAGACATTGTTGAGAAATACAAAGATACAATCTGTTTCATGGTTGAAACTGATTGTGTGTGCTTTGAAGCTGTCATACCCAGGAAGAAATGGTGTTATCCCATGGGTTATGAAGTAAGTTATGAATTACTTACCATGCAAGTAGAACATGTCCTTGCATTAGAGATCGATACAACAGTGGAAAGATGGGGAACTTATGAAGAAAAGTCAGCAAAAGTGAGAGAAGAATAGACTAGAGGTCTGAGGAAGAGAAAGATAGAAAATATTGTACATGAATGCGGAGTTAAAGCAAGACTGACAGAAGAGGAACTCAAAGAAGTCAAAAGGAAGATGGCAGAGAGATCACTTGGACTAGCAATTGGAAGTACCTCAGCCCCTCCCACTGCTAAAGTAATTATGGTAAACAATCCACCTCCTCCTCAACAGGTAACAACACAAACTGAAAATATCACTTCCAGAGTTACAAGAACAAGCATGCATACATCACCTAAAGAGCAGAGCACAACAAGAGAAGAGAAGAAAATAGAGAATCAATTATGGAATCCTGACATGAAGATGATAGAAAAGAGAGCATTAGAGCAAGGCAAATTGGTTACAATTAAAAAATATTATGACAGGTATGAAGAAGCAGACAAACTTAAAATTGAGGACATTGTGATAGAGCACCTACTTTCTTTCAAGAAGACACTTTTAGAAATTGAAGGAAGCATACCTACAAACCTATATGGGAGATTGGAGATAAGAAAACATGTTGCACAAATTTAAGATGATACAATCAGAAACCAAGAAATAGATAACATGTTGCCTTTGATATCAGTTCAAGAAAGGGATAGAATATACAAGGAATTTAAACCTCTACTAAGAACCAAGGTGAGATTATTGAAAATCATGGCGAGGAAATATGATGAAGTCACTGAGGAAACTCAGAAGGCACTAGAGAAGATATTGATGAGTACTACTTCTAGCAAGCCCTCGCCTCTAAGACCACATCACCCACACAATTGGGAATGGGTGAGAGATCTAAGGCAACAGAGACATCTACTGAGAAGAGAAAAGTAGATCCACCACCAGATTTCTATGTTTCTGGTGTAGCAGTAACACTTGACACCTCTCAAGATGAGAAGGACCCTTTTTCAGGAGACATGGATACTTCTGTGGTAGATGAGGCAGAACTGAAGAAGGAAGAGGAACATATAATGGAAGAGGAACAGAAGAAGGATGAAAAGAAAGAGGTAAACACATCATCCATTTCATTATTGGCAAGAAGTGATGTAAATGTTGACAACATGGATGAAGTAGAACTAGTAAAATTGGAATTTACTGCTTTGAAAAAAGCAAAGGAAAGATCAGATAGAAAGGAGACATGAAGGCAAAATTAATCACAAGATTAATTGATACTATAAACAAATTGCTTCCAACACCTATTATTTTCTAGAATAAAGATGACATTGAGAATCTAAGAATCTCACTTGATGAATTTGATGGACACTATGAGAACCTACTAAAGAAGCAGACTAAAAGGCAGAGAAGACTTACTCAGAAAAGAAGCTAACGATAGTCTATAGATCTATTACATGGGATTTAGGCATTGTGAAGACTTGCTTGACAAATGCAAGAAGCTGCATTGGACATAGGACAAAATTGTTCAGTTATTGCATGAATCCAATAAGGCATATTCGGAATGTAGAAGACATTATTGCCAAAGAGAGGGCAACTCTAAACATTATGATGGATGGTTGTGAAACACCTTCACAATCCACAACAGAGCTAGACAAAGAAGTCACAAGGACTTTGGCCAAACTTAGTGTACTGGATAATGAGAAGGGGAGAGTATTGACAAGATTCAATTTGCTGAAAAGCTTTATCACTCCTAAGTTATCAATACTTGAGCTTCATCTCTCAGACTTGGAGAAAGTGACAGATTCACTGGATAAATCTTTGCCCACAAACTTAAAATAATTTGATACTACATCACTCGCACTGAATGGCTTAATTCACATTAGCCAAATTTTGTTGAAGACATAGACTGCAGAAGTGAAGGTCTTGGAAGATTCTTTTCAGGATATTTTGAAACTGGTGAGCAAGAATTAAAACCTTTTGTTTATGCACCTTTGTCATTGTTTTCAAAGGGGAAGAAGAGAAGAAACAAATATAGATGTATATATAATAAAAAATTATATAGGAGAAGAAAAGAAAAGAGAAAAGAAAAAGGAAGATTATAGAGAAGACAAATTTGTTGGAACACTTATTCAATTTTTTTGTTAAGTGTTGCCATCAATGCCAAAGGGAGAGATTGTTGGCAAGTAATAAATTTTGTGTAAATGTGATTTACTTTTTGGTTGTCATTTATGGCAACACTTCTGGGTTTCAGACCGATTCCAGAAAAGATAAGTTGTGGTGATTCAGAAATTGACTAAGTATAGAAGCAGAGATACATAAGTGTTTTGGATGCCGAAGTTCAAGATCAATGATTTAGGGAAAGCGAGCTTAGAGGAAGACAGTATGGGGTGTGTATGACCTCCTTCTAAGATAAATTTTGTTTTTATTGAGTCTACAGTGAGTTAGACAGGATTGAAGACAGACAGACTGCAGCAGAACAACGAAACAGAGCAGTTTGACAGTAGTGAAGATTGAGGGAGTACGACTAGGAATCCAAACAATCAAAGTTTTATTTTGGTTGTTGATAACCTCCACATCAACTATGCAAGAGCGCTAACTATGCATTTAGTGTTTACTATATTAAATGTATTTTGTATTGAAGGCCGACTTAGTAATATTTGTAATATTCATATTGAGAGCCGACTTTGTAAAGTTGTGAGATATATATGTAAGATCTTTTTGATAAATATTGTAGATGGTTAAGTTGGAGAGTTGGATGCATTATTGAGTGCATAGCAGAGCAGAGAATGGAAGAGATCATTGAAGAACTATAAAGGAACTATCTAAGCACTAGTGTTGCTTGTTTTTGTTCATGACTGAGAACACTTTGTAACCTAAATTATATTGTAAGAGTTGTAAGCTCAGTTGGCCCCTAACAGGGTATTGTGAACCTTTAATAGGTTTGTTATTCCTCTAACAAGGAAATGTACTATGTAATATTCAGCTCCTAACAGGGCTAGGTCTCCTTACAGGGACGTTATACTTTAGTGCATGCTTGTGGGTACCATCCCCACCGGGGTTTTCCCTTGGCCAGGGTTTCCTTGAAAACAAAATATGGTGTTATGAGTACTATGTCATTTGCTTATGTTCTTTACTTTAATGCAAATGTATGATTAATATTTAATTGGTTGAAGAATTTAATAAAGTGCTATTATACTGATTCAGCCCCCCTCTCAGTATAATCCAATCCTAACAGTATGCTTCTAGCATTGATATTTCTCTTCAAGATAAGTTGATTCTATAAACTATGAATAATCTCTTTTAAAATAATTTCAGGATGGATCAAGAAGCATAATAGATTGCATTCAAGGGAGAAGGAACTTGATACTTGCAGTTATGGAGCTAAATTGAAGATGTACATCAGATTCAGAGGGAGTCTGACAATCTATGAGAGGCAACCTTGGATGAGGAGTTTAGAAGGTTGATATCACATTCAAAAGGAGTCTGACATTTCATCTAAGGAAACCTTTGACGAGAAGGTCAAGAGGTTGATGCATGTACTTGGAGCTTTAGATGGAAGCCACATTATCATGAAAGTTTGGTGTTTCCAAGCCTGAGGATAAATCCATTGTTTATTATATTCACTCATGTTACTATGGAATCAGACAAGTACATTTGTGTATGAGAAACTACTCCTACGAATAATGTTGTGATCCAAATTTAACATGGTGTAAATGATCATGTACCAGATGATGAGAGTCTCTTGGAGAAAGCTATTTTCATGATTAACATGTACGCTTCCAAATAGAGGGAGTTGCTAGATGATCTACCAAATTGATGTTTGAGGATTTTGATCATAGTGATTCTGAGGGAGTAAACCATGGAGAGATGGTTTCTTTAATATTTAGACAAGGTACATTATCACTGAAGAATGGGCGATCGATATTCTTAGAAAGCCTCCTTCAAAAGTAAAGTTTGTGCATTCTGAGACTAGCTTATAGTTGTGGAGAATGAAGCCCTTAGTGAGAGGGAGTCTCAGCATCAGTGATTACCTGAAATGTACTTTAATGCATCCTTCTTTGTGAGAGAGAAGTTTGAGGTGAAGCCCTTGTTCCACCGTCTGGGAATATCTATGGTGAATCCACCCTATGATATGCTTAATGGTGGATGTCATGTGAGTTACTACATGATCTTGTGGAAACGTCATGAAAGGTGACAATATTTCATTGGTGTTTAATTGTGGTTACTATTGTAAGGTGACGATCTTAACAATGGTTTAACCTGCTATCATGATGGATATCAATCGAGTGATGTCTAAGGAGATCATGGTAGTGCATATCTCCTATGTAACCTTTGAAGTTACATTACTGAGATATGACATGGTGTATACTATGAGACATAGTATTTGAGACACCATGTGATATTTTCCTTGGTAGGCATCACGAGACTTGATGCCAGTGCACATACCAAAGAAAATATAAGTATGGTGAAAATCTTATTGTTGATATTCTTGGATGTATCATACTTTGATGATACCGTAAGGTAACATCTAAATGATGGATATATGTTGCTATCCTTGAGATGATTCATTGATCATTCAAACTATCCTCCTTAGCTAAGAGGGAGTGTTAATGTTGTAGCATTGTCAAATTAGTTTGACTTCATCACTGATTAATAATCATTAAATCATTCATACATATATATATATTTGAGTGTATATATATTATATATATAAGATAATTCTATTTAATGATTATTAATCAATGTAATTACTGATCATCTTATCGACCTTATTAATCAATGATCATTATGCAACATATGATAATTGAAGAAGGGGGTGATTAGGGAAATGAGGAAAGCTCAGGAAAGTCCACTAATGATAGCTCAGTGCATATCTCGGATAGCACTAAAATCGAGCATGTTGACCTCACTAAGGATGTTGTGCTAGAGGAGGACGAAAACAACATGGACAGTGTTGAGAGTGCCTACATGGAGTACAAGAACATAGCACAAGAGCTTGAAATGCTAAAGAATAAGGTCTAGAATGGAAAGGAAGAGAGCCATTCACTCCACTAGCCTCTAGATGGCCTTGTTGGTTGTGGGTTTTTGCTTATTTATTATTTATGTCTAGTAGTTTATAGTTTAATATTGTTAATACTTTTAGTAGTTCTCAGGTTTATATTGTTAAGACTTTAGTAGTTTATAGTGTTATGCTAGACTCTATTTATAGTGTTAAGACTTTAGTACCTTATAGTGTTATGTTGTTGGACTCTCTTTCTAATTTTGAATTTAATTGGTTGATAATGTGTTGTTAATGATGTGCTTATGATGGTTAAACTTCCTTCTGGTTATTTGTTTTAAAAGGATAACATCCTTGTTTTGTTGCTATTAATATCAAAAATAATATCCAAATTTATCTTCTTGTAAAAAAATATCTCCTACGTATTTTATCTATCTTGTTTTAAAATTTTGATAGATCTACATTGAAAAAACAAAGATTAGTTCTAAATAATTTTTCTTCAAGGTTGCAACATGCTACACTTCTTTGTAAAACTTCTCGTCCCTAAATTCATAACTCCAAAAAAAAACATATACCACATAAAATTTTTTTAAAAAAAAAACATTATATGTTTCTTTCAATGTGCCACTATAGTTATATGCTCCGATTTTTTAAGTAAAGCCGACAGGGCAAACATTGGAAGTCCCAAGTTCGAACCCCGGCAGAGTGGTTTTTCCATTTTATGGTGCAGCAAAGCGTGAAATGATTCCAACAAAAGTAAATGATCCTTCCCTTCCTTTTTAGACGAGAGTTCTGATTTTATTTTGTTCTTCTTTTAATTTTGTAGAGACGAAAAGTGTCTCCATACGCCTCTCTAAGAATCGGCAATACTTCTAACTTTGGTGTCTATTTTTCTGAGTTTTGGATTCAAATTTTAATTTTATTTTAGTTGAAAATTATTGCTGCGAGGTTGGATCTAATTCAATATTATTTCTGTAGTCATGATTTTATATTTTTCAAAATCAAATTAAATTATTGGTCTAAGTCAACTCGACTCCAACTAATCATTACACAAAAATATATTAATCAAATGTAAATGTTAGGATGTTGTATCAAAAAAGATAAAGATGGAAACAATCTAGAGATCAACCATTAGTAATTAGTAGCTATTTATCACCACTTCACCATTATAATAACATTTGGAGTATTGACGAAAGATGGATAGAGAGGAATTTGCATTATACTTAATGTGTCTTCTATACTATTTAAAACTATTGAATCAGCATATAGGACATGGCTTCATTCAAGATAAATCATAAATTCTATTATTGGTAATTAAATGATTAAAATTGAGTGAACGACTATAGACCCCGATTCACTGTTGGTTCCTTTCCCCTAGGTCATAACAATAGTTTAAGGCACCTCAGTCTAAATATACATAAGTAAATAAATTCTTGAAAACTTGTAATTTATATTTATAGGTTCAAGTTTGTGCAAAAAAATTGAGAGTTGTCATTTTCTAGATCAAAACCACCCATGAAATTCAAATACCTAACATAATATGAATTAACTTTTAGTTTATTAGGGTTCAACTTCTACTTACCATAATTTAAGCTAGTTACAACACAAAGCTAAGTACCTCATTTTTCTTCTTTATTTAATTTGATACATGTTTTATTGATATACCTAGATGCACCCATGTATCTATTTTAATTGATCAATCATTTCACTATTACATTTATTTATCTAGATAATTTGTAAACGGTTATTCTTGTTTTCAAATTAGACTAAGTTTTGATAGGTATAACATTTATTTTTAAAATGTTATTGGTATTATCATTTTTAATTATATCGACTTGTCTATTGTTCTATTTGATTTATCTCGTGACATGAATATTTTACAAGATCATGTTATAGTTTTTTTTAATGGATTTTAATATATTTCTATTCTCTTTTAAAAAGATCTTTATATAACCCCTCGTTATACATACAAAATATTCATAATATTTTTAAAAAAAATCTAATTTCAAAACAACAAAGTAAATGTCAATTTAAATGATAGCAAAATAACTCAACAAGAAATAAATATATTATTCTAGGTGTGCTAAAAAGTTCTAATTAAAAAGAATTAATACAAAATAACATTTATTGAGATAACTTAAAAAATAGGTTAATATTTAAATAATTAGCTCAAAAAGCAAATTAAATTGCTAAGATTTATTTTGACATCAATATGTTATATCTTATAGTTTATCAAATAAGATTTTATTTTGACATCAATATGTTATATCTTATAGTTTATCAAATAATTTTTAACAAATAAAATTTGTATTTAGTGATTTTAAGTGATCATTTAAGAATGATTGGTTGTATAATACAACTAACATTTTATTGAGGCAATGTTGACATTGGAATGATATTTTGTTTTATCTTCTTGAACTTCTCACCAAGGATGATGTCTACAATCTGGCAAAAGATGGGTTCATCAATTTTGAACACCCCATGCAGTCATTTCTCAGTTTTTTTTGCCTTTAAAGCATAGTTGTTATTTCGGTGAAACAAGAGTGAAGTTGGCCTCCATTTCTATAAATGACCTACTCCATCACCACCTTTTGTTCGACCGTGTCTATGCAACACAATATTTGCACCTTAGTAAACACATGTTAACAAAATATGTTAACAACATGTATGTTAGTCTATTGTGTTAACATGTGTTAGTAATTTGCAAACAAACACAATAGGCTAACATACATGTTGTTAACATATTTTGTTAACTAAGGTGCAAATATTGTGCTACATAGACATGGCCCTTTTGTTCCACTAGTATCATATGCGGGTGATCTATGCTCCACACATGCTTCACTTTATGGATTGTCACATCTCATAATGTTTCTTTCAGTCACCGACATACTCAATACCAACTCATCTCCCTTAATCCCTTTGAAATCTTCAAAAATATCACCCCCATAATTTCACATTAGGCTAAAGTGACTACCACATTTGATAGTATTTCCGCTAGTTGATTTCCACCCCATTTGACATAGGTGATTTAGATTCATTTGTATTATAATTTTTTGGAGACACAATTTTAAACTTTTACTCTATAGTATATTCCATGATATAAAGACATATTCAATTTTAACTACAAAAAGTTGAGAGAGCTAATAAAATCAAAATTTTAAAATTAATTCATACAAAAATTAAATTAATTATATATAAAAATAATATACTTACAATATAACCAAAAATCTAATATAAAAATAACTGCTTATATCTTTTATTTAAATTTTATATAAGTTGCATACACTCAAATTAATATCATAATAATTTATAAAAATATATAAAATATAAAAATTTCTAATAATTAACTTAGAAAGATCATTAAGCCCTAGTTTGAGGATTCAATAATGATATATTTACCCTACTAAGGCAAACAAATTGATAGTTCCACAATCATCTCTTTTATTTTAATAATAGCTCTCTTATCCTAGATTTAGAAAAAGGAAGAGAGGATATAAAATGAATTAAAGAACTCCATTTGGTGTTGAAACATGACTTCACAACATAGCTTCTTATCAATAAAGAATATATTAACATGAGATTTAGACATGACTTACTAAAATAATGATAGTTCGAGAGAAGGATGTAAAATTTGTAGTCAATCTTAATGTGACATTAATGAAAATAAAAAAAAATAAAAAATAGAAACTTGACAAAAGAAAAAGAATCTATTTGTTTAGTATTGAATCGTTAGCATGTAGAATTCTTAATTATTAAAATTTCATAAAAATTATGTACACTTAAGTTAATATCATTATAATTTGATTAAAAAAATATAAAATACAACTAATATCATTATAATTTGATTAAAAAAATATAAAATACAACTTTCTAATGATTAGCATAACATGATCATTAAATCTTTAAAAAAGGTTATCGTGGCTTTAAAAAGATTAAATCATATCTCAAAGCTTCAATGTTGATATACCTACCAAGACAAACAAATCAATATTTTCTCAAGTATCTCTTTTATTTCAAAAAAGCATTCTTATTCTTCATTTAGAAAAAGAAGAGAGAAAATAACATAACCTTACCAAAAAAGATTGAGAGCTCTATTTTTTGTAGTAAATATAGAATGATCAAAACAAAAAACATCGAAGAGTTTATGTTAGAGGCATCGCCTCCCCAAGTACATAACTACATGTAGATACAATGGATCAGCCACCAGCAAAGAAGGAACATAAACATCTAATGCAAAATATCACTGTAGCCCTCAACCCATGACAACATCTAATGAGAACTCTATTTGGTTCTAAAACATGACAACATCTCTTGTATTCAAAAGAAAGTATATTAAGATGATATTTTAACATGATTTATTCAAATCATGATAGTTGAAGAATGATGGAAAATTCGTAGTGAGTTTAAATGTGACTTTTAAAAAGTAAGACTTGACAAAAGAAAAAGAAGTTACTTGTTTAACATCAAATTAGTTGTCATGTACCATTCTCAATTATTGAAATTTTATATGAATTACATGCACTCAAATTAATATCATAATAGTTTTTTTCCTAAATAATTAACTTATCTTGATCATTAAACCTTTAAAAAACCTATCACATGGCCTAAAAAAGATTAAGTCATGCACTAGTTTAAATCTTGAATAATGATATAATTACCCTACCAAGACAAACAAATGAATATTTCCACAAGCATCTATTTTATTTAAAAAAGAGCATTCTTATTCTTGATTTATAAAAAGAGAAGAGAATATAACATAGCATTTAATAAAGGATTGAGAATGTCTTGTTGAAATAAAAAGAGAATATGTTAACACGATATTGCTACATGACTTATTCAAATCATGACAGTTGGAGAAGGACAATTTAGATATGACATAAAAAAATGATGATGTGACAAAAAGAAAAAGGAGCTACTTGTTTGCATCAAATTTGTTGGCATGTAGCATTCTCAATTATTAAAATTTTATATAAATTACATAGACTAGTGTTAATATCAAAATAATTCTATAAAAGATATAAAACACAAGTTTCTAATAATTAACTTTTGTTGATCATTAAACCATTAAAAAGGATAATATGCACTAGCTTTAAGTTACAATAATGATAGAATCATCCTACCAAGACAAACACATCAATATTTTCACAAGCATATCTTTTATTTTAAAAAGTGGACTCTCATTCTTGATTTATTAAAAGAAAAGGGAATATAACCTAACATTTAATAATAATAAGCCATGTAAAACTCTATTTGTCATGTTGAAATAAAAAGATAATATATTAACATAATATTTAAATATGAATTAATCAAATCATGACAATTGAAAACCTTTAAGTGCCAATTTAGATGTGACATTTAAAAAAAAAAATGACATGACAAAAGAAAAGAGAGAACTGTTCATCCTACTTCCGCCTTAAGTTTAGGTTATTCTATTCCTAATATTCTTCCGCTTTAAATTTCCTTGGTACACACCAAAGAGACGAATTCTTCTTCTTTTTTACACTTACTTTACAGACGCTAGTATTCCGTTACACGATATTATATTTCACTGTGTATTACTGAAGTCTTTAATTTGTTTATCCTATTTATAAGAACGGTGATTTTCCATAGCGCTTCAATTGATTGGGAATGGAATAGAAAACTCCAATTTTTAGAATGGGAAAACTGGGCGTATCACATAATTTCTATGTGAAAACCTCTGATCTTGTGCGCCCAATTCAAGCAAACCATGAAAACAAAGATTTTTATATTAATCTTCTAATCCAGCGTATAGATGAAGATGTTCAGGTACTTTCGTTTGTTTTTTCCCCTCTCTCTACCTTCTCCTTTGTTATTTGTTTGCTCATTATACTTTTATACATAATCTGAACAAGTCTGTCAATACATTGCAGTCGACCTCCTCGCCGCCATATACCACCATGTGCAGGTTGCCAAGAAAGGTAGATAATGGCTACCCTATATATTTACCTTTTTAGTCCAGTTCTTATATTTTTCTTCGTTACTGGCTTTGTGTTTTTAAGATTATTCTCAAGCATTCAATCTGTTTAGGATTAGTAGATAGTTGGTTTCATTGAGATTTTCAAATGGTCAATAATAAAAATTGTTGAAGTGTCTTATGAATCATTGATACTAACTTCATAGTGAATGGTTTAAGATATAATTGTTGAAGTAAAGCTAGAATTTCTGGTTTTGATTGTGTATGTTTATTAGCATCAATCTTTCAGATCACACTCAGTGATCTATTATCAGAATGTAAGAGCAAAGAGCATGAAGGATATGTAAAAATAATATTATATATCCTTCATGCTCTTTACTCTTACATCCTGATGATGGATGGATCACAGAGTGTGATCCTAAACGTTGAAATCTGATCGATTTAATTGTTGAAGTGTTGTAAGTTAATGAATGGTTCATTAGACACAAACTTGCAAATAGGGTAGTAAGTTAAATGAGCTTAATCTTAGATGGGTGACCTCCTAAAGGCCTTACCCCTGTGAATATTGCTTAGATGCAATGAACGCTTTAAGTAATTATCATAGAATTTTTCCTTTTGTCAAAAATTTAATATAAATATAATAATGTGATAGTATAAATTATTTTTATTTTATTAAGAATTTAATAGAAATATAAAAATATATTAAAACATCATATAATCATATTTTAATAATAATTTAATATTAACATAAAATAATAATAATTAATCTAAGACCTCCCAAATAAGAAGCTCACAACTTATCCAGACTTAAGTCTATTATATATATATATTATAAAACTCAAAATATGCTTTATTCTATTTCAACCTGACATTTATTTATTATGAGAAAAATTTACCAGAACTCTGTTTTGTGCAGATACCCAGTTCATCTGTGATGGAAGCAGAGGACAGTTCCAAAGACAAAATGAGAGTAAAGGGTATCTTGATTGTAGCAAGTATTATAGAACGTTTTGATATGATCCTTGTGTGTAGAGAAGAGTGCTGGAATCTTGTTAAGAAAATGTATGAGTTGGCCAAACCTTTTTATCAGCTCAAGGATTACCCTATTCTTAATCAGATGAGCGTAGACGCAGATCCCCTCTTGTCTACAATTGTGGATGCATCATTTGAATGCTTTTTTCAGAAAAAAGAGAACAAATATGAGCAGTAAGTTCTATATTCCATCAACTCTTAACATTTTTATATCACAGTACTAACTAGGAAGAGTACTGATTGTTGAATTTGAACGCTAATTGATAGGGTTGTACTGAATCCAATCAAGTATAAGAAAAATATTGAAAGGCATTGCAAACTGGTAAAGGAAGCATACACAGATTTGGGTACAGAGATGCTTGTATACATTGTACGTTTCCAACAACAATCGCTTTCTGGTATGTCAATTTAATTCCTAATTTTTGTGGCTTTAAAGTCTTCGGTCAAGCTCTTGAAATGATTTTTATAGATCAAATTTAATTATTGTTATGAAAACTTTAAATTAAACAATTAAAACTTCTATAATAAGTAATCTTTAACTCAATCTTATTTTATATTTTATTACTAAAGATGAATTAAGATTCGTTTTGAATAATGTATGTTATGTTTATTTTGCTTTTTTGGTTTGATTTCTATTATAAAGTCAAAGAATAGCATGTTTATATTGAAAGTGGATTGTAATGGGATTTTTAAAAAGAATATAGTCATGGGATTAAAATGTTGGTAATATTTAATAATTAAATTATTATATTGTAAAAATTTAGAATTTATTTATAAGACATTGAAAATCTTTTAAGTCATGTTTTTTAAAAGGAAATGTTTATGAATTTCAAATAACTAATAGGTTATAATCAAATTTTTTTTTTATCTATAAAAGGCTAAGGCCTTGATAATTTTATTAATATTATAAAGAGTAACAAAAATCTTGGTTCAAATGGGCACTGGTAGGAAGGAGTCAAAAAAACCTCCAGTCTTGCCCGGGATCAGTGATCCACTGAATACATACAAAGAAAGCCATAGGGACATACCCCTATTCACATAAAGAAATATTCTTACAAAAAAGTACAATAGAGGTATGTATACATGAAAAGTGGATTGTAATGAGATTTTTTTTTAAAATATAGTCATCGGATTAAAATGCTGGTAATATTTAATAATTAAATTATTATATTGTAAAAGTTTAGAATTTATTTATAAGACATTGAAAATCTTTTAAGTCATGTTTTTTTAAAAGGAAATGTTTATGAATTTCAAATAACTAATAGATTATAATCAATTTTTTTTTTATCTATAAAAGGCTAAGGCCTTGATAATTTTATTAATTAGCTGATAGGCTTTCTTTGGGGAGAAAGCCTTGACCGGGAAATTGTCTCACGCTAAAAAACTGTTGCCGGAATTATTTCACACTAAAATCTGTTGCCGAAATTGTCTCGCACGGCTGGAAACAGGTTACCGTTAAACAAGGGCTGGGCAAGTTTTGATAGCGCAGAGAATTGACAAGCCCCCGCCCATGGCGATGTTGATGCTTCTCTTGAATTTAGGATGGAAGATTTAATAAATATCTCACGCTGGATAGAGGTTGCCATAATTATTTACCGTTTTGTTTCTTCCCACAATAATATTGAAAGAATGAGAAAATTAGGATTCTTGAAAGAACTAAACAATTTTTTGTTGAGAAAATTCCTCATCTTAAGGTTCTGCACCAATTTTGATGCTCTTAGAAATAACATGAGTTTGATTAACCTGGGCGCTGCTCCACTGATAATTCAGTCCCAAAATGCTACACAATGCCTTCAAGATGCCTTGTTGAAAACATGTAATGATTTCCTTTCCACGACACCATATTAGTGATTAATTGTAATGGATTTGCTAAAGATGGGTTGATTCACACCAACCTGTTTAGGATGATCCACCGCGCAATTTAGAGGTAGCCACCAAAGGAGATTAAAGAGTGTACTTTCCTATAATTCTAAATCTTCCTCTCCAGACACTTGGGCTTCCTAAAAATTCATATATATTTAAAAATGTAAATCCAACTACAAACACGATTTGGATTTGTTGAAAAAAATATAGGTGTTTCATCTAGACTGACTTGTGCAATTGGATTTTCTTCATTCCTGAACTAAAGATTAAATTGCAAGAATTCACTCCAAAACGCAAAATCGGAGGCCTAACTATGTTTCTGCGACTAGGCAGCACTAAGAAATACACATCTTCTTCCTATGCCACTTCCCAAGCTCTTATTACATTCCTCCATAATTGCGCTAACACAACAACATGAGCTTGGAGCTCCACTTTGTTCTTTTAGCTCTTGTATTACATCTTTTGTGGAAAAAAATGTGGTGTATATTAGATCTCCTCTATTTTGGGGAGACTCTCTATCAAAAATAGATCTTTTTTTGTGCTCTGGCTGTGAAATCTTAGGATCAAACTTGAAAATCTAGGCCCATGCAATTCCAACACTTTTTATATCATGGGCTCAGTAGGAAATTTATGGAGATTTCTTTTATTCATGTTCAAAGAATGTTTTGTTGTGCGGAGGAGGTTTGGAATACGGTGACCAGAAACACCTAGATCTTTCAAATACTGTGACAAAAACACCCAAAAAAAATCATTTAAAGAAAGCCATTTGCAATTGTTTTCCCGAGTAAAAGAAAATGGAAGAATATTTTGGAGATTAGTTGTATTATGATATAACAATAAAATTAATGTTTATAATCTATTTTTAAATTATAAATTAGATATTAAGAAAGAAACTTAAGTGCTATACGGTTTTGAAGACCATGAGAAGCTTTGATGTTAGAATAAATTTTAAAAATATAAAAGTTAATATATAGTATAAAATGTAATTTAAAAAATAATGTTAAATATAAATGATAAAAATGTTTTTTAAATATTTAAATAATCGATTAATATTTTAAGGAAAAAGGACTTAATATTTAATAGGAAAAAATATAAAATATGAAACAAATTTTGATGTAAAATATGAAATACAAAAAATATTATAAAATATACAGTCTAATGTCAAATTTAAACTATAGAGTATAGACCTCAATAAAAAAAAATAAAGTATTTAAAAAAAGTCAATCACGTGATGTGCTATGTAATAAAATTTCATTAGATGTAGCCATGTAGTGCAATATTAATTCACATAGTGTGATAATGAGGTGGAAGAAAATTTATAGTATGGTAATGAGGTACAAGAAAAATTGTGTTATATGACATTATCACCGTAGAATAATCTAATTCTACTTAGATAAGGTATTGAGACTCTATCTAGCACAAGATACTATCTAAAACCTTGACCATAAAGAAGCATTAGTTTTGACAATGATGACCCCTCATAATTGGTTAGATACAAAGTATGCAAAGAATTGAAGGATATRAAAATTGAATAAATATGTTGGCATATAAGCATTAGGAAGGCATAYAATWSTCAAGTGTGACTTCAAACAAGAAGATAAYTCYAGAAGAATGATAAATCAATTTTGAMATACAAATGACAATATGGTGRTAAARAAGATAATAGTATGATATGACTTATGATATCATAACATAATAAATACTAAATGTGATGAAGCAATTTGGATCATAAGATAAAGCATTGATAAAAATAAAACTATACATGCATAGAGATGATAAGGATCATGTGATATAGAATCATAACATCAAAATGTGTAAGCATGATAAAGATCACTGAATTACAAGATATGAAAATAACAAAAAGAAAAAACATGTAATCATCTTAAAGATAAGTATAATATAGCATGAAAGTAGCATTATTAACATGATGTAAAAAAATATCAATGTGAAATATAAAAAGTAGAGTGGTTAAAAGTGCATAAGTCAAAGGAAAGAGATATGAATAAAATAGATCCCAACCATAGAACACGGAAATGCTAAAATTTACTTAATTTCTTTACTTTATGTTTACAAAAATCCCAAGGTATGATTTAGAGTGTAGCTTAGGGAATGAGATGAATAATTTAGTCATATTTTTCAAATTTATGTAACATTAACACATTACCCACTTTCATGTTTTCAATATTTAATATTAAATATTTAGAGGATTGCTAACTATTAATGTCTACCATTAAAAAATTATATGATGGTTCTTAAAATGTTGTGAATATTTCACACCAATAATATAACAAAATAAAAATTTCAACATTAAACTTTTGTATATTTGTTCTATGATAAAATGTGTGGTAGAGTTTGAGGCAACATCCAGTGGAGGCTCTATTACCTGATCTTTCATTTCCTCACAAGAAGCTCTTCCTATCGCACATTGATGATAAACTATCTCACAAAGTTAAATGACAAGGTAGAACAAATGCATATACTTTAAGATGTCCTTATCTATGTGAATGGTGTTATCCACTACTGGAAGGACATCATCATCTTCATCCATCATGTTCCTCACTTTAAAATGAATAGATTGTGATTCCTTATATACTATTGCTTTCTTTTAGGAGTCATCCATCCATTTTATGAAAGATAAATAGTCATTTTTTATTCATTCTGATAATGTTATTTGGCTCATTCCAACACTAATGTATCCTATATGCACATGTCATATTGTAATTTCTCATATATTAACTTATGTATTTCCTATCGGCTAACCCTTGCACCTCTTTTGGTGTAAGCGCTAGTATTATAAAGAGTAACAAAAATCTTGGTTCAAATGGGCACCAGTAGGAAGGAGTCAAGAAAACCTCCAGTCTTGCCCGGGATCAGTGATCCACTGAATACATACAAAGAAAGCCATAGGGGCATACCCCTATTCACATAAAGAAATAATCTTACAAAAAAGTACAATAGAGGTATGTATACATGAAAAGTGGATTGTAATGGGATTTTTTTTTAAAATATAGTCATCGGATTAAAATGCTGGTAATATTTAATAATTAAATTATTATATTGTAAAAATTTAGAATTTATTTATAAGATATTGAAAATCTTTTAAGTCATGTTTTTTTAAAAGGAAATGTTTATGAATTTCAAATAACTAATAGGTTATAATCAATTTTTTTTTTATCTATAAAAGGCTAAGGCCTTGATAATTTTATTAATATTATAAAGAGTAACAAAATCCTTGGTTCAAATGGGCACTGGTGGGCACTGGTAGGAAGGAGTCAAGAAAACCTCTAGTCTTACCCGGGATTAGTGATCCACTGGATACATACAAAGAAAGCCATAGGGGCATACCCCTATTCACATAAAGAAATATTCTTACAAAAAAGTACAATAGAGGTATGTATACATGAAAATAATACTAAATATTGTTTAACTCGATAAAAAAATTAAATTTTTATGTTTAGTTATTTCTTTCAAATACTAGAAGTAAAAAATAATCTAAAGAGTATTTGTTATTCAAATAAAAGTTGTTATGATGCTAAAATAAATTTAATAGTTCTATTAATATATAACTTTCCATCTATTCATTTTTTTTTAATAGATCCATTTTGACTATGGTGAGATATATATCGGTTAGTACATTGATCCTCTCTAGTTGAGAGACAAAAAAAAAAGAGATCTCCATTGTTAGCCACAAAGTTAGCAAATGGAGTAATATCTAGATCATACAGACCCTCATGGAACACAGACAAAGCTTCAACAACCTTATTTTTCTTTGCCACAGCCTCAACATCAAAACACCTGAAATACCCCAATTTGGGATTTATATTCATCTTTCAAATGACCAAACTAATAACATGTTTATATGTTATTATATCTCTTAGGGCCCGTTTGGTTTCTGGTATTAACATGGAATAGTCATTATTTAATGCAAGAATAAAGTAATTCGTCATTTGTGGCCATTTTTTGAATTCCCGATTTAGAAATTAATCCCCATTTTTGGGCCAATGCTTGGATTAATTAATTCCAAAAAAAACCTGGAATTCATTTCTTATTCCAGAATAAGTTTTTCATGGATTCGAAATTACAACAAAATGTATAAGTCATTGGGTCCGTGCATGAACGGTTCTTTAGGTTTTGTGGGAAAATTGTTATTATTATTATTTTATTTTAAAACAAAAATTTAATAAGTTAAAAATATTCAAATTAATTAAAAAAATGAAAAGTAATTCTTATTCCAATTCCACATTATGGGATCCAATCGCAGAATAACTTATTTCAGCTTTCATTTTCAAAATTAATTAATCCGAAAATAAGTCTATTCTAGAATAGACGTATTTTAAATAAATTAATTCTATCACCAAACGGACTCTTATATGTTATTATATCTCTCTTATAGCAGAGCCTTAGCCATTTTAGAAGCCTTATAAACTACCCAAAAGCCTCTGCCATAGTAATAAAAAACTTCTCCAACAACACTCCAATGTGGCAATGCCTAGTAGAAATCGACTCAGTGACTTGTTTAATTGTAGGAAGCAACACCTCATCCTCAAGCTTAAAAAGCATATAGATTTGATTGTCCACGCTGTAGAAAATACCAAAGTGCTCTTTCCCTACCATTCTTCTCATACACGAACAACTTTCTTTGAATGCAAATTACATGTCAAAATTTCCAAATCTTCCACACACACACACATAGGTAACAATAATTTAGTACTATCTTCTTTTCAATAATACTCGGATACACCTAATTGAAAATAAGAAACAATATATTTTTTAAAACTAAAACAGCCTAGATCTTGATCAATCCGGATAACTCTTATCTTGTTTCAATACTTTTGTAAATGACCCCTTGCGAAGATCCAAAGAAATGTCATTGCTCTTGGGGTAACACTCTTATGCCAACGTAGACGGGTAGGCCACTCTTTTCTCTCCAACTGTTTTCTTTGTAAGAGATAGCCTAGTTTTGCCTTGTATTCTCCATTTTTTTGTTGCACACCAGATGATCTCATCCAAAACATTGGAAAAATAGATCTTTCTTTTTCCCAAAATTTCACTTAATTTTGGTTTTGCCCACTCAGGGATATTCAGCTCTGTCATCGGCCTCCATCCACACATGTTCCCATTATTGAGTCTTCTTGTATAATTAGCAAAGAATTCCCCTTCATACCTCTCTGCCTCTTTGATCCAATCATTATCCTCAAACAAATTAACAACGACTTCTTCCTCATTCCTATAGCCTCTCCAAAATTGAGCTTCCATATCGTTTCCTTGATTTTCCATGAGAGATGCTCTGTCATAATGTTTATGCTACCCCACATAAATTTCCACACTGCGAAACCCGCTAATGAGTTGGCCTATGTCAAAATTCTACTTGGATCATCACAATCTAGATATTTCTTCCTTATGATTCTACGCCAAGGCTTCTCAGGAAACTTTAATAATTTCCAAGTAAGTTTGGCTCCTAAAGTCAAATTTTACAGTTCCAAATGTCTCAGACCCACACCTCCCTCTTCTTTTTTATAAACACGTAGTCTCCCAACTGATTAAGGGAATTCTCTTAGCCTCCTTGGATTTCTTTCCATCAATTTTAAACACCAAATAATTTATAAATTGTTCCTAAGATCTATTAAATATAATGTTATGTACAACCATTTACTATAAAGTAGCCTAACGATGGAAGAAGCAAGCAAGCAATATCTAAATAATGCAATTGATTAAAAAAACAAGGCTAGATAAAGATAAGAGAAATGGATAAACATTTTTTAATAGAGAGAAAATGACAAATAATATTCAAGGGGTAGAAATTAACAGGCTAAATCGCTGGTTTGAGTCAAGGCTCAAGATCAAATATCCAAGGTGACATCTAAGATAGAATTCTAAGCATGAACCTTATTCTTTCTCTTCGACTTTAAGAAATAATTTCTAAATTGTTTTTCTTATATTTCTCTTAAGAAGCCAAAATATTATATTGTTTACAAGGAGCTACTATTTCTGAAATATAAATACAAATATCATTACAATGTAATGAGTAAGTTTTAAAAAATAACTATCACACAATGTTCACATATAAATAGCACTCGTTATATTCTTAATAAAATGTGAATACATTGTAATGCGAAAACTAAGTTTAGTGTCTTCACTTCATAATCTAGTTTCTATATAAATTCTATTATTCCTGTTTGGGTGCTCGAATACCAAATGCTGGATATAGTCAATTCTGGAAGATGCTGCAATTCTGGAAGATACTTATCCTAAAAATGATTTCCAGAATATGGGCTGGACCCGTTTGATTCACCTGAAAGATGACTGAGAAGATGCATAAGGATTTTTAATTGTTTATTTCTTAATTTCTTTGAATATATACACACATATGTATATATGTGTGTATATATACACACATGTGTATATATATACACACATATACACACATGTGTGTATACACATGTGAATGCATATATAAATATATAGTGTATATACACATATGTATGTCTATATACACACGTGTGTATATAGACATACATGTGTGTATATATACATACACATGTGTATGTATATACATGTGTGTATATATACATATATACACATGTATGTTTATACACATATATACACATATGTGTATATACATGTATGGATATACATACATGTGTATATACACACACACTTGTGTATATATACATACATATATACACATGTGTGTGTGTATACACATATACACACACACACACACACACACACACACACACACACACACACATATATATATATTCCAATTTTTGTGGATGGACACAAACATGGAAGAAACAAAATTGGGAATTAGATAATGCCAATTCCAGGCATATTCCAGCTACCAAACGGGCCCAGTGTTCCAGTAAAATTTCTTCATCAAAAAATAATACTATATCAAGTCATAATCTCATGCCTCTTATTTATAAAGTTGGGAGATTCATAAAATGAAAAATGAGACATACTATGACCCTTCTTATGCCTCATCACCATTTGCCTACGTAAGGTGACTTTTCACAATCTACAACTAAATAGGTCAAACTAGGTAATGGCATCAATTTTATGGCGTCATATTCCATCTAAGTAGAATCATTTTTCCTCGCATGCCTCTTAATATTTATATTTACCAATATTTCATACAACAATTATATGAGAGAAAATTATAATTTTTTAACTGGGAGCCCTACACTTAACTACTAACTTTTTGTTATCCAAAGTAAAATGTGTGTATCTTTATAATCTCTTAATTATTGTACAAATTGTATAAGAGGACTCAATATGATATACCAAATCTAACTACTAGAAGAAAAGTTTCCCGAAGTCTTCTTGCACCATTATAAAACAAATGTGCTAACTAGTTTGGTAATAGAATCTACAACATTATCAAAGGTGTTTTCCTTATTAATACCTTCTCTTTAACCATGACATAAATAAAAGGATAGTAAACATCTATTTGCTTAGTTATAACATGAAAAGTAGGATTTTTTCGCAAGTAATAGTCCACTCTAAGTATCACAAAAAGTAATCAATTTTAATAATTATAAAAAATCATTTGTGTAGAATCAAACCATCTCCTTCAAAGTGTTTTGATTGCATCTTACTCATCCAACTAATATCTTTCCATAAAATAAGGTGAATATGTAGCCACTAATGGACATCTTAATATTTGCGTCACTGTCTTATTTACATCTATAAACGTCTATATATGATCATAAATGAGTAGTATTCAATTAAATTTAGTATTTTAATCTCTACTCAATTTTAGTCCTCATTCAAATTTTATAACATTTCAGTTAAGTTGTCCATTCAACTTCTAAAGAGGACATGGATGTGGTGACTCTTCAAGGGATGTGGTGACTCTTCAACTTCTTTGAATGTTTATAAATAACCTCAATTTGAATCTAATAGATTGAGTGATAATGGGCATACATCTCGTTTGCTGAAATTGCCAATTTGCATCATATCTCGCATATGGAGTTCATGGGCATACATCTCACCCATGGGATTGCCCAACTTCTATGGAATCGGGCATACAAATCCTCCACGAGTTTTCCCAAATTGCATTGCTTCATGGGCATACATCTCAGTTACAAGATTGTCCAAATTTGAATGGATGTTCTATATTTTGAATAAAATGAAGTTTTTCATATTGTTTTTTGTATTTCACAATGCCATTTATGCTTCGTTTAGTATTTTCACATGTAATATTGTATGTTACAATACTAGTAGCTCTTTATTTTGTATTGTCCCTTGAATTGACAAAATAATTCAGATATTGATATATCTAGTGCATCATGTACTATTATTCCTCTTCTTATGTAAAATTAAAGAATGTGAAGAACCACAAACATACTTGAATACTTTTCTTTATCACCATCCAAAGTTCCTACATAAGTTAGATACGTGAACTTACCCAAAACTCCCATTGATTGAATAATTTTTAGGCTAGTGTATACCATATCATGTATGAGAGCTTCGACTAAACCAATATACAAACATATTTTATATTAATCTTTGTCATATAAATCAATATGAATTCTTTAAATAATCCCTATAATTTCCTAACTTCAACTTGTATGTAGGTGTTTGGGTTACATTCTACCTTTGGTAGGGTCCTAGGATCTCTCATGCTCTCATGCCTTTCCTTCACCATTTTCTTCCATAATTTGTCAATCATTTTCACTCTGTATTTTTTGGTCTTACATATCTTGATATATTTTTCTCTATTTTTTATCATTCCCCAAATAACCTATGTTTTAGACCTTTGGGATTCCTCTTTTCCTAGTGCCATTTATCTCAAATCCTCAATTCCTCTATTCACAACATTTTGAGATCATCAAATTTTCTTTCCTAATATGACTCCCTCCAAGTCCCCAAGTTATCATATATTAATATGTCAGTTTTTTCCTTAAATACTAGGGGATATTTTAATTTTCCTTCTTATATTATTAAGCTTTCTTAAGCTCATTTACTTGGTTAATATGAGGCTATGTGTCATAGTGTGTTGGATACATGTGTCACTCTCTCCTACACATGAGTAGTTGAGTTTCAAAACCTCTCTTGGATTTACATGTCACCTCTCATAACCATTAGTTTATCTCAAGGGCTAAGTAGTTTTGCCATGTGTTCTGGCATTTACCAAGTACAATCAAAACTTCTCACCTATTATGGGTGGTTGAAGTTAATGAACCTCTTGGATGTGCATGCCTATTTCTTCTATATAAACAAGACTATATTCTCACCTCAACTAGTTCATTGGGATTAATCTTACTATTCTTTATTAAAATCTCTTATAGTTGTCTCTTATTTTATCTCTTTAGGATTCTCTCTCTATTCTAAATTTTTAAAATTTAATCATTCGTTGATTAGAGTTATGTGTGATCTACGACCAACATCATATCCTAGCTTGACTCTCACTTCTTGTAGAAATTTAGAATCTAACATGGTATCAATATTTTTTCTTGGTATAGTTCATTTTTATCTAATTTTGAGATATTTTCAAGATGGTAGATAGCTAATATTCTCTCCAAAAACCTAGTATTTGAGACTTCTCTTACATCCTTGGACGATATGTAGAATTAGAAGAATTTAAAGGAAAAATAAGCATATGTATACTTTGGTTTGTATAGTTGTGTTCTTGTGAGATCTTGGTATTTGTATCCTTTTGGTAATCTTAGTGACATTTTTAGTCTTTCCATTTAATGTCCAAAAGGCTCATAAAGTTGAGATTTTCTATTTCAAAGGCAGATTTAGCCTAAATCCATAACATCTAGAAGGCTCTTAATAGCCAATATTTTCTTTCATTTCACTAAAATTTGAGATTGAAGGAACAAATTCAAAATATAGGGTTTTAGAGTGTTTCTATGAGGTGGTTGATCATTTGATGCATTTTTAGTCCAAACAAACCTTTCCGCCATGCTTAAAGGGCCAAAAACACCCAAAGATTGACTATAAAATCATAGTCAAGAATTTTTTGAGCCAATTTTTTTGACTCATAAGCCAAATAGACAGTCCTACAGTACAAACTATTTAATTATTAAAAATTCACAAAGTTAGTTAATCTCTAGCTCAACTACATTGACTTTTGGTGGTTAAGACTAATGCTAATAATTGTATTAAATTATAGTAGATAGTTAACTACCATAAAAAAAATTCTACAACTAAAAGTGGTTTCTCCTATAAAATAGGTGGTTTTTGTCGGAAACACTAGAATCATTCTCCGATTAATAAATTGTTTTAAGTGAGCATCTAAGATCATTAATTTGCAACATCAAATAACCTCCACAAGATAATAGAGAAGTAGCTAAAGAAGTTGGTATTCCAAAAAATCAAGAATACAGTATGATAACAATACTGCACAAGATATGAGATGTACACAAGGATAGATACTGTGATGAGATATGTCACAATGTTAGATGCATCTTCCTTATATAGGCAAGGTAAGGGCATAAGATTAGACAAGTTCATGACATGTGTCTTAATCCTTAAAATCACACCAACACCCCCACTAAGTGAAACTTGGGGAGGAACATAACTAATGTAAAGCTGCAAAAAATCAAGATGCAAGATTGGTCTTGGCAAGAAGGCTTGATTAGGTACGTATTTATAAACAATCTCTTTCAAACGAAGAAAATGACAAAAACCATGTGGGAGAAAACTCCTCTCCAAAAGAGAGAAAAGGTGAAAGACTTATCTTCCACAAAAGTGATGGTGGACGGTGGATTGAATTCCAAAATGGCAATGAGATAATTTAGAGTAAATTTAGAAATTTGGATGTCGATGGCGAAAGTGAGTAGAGTTACTTTGATCCACTTAGTGAAATATTGTGTAGCAATAATAATGAATGCATGGTCTCATTGGAGGAGGTGACATTAATCCAACCAATGAGATTGAGACCCTATGTAGAGAAGGGCTATGGAGCGGTAATAGGCTATAGACCTTGCATAGCTCCATGGATGAGGTCACCATATTTTTGAAAAGAAAGTTATTATCTACATCTTGATATAAAATTTGAAGTAGAGTAGATAGAAAATTTGGTATAAGTAGAGTTGATAGAAAATGTAAGGGAATATCGAAGTACAATTTATGGATAAATAAAAAATTGGAGATAAAGAAGAAATTTAGTAACAAAATGTAAACCTTAACCCTCAAAATTTGTCTATAATAAAATATTAATAATTTATTTTTCTAAATATACAATTTATGTCACTTGACTTAATATATCATTAAAAGTTGGATAGAAATAAGACCCTCAAATTTGTCAACAGACCAATTATTCTTTACACCTATATTAATAAATCTAATTACTCTAAAATTTAAACAAAATAATAATGAAAATCTTCCAACACACAACTCTCTAATTTCAAATAAAATGTAACTCTAACAAACTAACCTCGTCTTAAATTAATGTTCATCAAATACATAATATAATATTAAACATAAAATAGATTTTAAATTACCTTACCTACCATGTCCATATTCTAATAATTGATTTATACAACTAAAGTTTATATTACCAATATTTAAAATGCAATGGTTTCTAGTATCAACTAAGTTTTCCTCGTCACAAAAAAGAGAGCAAGACAAGGGAATAGAATGCCCACAGTTTCTCAAAATTTTAGACCAAACTACATGATCCATCATCAGAAGAAAACAGAATGATATATATTTATCCAAAAAATCAGACCATATAATTTGATTCAAAAAATTAGAAAATAAATTCACACAACTAATACAATAAACTATCCACAATAACATTATAATCTGCCAAAATCATGTCTCACACTTTAAAAAAATATTTACTTATGCTAAATTCAAACCATATATCAAAGTATATTTCGGACTTCAGTTCAGGTTAAATCAAACCCACTTTATTGATATTGATTGATATAAGCAGAATTCCAAGTATATGTCAAGCTATTAAAGAAATCTATCACAAATTGTTTTCACTGATTTTCTATGTTCCTTGCATTTCAATGCTCTGTAGTCTGCTGTTAATATAACTTGCATGGGCAGATAGCACCAGAGAAAGTGCTGAGCAAGGAAATATTAAAGAAGGTAAAACAGAGAAAGAGGTTATTGATAAAATAAAGATAGAAGAGAGAGATAGAGAGAAAAAGGTTAAACATATTATCAAACAGTTGAAGTTGGATGATAGCAAAGGGAAGAAGGTGGCTGTGATCATACAAGGTGATAGTGGACAGAGCAAGACAGATTTGGCAGCAGCTGTTTATGGTCGCTTGGAAGTGGAGCTTGATTTTGAAGGTTGGAAGTTGTGCAAGAAAATCTTCAACAAAGATGATGAATTTAACCCCAACGTATCTGAGTTGCATTCTGAGATTGTGAACCTCTTTTCGGTGGGAAAACAGAAGGGAAAAAATGGGAAAAAAATACAGATTATAAAAAATGAACCCTCCTTCATTTGGATTGACAACATCATCCGAGCACAGGATCTCAGAAAGATATTAGATGTGGATTTCAGGAGTAGAAACAGAGTCAGGTTGCTTGTGACATCTCCCAATAAGAGTATAAAGTCACTACTTGAAGAGAAAGAGTTTAAATGCGAAGAGCCTGAGATGGAATGTGTTCAAGACACTCAGATTATCTCAGACTGTAGCTCTGATCCATTGATTCAGGAGATGGCCAGAGAATACCTTAAAATTTGCAAACAGGCAAAGAAAATTTCTGAATGGGCAGATGAAGAAAATCTTGTCAAGACAGGTTTAAATTTCGCCCTTGAAAATGCATTTCTGAATCTTTCAGCCCCAGCTCAAGAGGCATTTCTTGATATTTGTGCTTTCTTCGTGGGCTGGGATTGGGATGAAATTCCCTTCATTGTTGGGATGTCAGAGCTTGAAACACTAGAAGAAAATGCATGGGTTAAAAAGAGTCATAACAATCAGATAGCCGTTCTTGGCATCCTCTGTGAATGGGGTCTCTCACAAACAACAGGTGTTAGACTAACCAACAGAGATGAGCTCAAAAATGCTTTGGATAACAATCAGGTATGAATTGTCCTGTCAATTCTCAGGGTGATGAATGATTATTAATATTATGTTTCTGAATTCAATTGTGTATAGAATTTTTGACATCAACTTTTTAAATAGAATGAAAAAGAAACTTCTTGGTTTTTCTATTTTGATAATGATTCACATAGTGTGATCTAATATTGATATTAAAATTCTATGAACATTCGAATTCAAAAATAGAACTTTAATAATTACATATAAATTGTAGAAATATGTTGACATTAATGATAATTGATATTTTATCTTGTTGAAATTCAAGTTTTCTAATGCAGCAAGGTTTTTGTTTTGCAGAAGATCAAAGGGATTTTTCTACCCAATGATTATAACGAATTTCAGCTACAGGTTGAAAAGCTACATCTTATGCAGACTCTCAGAGTTCTTTCATCCGGTAGCTCCATATCTCTTGTGGATAAGGGTAATAAACCCATCTCTATTTTGGAAAAGGGCAATGAGTCTATTTTGGAAAAGGGCAATAAGTCATTTCAGAGCTTGAGATTTTTACAAGTGGGTAGATCCTCACAGAATCAAGATGTGGGTAGATCCTCCCAGTTAGAACAGTTTCGGAACTTGAGTTATTTCAGCTCTGATCAAGATGTGGATTTTAATCCCTCAAAGGTAAGTGTTTCTAGGCTTTTATTAGCCCTACTATAAAAATGGGAATGAATTTCTTATCTAATGGGCCCATGGTATAAGGAGTAAACGACTTTTTAAGGTGTTGTAAATTTTTGAAGTACACAACATAAAATGGTGCTATGAAATAATAAGTTTGTGTTCCTCCTTGAAATTATATATATATATATATATATATATATATATATATATTGAAAATATTTACATCATATAAAGCTGGCATTTTAAGAATATTAAAGAGCTAGGAACTTAGTCCAATTGGCGAGAGCTTCCTCTAGTAAAGCACGAGGTTCTAGGGTGTAGTCTCCCCCAGCCCGTGTGTTATCGAAGGACGTGTCACACCAGTGTCACCAGTCATGTTAAAAAGTTTATTAGGTCCATTGCAATTTGTAGGGGGTGCTATACCCAATTCCTGCAGTCTACCTAAAAAAGGTAAAAATATAAAAAACACTTCTGCTAGTAAGTGGGGGCTGCAAATAACAGTTCTTGCAAAGATATTTTAACTTGCTAACATGGAACCGCATCTTTGGCCAATCATATTTTATTCAAATTTTCTATTTAATATAATAAATATTTTTTAAATATGTATGTTTTAGGAGGTTTTGAATAAAAAGTAGTCATGTACAACCTAAAATATATATGTGTTCATGAAATAATTTATGAAAAATTGTGTTTAATATAAGCAGTAGTCTAAAAAGTGGAGATGGTTGATCAACACACTTTGAAACCACCCACTAAGCATGTTCGTCAAACATTTAAGTAGAGGTCGTATTGCTTCTACACAAGAAGAGGGACAAGGAAACCCCAATCCTAACAACAATCATAATTGTAGTCTCAATACCACTACATATTGACCCATTTAAGCTTTCCTATGTGGAGAAGACCACCCTCATTGTTGCATGAGAGACAAAGGGAAATGGGTCTTGGTTATGTGTGGCTCCACCTAAGTAACAAAGGAATAGTCTAATTCAAACTATCAAGAGGAATCAACTTATAGTGAAGGGGCACTCCCCTAATGATTAAGCAAACCCTAAAGATGGTGAAATTCTAAGGTGGCATTTTAAGCCTAGGTTTGTACTAGTAAATACACAAAGGAAACCACATCATCTTTCTCGATAAAAATAGAAGTTACAATCAATTTCATCATTTAAAAAATAGCCTCTATTTTTTAACTTCTACAATTGAAAAAGAATAATAGTTCTAAAGAAATAAAAGTCTAGTTCAATATAAGCAAGCTCAATGGTCGTATCCCCAAAAGAAATAATTTCCTAAGAAAAAATTTGGTAATTCATTTCAAGATTCGTTAACCATAGGGACCAATCCAAAGTATATCTTTGAAAGTCACAAAATAATAAGAAGCTAGATACTAGGAATTAGATATTATTAAGTAAACCAACCCTTCACCCACGAGAAATCTGGATAATAGAGACACTAAAAAAATGAGCAATATGTAATTAAATAATTTGCATAAGGAAGAATATAACAAGTAATATGCTCCAAATGTTTGATAATAGTAGGCCACTTCAAGGGGCCAAACCTCCAAAAAATCTTCAATAACAATGTAACTCCTAATATGATAATCAATTACTACTTATTACCTCCTATATATCGTACTTATACCACAATTGCCACCTAGGCTAACCTAACTACCTATACAAGACTATTTAAATGATCATAAAACTTACTTAAGAGTTATGTTGATGTTGCAAACAAAGCCTCCTCCCAACAAATAGATCTAACTAAATTTGCTAAAAACACAAAGAAACATGAACAAATATTCAGTTCATTTTCATAACAAAATAAACAATCCAAAAATATGACTATTGCCTCAAGGAAAAAATGACAATTGCAAATTGAAAATAAGGATCAACCAAAAGTTAAAACTAATGTTGAAATGCCTTCCAATTGGAGCTGACTCGGAAAAGTTTGTATCGAGAATCATCAATAACATTATCCTCCCCATCTTTGAAATATTTTGAACCTCTAGGTTTAAAAGATTCTGAATTGGAGAACTTCAAGAGATTACTACAACAAAAAAAGCTATCCTTTTGACTTGAAGAATTAAGCCATAGTGCTCCCTTCCACTATATTAGATATTTTTTTAGATCATCACATTTTTTCTCTTTCATTTCTATCCTCTTGTTAGAACAAAGATCCTTGTTTATTAATTTGTTTTTCCTCTTTTCTTGGTGCCTTGAAGGCTTAGTAGTCCTCCTTCACTGAATGTGATAATTTCTCTTTGGATCACTCCTACCAAGTCCTCTCACACCTGCATATAAACCATATTATAAAATTGATATGTACAATAGAGATGAAAGACTCTATTTATAAAATATTAGAAGACAATGTTTCTAAAAAGAAACAATCATAAACACCATAAAAAAATAAACTTACTAAACCAATTGAGATGACCATTACAGAAACATTACAATATTATTTTAATACCCTCCCTTAATAGTCATCATTCTAACTACCTTATATAAGATATAATTTGCAGGTCTTTTGGTCATGAATGCATAGAAGGTTGTCCCCTTCTCTTCAAAATAATCTGTGAGTTTTATAGAACTTCTAGATATGACCAAGATAACTACAATCCCTCCAACCTGATGTTGGATAACAATTCTTTCCCTCCCTAAAAATAGAGAAACTGAGATCAACTTCTCAAACTAAACCCATGATTTTCACGATTTTGAGGAAAAATCAGCAAACTCTCCTATGGTTCAGAAAAATAGCCACAATTTTTTTGAAAAAAATTGAACTAAGAACATTTGTAGATGAACACCATTCACCCATACAACTTGAAGTTTGACCCAAAACAATTACAAGAAACCACATATTTGTGGGAAAAAATGTCAAACACTTGATGTGATGCTGAGATCACCCATGATTTTGAAAAAAAATAGACAAGCCCTTTGTTTAGTGAAAAAATGATAAAATTGACAACCATGAATTTTAGGAACATGCAAAACCCTCTTATGATATTTGGGGGAAAAAATCAGAAAAGACAAATATAATTTTTTAGGAGAAAATCTTAAAACCCTCTTTTAATGGAGGAAGAACCTACTATTTTCCAAAAAAACATGCAAAACATTAGAGAATGCAAACACCCTGGCAATGCATAAAATATGTTGGAGTTGTGGCAAACAAAACAACCAATCATAGAAATCTTCACGTGGAAAAACAACAAAATTAATGTGGTAAAATACACCTGAAGATGCCTAAATTCATCACAAGTTTCATCAGACCAAAAAAACATGGAACCCTTGTCGCAACAACAAAGAGTCAATCGTGATTTTTGTGCAAAACAATTGCCAAAAACACTTTTTGCAAACTCTAGGTTCTAGAAAAAAGGCAGTCAAACCCTAGCAATTGAAAATGCAAAGCCGATGTTATAAAAAAGGGGTAAAAAATTGGAGGAGATCCACCAAAAATTTCATTAAAAGATGCATAAAAATGTGGGTCAAAATACTCAAATGCAGTTTTTTTTTGTTGACTGCTACCAAATTAAACAGAAATGTGAGCTTCAAAAACCTCAAAAGTCCAAACAAACCTCAAAGAAGTCCCACAATTCATAAAAATAGCAAAAAAAATAGAGACTTTGCGCTCAAAAAGAGCCAATGATCTGCCAAAAAAAGAACAGACAAAAGGTCGTGATTTGCAAAGACAATGTGAAAGACAATCGTGGGCTAGAGTGGGGAAAATGGTGCCTGAAAAAAAACCGTGCAATTGTGGCTCAAAAAGAAACAATTTGAGGTTGCTTAAGCCTCAAAATCCACAGACGTGGGGCTGAGAAAACTTTGCGGGCACCAAAAAAATTACACACAAAAAACCTTCAATTTTTTTAAAGAAATGTGGGCAAAATCTACACTCACAATACCCACAATTTTTATTAAAAAATAGTTCAAAAAACTTATAGAAAATAATTTTCAGGAAATATTATGAATTTTAATTTAAAAAAAAAACAATCCATTAAAAAATCTTAGCCCACTTTCATACCATGTTATTATAAAATCGAGATGTACAATAGATACAACAAGATCTATTTATAAAATATTATAAGGCAATGTTTGGATAACCATTATAAAAATATTACAATATTATTTTTATAAATCATTAGAAACATAAATAAAGTTAAGAGAATGTCAATTTCCTATAAATACTTTCTTCTTTGGTACATTATGTCATTTAGGCATGCTTTATATTTCATATTTTGTGAAATGGACTTCATTTCTTTGCTCAATGTGATGTGGTTCAGAAGTCAAATCCTTTTGTACCTTGTCCTTTATACCAACAGTGAACATGTCTCTACTTTCTCCCTCAATCATCCTTGTACCCTCCTTAGAGAAGTGCTAATATTCTACTCATTTTCTATCACTAATGAGATTCTCTAAACATTTCTTTAGTTGTTGTTGACAACTTGTGTTCTCTAAAAACCTTAAATGTTTATCACAAATGGAACTCACAAAGATCTCAATCTTTGTTACAACTTCCTCTCCAACATTGGTTGCTTCCAATACTACAAAATTTTGGACCTCCTCTTGTGATAGACGACATTCCTTCTCATTGCATTTTTAATCTTCCATGACTTCCTCTTCTTCATAGTAACACTATCAAATACTTATATATAAATATATA
>MU224577.1:789887-801177 GCA_018584345.1 Thuja plicata
AGAATCCTATGAGGGTAAGATCTTGCCTAGTTAAGAGGTCTAATGAATACTCCTCAAAATTTCTATATACCAGGATGAGTCTAGAGTATATGGCTGAAGACATATTAGTCACATACGTGGATTAAAGGATGGTAACAATTTTAGTTTACTATATCATAAAAAGGGTAATACCGTGAAACCGATAGTCAATAAGACAGTTTAAGACTTCATGGAATAGGACCCAGGCAGCCATATATCTTAAAAATTCTATGAAAATTGAATACATTCTGGGGATGATTAATCTAGAATCAGACCAGGTTGGCATGTCAATCCCAATTTTAAGATGTCTAATACTTCCTCAAAATTATCTAAATTATATCTCCGAGGGCTTAAATGATGCAGTTGCAATCATGGTCTAAATACAGAATGTAAACAGAGAAGATATACTTCCAAACAATTTTATTCATTCATCGACAACGGATCATATTCCACATTAAGATGTCTTCTAGGAAATGTAATGTCTATATTAATATTGAGGTCCGAATCAGTTTCCCAGTTCCCAACCTGATCTTCCAGAATGAAGGTATCAATCCAGTCTGCCCCTTCTGGTAGTTTAATATGAAAGAAATTATATAGGAAATTTAAATTTCTCCTGATGGTAGGAGTCCAGGCTACAAAGAGCTCTAAATCATCAATTTGTAATACCGAAAAAGCTGGTACAGGCCATCCCCCAACCATTGAAATATCATAGAAGCCTGGTTTTTGGATTGTCAAGTCCTCCTTGATGTTAGCCAAGACTTTATCTAAATTTCCTAGATATGATATTTTGAACAGTCTTCTGCAAAGAATCCCCAACGGGATTTTGTCAGTGCCTACTTGGAGGGCCGAGGCTATAAACAATGTAGGGATATCAGAATTGACTCGGTGCTTATCTGTATTGTTGATGCATTCTTTGCCTAAAATCCTAAGGACCGCCCTAATAACAAGGTTATGAGATGAGAGGATCACATTTTTTATCCTAATCCCTGAAATTGGTGTATCAAAGGCAATTTGGATCTTTGGGCCTCCAAGTTTGATGGGTTTTGTCATACTGATTTCTAGATTACAAGAGCCCACAATCCTACATAAGCCCTATAGGCTTAATATAAGGTGAGTCTAAAGATGTTTCAAGGTATACAAAGGGGAGGAGTCAACGGTCTACTTTCTAAGGTTAGGAGATTTTAAGGAATGGGAAAGGCCAATGCTCCTGTAACAGTTACAACCAAGATTGTCTCAACAAGTGTCAACTATGGATTCTAGATAGCTAGGGTGAGGATCCTATTTTTGTATTAGTAATAGGTGAATTATTAATACAAAGTGAACCTATATGCTAAGTGAAAGGGATTAATCTAAATAGATAATATAAAGATGTTAATTAATTCATATATAATAATATAAATATATATATATATATATATCTAAATATATATATGTATAAGAGTGTATACCTGTTTACCCCTGTTAACTATAAGAGTATACAAGTTTAAATTTGTAAATATATAAATATATATATATATATATAAATGTTTATATATATATATTTATATATACATACATACATACATACACACACACACACACACACACACACACACACATATATATATATATATAAATATATATATATATATTAGTCTATATATAATTATATGCATAAGTGAATGTATGTAAATATATATATAATGAAATATATCTATTATGAAGATATACTTTTAAATGTATGCAACGACCTAAAATATATGATTATATCTATATAGATAACAATCTCTATCTATCTAAGTATATGTTTATATAGATCTATGTTTATATGTTTACCTTAAATAATGAATATTAAGGGGTAAAAAATTAGAGGATGCATAAATGGAATGATATTTGTCCATATTAAAATTGAAAGTATTTAACATATTAACACAGATATGTTCATAATCCCTAGAAGCCATAAACTATCTGGCTTCCATATTCACTATCTTATTAATAATAAGTTTTGGGCACCAAAAAACCAGTAAGGGAAATTATGTTTAAAAAGCAAGCTAGAGATTTTTAAGTCGCAATAAAGGATATAATCCCAATTTAAACATATGGATAGACTAAATCATCATTTCAACTAATAGGATAATGCTTGCTTACATTTATACATAAATTTCAGCTGAAAATACCAACTAATTGTAGTTAGAATAGATTATTCTGCTACTTCTAGGTTACAACAACTTTTACACCTTTTCTAAACATCTCTCCTGCATCTATTTCTACAGTTTTATTTCCTAATTATTTCCATAGAATCATAATCCAAAAATTTAATCAAACCAAGTTGTTTTGCAGAAAAGTAGGAATTATCTTAGACATTAATAATTAACCATTATATATATGCCACCTTAACTATCATAACATATTATAATGTCTGGTACTTACAAAAAATTATCATAATATCCTCGTGTTATACTTGCACTAAACTTTGACTATGACTATCTAGATTTCCCTTATTATAACAAAACACGGTTATCTACTTTATACAGCCTTTCTTAAGGCTTACCCCTTTCTTATTCTAGCTCTTATATAGTAAATCACAGTTCCACTCCCCCTCATTCTTTTTGATAATGATGATAGAAGCTTCTTCATCCTCCTGATCCTTCAGCATTTTTGAGCACTTCAACACAGATGGGGCCACGATGCGGAAATCCTTGAGTTCCATATCTTCCAGCATTTCTGGGATGTCAAAACCTTCCTCACAATAATATTTTATAAGCCTATCTTTACCCATTTCTTTATTCAAGATCTGGTAAAATAGAAATTCCACATTCCTCTGCATCTCTGGCCAGTGAGCATCAAAGGCCCTCTCATCTTTAAGGGTGAGCATTGGAACCCGTTTGTTATTGGGGATTTCCTTCACCAAAGCCACGCCCATTTGCATAGTAGATTCTACAAATAGAATTAGAAGCTGGTTGTTGACACTATGCACCATATTCTCCAACCCACCTAGAATGTCATCAATAAAGATTAACTTTTTTGGTTCCACAACCTCTTCTTTTTTGAAACCCGCGAAGATAGCCAGGGCCTTAAAGATGCCAAAAATATTTCCATTGGTTCTATAAGTAAAGGAATTATCAAAGTGAGCTTCCCCATACTCTTCTCAAGCACCCTCCTTGTAGCCTCTGGTATAGGCTTGAGAATTCTATTCCATCTTTTGGGTTTGATGGCGCCTCTAAACGCCACAGCCCGATTATCGCTCAGCTGGAAAGTTAAAAGCCTGGACTCCATTTGCAGTGAGTTAACTTTCCAGAGAAATTGCTTTGTTACTGTTAATACTTAGAAGTGCCCAACTCAAGATATAACATAGGTTACTGATTTCTTCTTCCACACTCTACCATGTCCTACGTCAGTCCCAAAGCCCAAGTTGGCTTGCCATAATACCTCATAATTACCATAAAGCTAACAAGTGGTTTAAAATTTAGCGAAGGCAACTGATTAGATTGTATTAATCTTTCAAACATGCTGGCTTCATCATTCCAATCAAAAGAAGAAGTGGCTCGAAGATGAGTTCCCGAGATAATAAATGTTAGGATACTCCAATGATGTGGCGATGAGGTATGCGTCTCGTGTGAGATCACTAATTTAGTTGGCCATAATCTTTTTGTCTATAACTTCAGATTTAGATCTTTTTAGGGAGCTCTAACCTCACATTCAGATTAGAGGCTATATATATTAAATTTATATTAGTAACCAAGGTGTTACTTAGAAGTGAGGATCCTATTATCTTCCCATAAGGGAGAGACCATATTTATTTCTAGATTTAAGTATGGATAGTGTTATGATAAGAAGTGTTTTGATTACTGTATACCTAATGCTATAAATGAATCTTCTTGTAACTTGGGATAAATGCAGAACCTGATATTGGGTGTATAGGAGGTGGGAAAAACATCTGAGGATAAAGATATGTATATACCCATGTACCTAACTACATTCCCATATAAGCACATATATACATATTTATGATCGACTTACCTGTGCTCATATGTACATACATATATACTTATATGTTAATGTACCTACGTATTTACCTATATACATATGTTTATAGAAGACTAGGGTATTATTTAATCCGTGATAGGTTAAGGGGATGGTAAGAAACTATTAGGCGAGGCATAACATTGACGCCTCAATTGAGGTTAAAGATTTTTGATGGAGGAGTATTAAGTGAATTATATTGATTAGTATGTTATATTGGAGATTTCTTTTAGATTTAATCTTTAGATAAGATAATTATAATACCCTAACCTATTTGATGATATCTACTTAAGGATTCTGATTTTAGGTGGTGGCACCACTGGAGGGATGATCACTCCATCCGCTCCAAGATTGGCTAATTTATCTGCCCTAATAT
The DNA here is from genome assembly GCA_018584345.1 of Thuja plicata. NCBI lineage: Eukaryota > Viridiplantae > Streptophyta > Pinopsida > Cupressales > Cupressaceae > Thuja > Thuja plicata. The sequence goes on from MU224577.1 coordinate 794,284, forward strand.
TGCCTTCCCTATAGATATGGTTAATTGTGATATTGGAGAACTCTTTACTTAGCATAGTGGCTTTAGAAAGAAGAGCATTTAATCTCTAGTTTGGGGTAGAGCCTGTCAAAGAGAATTGCTAATAATAGCTGAATCCCCTTCAATTTCCAAATTTATTATTTCTAAATCCTTACATATTTTTAGTCCTGTTAGGAGTGCACGTAGTTCCGCATGATTATTGGTCACATGACCAATAGGGGAGGCAAATCCTGCTATCTCATAACCATTACTGGTATGGATAAACCCACCAATGCCAGCAATGCCTGGGTTGCCTCTTGATGCACCATCAAAGTTCAATTTGAACCATCCATGGCATGGCGGTGTCCATACGCACTCCGCCCTTCTAGTTTTGGCTAAATTTTCTCCAGGACCATAAAAAGGTGGGAGGATGAGGCCAACCCATTTTTTCCTAATTTCCTCATCCCATCGAGACATCTTAGCTTCTCTTTTTTTTTGGTTTCTATTTTTATTATTTGTGAATTCAATTATACTTGTTTCTATTTTATTGATCAATTGATGTACCGTCAATTTTTCATCCCTGAATATTATTCTATTGCGCTCTTTCCAAAGTTCCCAAATTAAGATTGAAGGAGCAGTGATCCAGAAATTTGCATAAATGCTTCCTTTCTTTAATTCAGGCCAAGATTGAAGCAACCCAAGGATGGAATTAGGGAGGGCAGATTGCCAACCCAAGCTATCACATAACCATGTCTAGCATTGATTTGAGAATTTACATGAAAGTAAGATATGGTTAAGATCCTCCTCCTCTTGTTCACATAGAGGACATCTGCTAGGGCCTTCATATCCCATATTCTTAAATCTATTTGCTATGAGTAACCTTTGATGCATAGCAAGCCAAGTACAAAGTCTAGCTTTAGGTAGACAGACTTTATTCTAGCAAATATTTATAGGTATGATAGTTTTTGGTCTGATTTGTTTGCTTGTTATTATTTTGTAGCCGTCTCTAGAATTATATTCCCTATCCTTAGCACCATCCCAAACCAGGATGTCTTTTTTTCCAGTAAGAAACACACTTCTCTTGTTTAGAGTTTTTGAAAGGAGACCAACTTCAACTACGGGTAGATTGAAGGCTGAAAAGTGTTTCCATTCCCAACCCAAGCCCTTAGGCAATTTTTTAATATAATCTTTGACATAAAGGCCCAGAGAAGTTTCAAGAATGTTCTTAGAGCAAGTGAAGTGAGGTTTATCTAGAACTTCATAACCTCCCCAAGAGTCGGCCCAAAAAAGAGCATTTTCTCCTGTCCCTAAATTCCAAGTTAGTTTGCTAGAGATGATATCGCGACATTCTAACATAAAATTCCAAATACGGGAGCCTCTTGGTGGGTTCCTTTCTTTGAAGATGTTTTTTGGATTGTTCTCTATTAAATATTTAGATATAAGAATTTGAGCCCACTTAGCCTGAGGATTCTTGTAGAGGCGCCAGACTAGTTTGGCACCTAAGGCTTTTCCCTGATCTCCAATATTTCTAATCCCTACCCCCCCTTCCTCTTTCGGACAGCAGACTTTGTCCCAGGAAATCAGTGGATATTTCTTATCATCTCCCGTTCCTTGCCAAAAGAAGTTTCTTAAATGTTTATTTAGTTCTGCTTTTTTATTAGCAGGAAGGTTAATGCATGCTAATTGGTAGATTGGCATAAATACAAGGACTGATTTAACCATTGTGGCTCTCCCAGTAGAGGAAAGCCATTTCCCCCTTCCAGGAAAGCATCTTTTTTTTTTAAATTTTTTTCTATAGTTGGATTCCAATGAGAAGCCGTTCTAGTTCCCTTATCTAAAGGTAATGCTAAGTATTTACAAGGGAGAGTTCCTAGGTTAAAGTTTAAAATGCTAAAAATCTGAAGCGAAATATTGCTTGTGGTATTGAAGAAAAATACTTCAGATTTGTGTCCATTTTTTTCTTGCCCAGAGGTAGTAGTATAAGAGTCTAGGATATATTTGTATGAAATAGCCTCATTAACTTCACTGGCCCCATAAAGCATGGTATCGTGCACAAATTGTTGATGAGTAGTTGGGTCCAAATTGTTGGAGATTGTGATGCCTTTGAGATTACCATTAAGTTACTGAGATTTTATAGCTCTCCCTAAGGCCTCAACCATGATGGTAAAGAGATACAGGGATATAGGATCACCTTGTCTGATCCCTCTAGAAATCCCAAAAAATACCTCTAGAGTACCATTAATCAAGACCGAGATCTTAGGGGTTGATATACATTGAAATATTAGGTTGATCCAGCTTTTTGTAAATCCAAAGGCTTCAAGGCATTTGCAAAGAAATCTCCAATCCACTTTATCATATGCCTTCCTAATATCCAATTTAATTAACATACTAGGAGACTTATTATTTTGGATCGAGTGAATAGCTTCTTGGGCTATTATGACTCCATCATAGATTGATCTGTCGGGGACAAAACCAGTTTGTTCCTCGCTAATTAGAAGGGGTAAAAGTTTTTGGAGCCTTGATGTTAAGGTTTTAGAAAGAATTTTATATAAGGTATTACAAAGCGCAATTGGTCTAAAGTCATTAAGACTTTCTGGTTTATCCTTTTTAGGGATAAGAGTTAGGAATGTATTATTAACTTCTTTCAGGATATTTCCTGAGTTTCTAACACCCTCAAGTGCTTCTGTGACTTCTTCTCCTAAAAAATCCCAACATTTTTGAAAGAAAGCAGTTGTGAAGCCATCAGAACTAGGTGATTTATCAGGATTCATTCGCATTAAGGTGTCCTTTACTTCATTAATTGTGAATTTTCCTAATAACATCTTGTTGAATTGGGGTGTTACAACTTTTTGGATATGCTGTAGCATCTTGTTTTGATCACATAAATTAGAGGAACCAGTATTATTTAGTATATCTTCAAAATATCTTATTGTTTCCTTCACTATGTCCGAAGGTTGTTGGAGGACACGCCCTTCATCTGTCTTTATCCTTGTAATTTTATTTGTAACTCTCCTCTGTTTAGTGCTATTATGGAAGAATTTAGTGTTCTTGTCACCTACCTCCAGCCAAGATTCTCTAGATTTCTGTTTCCAGAAGATCTCTTCTTTAGACAATATATCTTCATATTCGGATAAAAGGGATTTCTCTTCAAGGAATAAAGCCTCATCCATTCCAGACTTAAATACCCGTGTATTAACCTCCTTCAGTTTTTCTTCAACAACTAATTTTTTTTGAAAAATGTTACCAAATTTTTCCGAATTCCATTCTAACAACTTTCTCTTAATAATCTTAAGTTTTCTAACTACTATATACATTTTTGAGCCTAAAACCCGAGCTTCTTCCCACCACTATTTAATGAGGCTAAGGATATTCTCATCATGAAGCCACATCTGTTCAAATTTAAAGGGGTAGTTCCTTGGCCTAGAGTCAGAGACAATATGTAACTGGACAGGGTAGTGATCTGAACCTGAAATGGGAAGAATTTCCACATTAAAGGTAGCATTAACATTAGTCAAGCTCCCATAGATATAGAATCTATCAACTTTTCTACAATGTTACAAAAAAAAATTCTTCTATTATTCCATGTAAAGGCATTATCTTCCGTATGTAATTATAGAAGGGAGTTTCTAGTGATCCACTCATTAAAGAGATTTGTAGCTTGCGGTAATTTAGAGCTGTCTCCTTTCTTCTCAGAAAGATTTGTGATGGTATTAAAATCCCCGCCAATCAGGCAGAGTTGATTTGGATAAGAACCAAGGAAGGATTCAATCTCTAACAAGATTTGGATTTTATCCTTTGTTTGTGTAGGGCCATATACATTAATAAGGTTATAAAATAGGTTATTTCTGAAGTTCCTTACCTAACCAACCATCCAATTTTGATGTTTCTCTAAAATTTTGAAGGAAATAGATCTGGGGTCCCAAATAATGGCGAGATCACCAGAAGCCCCTGAAGCATGAAATTCCTCTAGGATCCTAACCCCTAGTTTCTTTTTCAAATTGATAGCTTCCTCTCTACCCATCTTAGTTTCCTGTATTAGTACTATCTCTGGCTTAGTCCTATTGATGTAGTGGTGGAGGATCTGCTGCTTGTTAGGGGCATTAAGGCCCCTAACATTCCAAGAGAGGACAATCATGTCTCCTTGGGAAGGCACTGTCCCTTTTGAGCATTAAAGAGACACATAATTTTGACTTGACCTGAAGCTTCACCATCTTTGCTTCTTAGTTCACCATTCAATTTCCTACCTCTTCTTTTTAAGGTTTGACCACAATCAGGGGTATCCTTACTTGTCTATGTAAAAGAAATACTATAAGACTCAGGATTAATGGTTTCTAGGTTATTAGTATCCACTATAATGTTAGCTATATCATCATCATCCTCTAAGAAAGTACTTTCAATACCCTTAATAAGGAGAGACCTTTGCAAGAGAAATTCATCCTTATCACAAATTTCATCTAAAAATTTATCTATCAGCTCGTCCAGGAGAGAGTCACCCACATAGTCAATGATAATATTAACTTCATCTTCTATATGGGTGTCAATTTCAAGATCTAAAAATTGTTCTTCCTGGTTTAAAGGGGTTGTTTTGGATGACCTATTGAAAAATCCTTTTGGCTGGGCCATATCATCAGGGTTTGTTGTTTGTGCCAAAAAAGCGAAATCAGAGGGGATAATGTTACTAGGCACATTGGTCAGGGGGGAAATAGAGGGGGCAAGGTTTGTAGAAACCCCCAAGCTATGCCCAAAACTATAAGGGTAGACCTGAATATATTTTTTAAGGTCAACAGAAGGAGACCACACTGGTTTTGATAAGGGGTCCACAAGAAGATTAATGGGATCCCTCTCCATCCGATTCTTGGTGTTATCTAAAATTAGGTCACTGGTTTGATTTTTACTATCATAATCTATCATGGGCTGATGGGAAGACAAGGAAACCCTTTTGAACTGTAAATATAAATTAGGAAAGGGAGAGGTAGTAATTTTTCCTTGGGTATTTCCATTGGTACAACACTTATTTTCTGAAAACTGATCTTGACTCCCTTTTCCTAGCAAATTACTTCCCAAGTTTAAACTATTAGGGGAAATAGCTAAACTCAAGCATTCCTTTCCTGAAGATGTATCAATACCAGTTTCTGTTTGCAGAAGGGGTTGCAAACAAAGATGAGGGGACATGAGGGATACAACAGGTTGAGTTTTGGGTGTTAGAGGAGTGGTAGGAATGCAATCAGGATCTCTAGAGCCAAAATAGAGAAAATCTGCTTCCAATGGTATGACATTGAGGGCTCCATTGTTTTGAATAGGGTTATTAATAATTGGGGTAGGAGTCTTAGGAAATAAAGATGAAATAATAAAGCCACCTTTTTCATGAAAAAAATATGCATTGAGTTCATAGGGTTTGAGATCAGTAGGGACAAGATCATAACCAGGATGATTCCGCAACAAAATCTTAGCGGGTTCCTGATCTACAACTAGGTCATCCAAAAAATTATCCACGATGATAGGATTTATTCTATGATTTAGTTTTTTTCCTTTGATTAATATAGGCTTTAGAATTTTAGTAGAAAGGTTCATCCTTACAATGATTACTTTATTTGCATCTAAGATATCCTTGTCGATGAAACCTACGAATCTTCCATAGAGGTTACCAATTTTCCTTATTAATTCATTATTTAAGAATTCAACAGGCATATTCTTTAGCATAACAAGTTTTTCCACTTGGAAATCAGATAATTTACTAGGGTCAAAAAGCAGGGACCAATCAAAAATAGAAAAATCTATGCCTTTAAATCTAGGGCATCCAGTCTTGAGAAGTTTATTTTTGAGATCTAAATTATTACAGTCTATATAGATAAAATTTTTTGGCAAGAGGACTATACTTACCTTATACTCCAGTTCTTTCTTTAACCATAGTGCAATGCAGTTTGGGGAGTATCCCACTCCATTCCACCTGCAAAAAATTCCAAAGGACGCACACGATTCTTGTGTTTTTTTCAATCAAACCGTCAGTACGTTTTAAAGAAAGAGATTCAAAAGTTTCAGGGAAGAAAATGTTTTCCCTTTTGCGATGAGGAGGAGTGTAGGTTGTTTTCAAAGGAGAAATTAAAATCATCGTTGGGGGCTTAGCTATGTATCTGCGGTGCAGTGGGGAGTATTTGATAACTGCAGATGGCAATGATTTGTCAATGTTAGGCAAAATTTCTGAGGCTTTAGGTATCAAAGGTTGCGAGGCTTTGTTCTTTATATTATGAGCAATGGAGGTAGTAGGTCGGGAGTGGCGAGGGGAGGATGAGGGAGGAGCCAGATTCTGGGCAGAGGTTGGAGAATCTATTTTTTGTTGGCACCACAAAGGCCAATTTGCAAGGAGGGATTTCACATCGAGCAGGAGCAGAGCAAAAGCGACAAGCCCACTTAGCATTTTTCCAATGAGCTGGGATCCACTGGTGCATCAAATCCTTGAAGCTACTCCCCCGAGGAGAGGCCCTAGGAAAAACCCTAGGGGAAGAGAGCTTCAAATCCAGAGAAGATTTATGCGATTTCGCCAAGCAAATATTGCCAAATTTGGAATCCACCACAGGAGAGGGGATCAATGAGGACACAACATATTTAGTCGCAGAAAAAAATTGCATTTGTTGGTCGAGGACATCCACTGAAAAAAAATTTGGTCATGAAAACACAAAGTGAAGGAGTAGAGACATTGTTTTTTTTTTTTTATTATTATTATTATATATATGTATATGTTACTCATGAACATTTTTTTGTTTATGACATCATTATGATTTTATATATGGTTGTGGGAGTTCTTGAGAGGCAAAAATTTGCTAATTATTTTGCAATTTAAAATCTATCGAAATATAGACCAGAATTTATATGTTGTGCATGTTGTCTTCCTATATTATT
>MU224577.1:805658-825849 GCA_018584345.1 Thuja plicata
ACCTATTTCTAATGCAACTTGAATTGCATATTTTTAGATCTATTTAAGTACAATACCTCTCTGATCAATGTATCAATTCAATTCCTTTGTGCTCCACACTTTCTACTCTGTGATGTTGTGCTTCACTTTTCGTCGGTGTCTACAGAATTCTTTAGCTCTCCCTTAGCTTGATTGATCAGGACTGTATGAAGTTTATCCTTCACCAGTTTCTCTTCAGCATCTTCTTTCTATTCACTCCCCTTCCATGTATTTGATCACTTTTGAAAATGAATTATGCTTGTCTCTTATATAGACATGATATTCCTTAATTCTTGATTCTTGATTCTTGGCGTGAAAAACAATCTAGCCAATCTGATTTATGGCTTTAACTCCTGATTTATCTTGTAGTTATCTTCTTTCCAACTGTATAAATCTTCTTTAAATCAATTACTTAACGGTGGTCGAATAAAAAAAAAAAAAAACTAGTTAAGTCTATCCTTAAGCTCTGCCAGCTAGATATTTTGTCATTTTTTGATCTCTCTATTCTGTCGGTCAATTCTGCAGTTCGTCGTCAATGACAACTGCCAGTTTCATCGGTGTAACTCTAGTTAGCTTCGGGATCTCTGTCCGTCGGGCATCATTGGATTTTGCTTCATTGGGAAACACTTTCTTCTGCTCGTCGGGTATCACTGTGACTTTTTCTTTGCCTTTACCGATTGTGTGCACTCTGTCGGTGTAGTCTGTCACTTAATGAATACTTGACTTTTATGCATTGCTAAAAGCATAATCATTGTTTCATTGATTCTCTAAATTCTTTGACATTATTTACATGACCATACATATGATATCAAGTTGACATCAATGAAAATACAAACCATTAACTGATTTAATTTCTTGTATCATCTTCAACTTAACATTATCAAACATTCAATCAGTTATATGTCATCAATCTCTCCCTTTGGCATTGATGGAAACCTACTATATTATCACACTATACTATTTCTAATATAATATGAAATACAATTTTTGAGATTCATCAAATTACCAAATAGTTTGTTCTGATAACTGATAAAAATGTCTAACCACTGGTAAGCTCTGTGTTATCTTAGATTTGATTCTTGCAACTTTCTGTGTTTCTTCTCCTAATGTGTTGTGTCCTCTGTTAGTGTCAATTTCTCTCTTTTGACTGTTCTTCTTCTTTGATGTCTTTGTCTTTTGTTTGCAACTTTTATACAAATTCTCTCCCTATGGATATGATCTCTCCCTGTTTGGAGTAATCTGATAATGAATAGTTTCTGATGATAATATGGATACATTCTCTCCCTTTGACAACAATGCAAAACAAATATTTTACAAATATCTGACATTCATGTCAAACAACTATTTTCTTCTATCCATAATATATTCCTTGAATTTCCCTTATCCATCAGCAATACAAAAATATGCTCTAGTGCTTGGTTCTGATATATACTTTTCTGTATATAGATGCAGCTTTGAAGTTCATCTTTTGCTTACATCAATCATGAATGATATTTGATAATATATGGCTGATGTAGCCTTTATTCCTTTACTGACTGGTAGACATGGGTTTGACCCCTAGTCTCTTTCTCAGGTACTCAAATGTAGCTTTGGGCAGTGGCTTGGTGAAGATATCAGCCAATTGTTCTTTTGATTGTACATATTCAAGTATCACCTCTTTTTCTTGAACTTGTTCTCTTAAATAATGATACTTGATGGCAATGTGTTTAGTTTTTGCATGCATGACTAGATTCTTGGAAATGTTTATTTCACTGGTGTTATCACAATAGATAATCACTGGTTCTGTGATCTTCATATGCATACCTTCCAGCAATTGTTTGATCCATGTAATATTTGAGCAGTTTGCAATAGCAACAACATATTCTACTTTTGCAGTAGACTGAGAGATGCATCCTTGCTTCTTGCTAATCCACGTGACAAGTCTACACCCATAAAGAATGCTCCTCTAGTTGTGCTCTTCCAGTAATCAAGATTTCCAGCCCAATCAGCGTCGGTAAACACTTTTAGTTCAAATTTTCCTTCTCTTCTATACCATAAGCCAAATTCCTCAGTATTCTTCAGATATCTTAGAATTCTTTTCATAGTAGTCATATGTGATTCCCTGGGGTTAGTAGAAAATCTAGCAACAATTCCTATTGCATGTGCAATATCTGGTCTAGTGTGTACAACATACATGAGTTTTCCTATCATTGATCTATACAAAGTCTGATTTACCTTTGTTGTCTTGTCTTCCTTTGTTAATTTGCATCCAGTAGCCATCAATGTTCCAACTAGTTTAGAATCTTCCATCTTGAATATTTTCAGGACCTCTTTGATGTATTTGGACTTTGTAATGAAAATTCCTTCACTTTGTTGAATGATCTATAGACCAAGAAATAACTTGATCTCTCCAAACATAGACATCTCAAACTCTTTGCTCATCTCATCAACAAATGATTTGCATAGCATATCATTGCCTCCAAATATGATGCATCAACAAATATTTCAGCAATCAAAGTGTTAGCATCAGTATCTTCTTTCAAATAAAGATTACAACTATTTTCACTAGTCTTTATGGATCCAATACTTATTAGATAGGAATGAAGTCATTCATATCAGGCTCTGGGAGCTTGTTTCAATCCATACAAGGCTTTGTGAAGTCTACATACCATGTTCCTCTTTTCTGGATCTACAAACCCTTATGGTTGTTCAATGTATACCTCTTCTTCAAGTATTCCATTTAGGAATGCTGACTTGACGTCCATTTGATATACTTTGAATCCTCTGTATGCAACATAAGCAAGTAGTATTCTTACTCCTTCTAGCCTAGCAATGGGTGCAAAGGTCTCTCCATAGTCTATACCTTCCTCTTGTGCATACCCCTTGCATACTAGTCTTGCTTTGTTCCTTGTGACTTCTCCATTCTCGTTCAGCTTATTCCTGAATATCCATTTTGTATTGATGACATTCTTGTCATTTGGTCTTGGAACAAGTGACCATGTCTTGTTCTTCTCAATTTGTTCAATCTCATCATTCATAACACTTATCCATTCTTCATTATCTAGTGCAGCATTGACAGATTTTGGCTCAAACTCACAAATTAAGCAATTTGAGCTTAAGGACTAACTTCTTGTTCTTGTACTAGCATTCTTATCTCCTATGATCTGGTCCTCTGGATGGTTCCTTCTTACATATCTTGTAATTAAAAGTATAGCTCTTTGTGTATCAGCTTGATCTTCATTACCTTGCACATTATCTTGATCATTATCCTGACCATCGGTAACAACATTCTGACCATCAGTTGCAACATTCTGTTGTTCTGGATTTAAGCACTAATGCTCGGGTAGAGTTATGGGTTCTTCATAGTATACAAACTTGTTGTAGTCCTATAGTTCTTTTGTGCTTTCCAGCTCATTCTTTTCTGCAAATTCATCAATCCTCACATTTGCACTTTCAACTATTTTGTTAGAAACCTTGATTAGACATTTAAAATCTTTTCTCTTAGTAGAATACCCCAAAAAAATACCTTCATCACTTTTGGCGTCAAACTTTCCATTTCTATCATCTTTTAAGACATAGCTTTGACTACCAAATATATATATATATTTTAAAGCCAAAGTGGGATACCCACCATATTTTTATTAATATATACTGATTCAATGACTCCCCCGTGAAAGAATTAGGAAGAAACCCCGGGATCATAGTCGTATACAATTTATAGAATATGACAATTTTTACATTTGGTTTTCTCAAAAAACCCGCGAATCCAAATAGGATAAATGTCGATGTTTACATTTAGGTTTACACATGTAACCCACTAATTCTAGTTGGTTGATACATTAGAATAGAGGTATCCCCTAGAAAAATCCCCAAAATTATGTCAGGGATCAAAACTAGACTATGATATTTGTACTGATTATCACAAAATTTCAAAATTTCAGAATGGGCCTAATAAACATGCCTATACCATACAACCTAATTACCAAATTTCAAAAATAGGCATTTCCAAAATGCCTATGTAGTGTCATGGGTGTACAACTACGAATACAAACAATCATTCTTCCATAGGCTCGGTAGATCCCCAATGTTTTTCCCATCCAGCAGGCAGAGCAATGACATTTTCATCTTCCCAGCCATGAAATGTGTTCTGAACCACTGGACGAATGTTGGAAGTTTGACCGGGCGAAAGTGGTACATTCAGGTTAGGGACCTATTTTGAGCTACTATATGGCACCTTGTAGTAGGGCAGAGGTTGAACCAGTGGAAGTGGAGATAGCAGAAGATCCAAGATTGAGTGTGCCAGACACCGAATTTTGTCCACCAGAGGTTTCCCAAGGGCCGCACCCACAATCTACAAATTATTATTTGGTACTCGGAAACTCTTCTTATCCATTGCCCATTTAAAGCTGTCATATGCCATAAGGTTTTCATGACTGGCCATAAGATCATGATGTAAGAATATTCCCCCAATCAATGCATTGCTTGACCAAAGGTCGTACCTTTCAAGTGCCACCGTGATCCGTGCTCCATGAATAAATTGAGGCCGAATGATCTTATTAGCAATGTAAACTACAAAGTCCACCGACTGCAATGCATGTTATGTGAAGAAGGGTATTTGTAGATCTTAATTGAACATTTATGTTTCATGCCAATTAATGCAAAATCTCCCACAATCTGAAGCTTCTATAAAAGGTACTACACACATTATAATACGGGATGCGTGTCATTTAATCACACATTCTCTTAAATTATCAAGTTACATGCCAACTTAAACAATGTACTTTTTTTCTCAGTGTCGGCATATAACTATAGGAAGTTGGTACTTAAGAGTTACCCACTCATGATAGAATTCTGCTCTATCACACAGATTTGGCCATATTTCCATGTGAATTGGTGCTACGGTTTCATTCTCTCTCATCAATCAATGAATCCAAATTGCATATCTGCACAATAACTAACTTCACATCTACACATTTGAGGCCGATCCTACATATGTTGACTTGTCAAGGTTATAAATTTCATGTAACTTGACATCCTGATTTAAAATTGCATCATGATTGAAGGACATTACCTCATGGCCATCACATCCTTTGTTTGCCAAGTGGTCTGCTAATTGAATGCCCTCCCTCAAAGTATGTGAAATCTGAACTTCTTGAAATGAGTTTAGTAGTTTCCAAATTTGCTGAAGAATGTAAGTGAGTCTCCAATTATGAGATACTTGGTTAAGACATGCTGAGATTATAACCATCCAATCTCCTTCTATATGAATCTGTTGGAATCCTCCATTTTTAGCCAATATTAATCCTTCAAATAATGCCTGAGCCTCAGCCATATTATTTGTTCTAGTTGGAAGTGGGCAACATTTTATTGCTAATAGTAATCCTTGATGATCCCGGATGCATACCCCTGCCCCTGATTTTCCTGGATTCCCTCTTGAGGAACCATCAAAATTAATTTTACTAATCCCTCTTGATGGTGGAATCCATTTGACTAGGTCTCTAGCAAGTACCTTATTCGATGTTGTTTTGTAGCACCAACCAAAAGGTATATGAATTTGTTTCCATTTTTGCAATATTGATGAATCCCATGAGGTCATGACCAAGTTGTGCTTAAGTTTACTGTGACTAGCATTGACTAGTTCAGAAATCGACCTCTCTAGGAGATTTGTAACTGCCTGAATTAAGGAGGAAGTTCTGTGAAAAATTATTTTGTTTCTCTCCCACCATATAGCCCAGACAACTAATGCTGGAGTGCACTTCCAAATTGCTAAGAAGAGGGATGAAGAGTATAACTATGGCCATGATTCAAATAGATCCCAGAGCTTGTTTGGAAGTGGGGTAGAGTATTGTAACTTTCTGAGGAAAAAATACCAGCATTCCTGTGCAAATTGACAATTTAGGAATAGGTGATCTGTATCTTCCTAATGATTATCACATAGAAGACAGTTAAAAGGTTGAGCTATGTTGAGTCTATGTAATTGCTCACTAGTTAATGCCTTTTTGTTCAAAGCTAACCAAGCAAAGCATCCTGCCTTGGGTAGAGTCAGATTGTTCCAGTAGAAAGTGTAAGCTTGGGATGGTTTTATGATTGCATTTCTCTGTTGGATAAGTTTATATCCATCCTTGATGGTAAATATTCCATCTACCCCTGGAGCCCAGATCAATTTATCCTCTAAATTTGATAGGTAGACCAAGTTTTGTGAGAATATTTTCTCCAAGATCTGTATCGCTTGAGGGGGTAAAGGCAGCTCATGGGGTTCTTTCCATATTACCTTCCTTGAATGTAGACATACTGCTAGTACATAGTCACTTAAATAGATTCCCCAAACACTTTTTGATGTATTAACTATGTTCTCAATGTCATTCATTTTAATTAAGGGTGGTGCACCATTCCATGAATCACGCCAGAATTTAACTAATAGACCATTATTCACTTCCCAAGTAATGAAATTGGATACTATTTCTCTGGAAGAAATCATGAAGTCCCAAATGGCTGAACCTTTAGGGGGATCTAATACTGATAAAATTATGACTAGATTATTATCATCTAGATACTTCTTTTACATAATTTGGCACCAAATGTTGTGTGGTTTGGAATACATTTGCCAAACTAATTTACCCCCAAATGCTTGATTTCTTTTTTGTAGATCATGTATCTCTGCTCCACCTAGCTACTTTACTTGTGTCAATTTCTCAATAGAGACCAAAGGGATTTTATTTTCTCCATTTATATTCCTAGTCCATAGGAAATCTCTTAGTATTTTCTAGATTTTTTTAAGAACTGATGAAGGAGCTTTGAGAACTGATAAATAATAATTAGGGATAGCTGATAGGACTGATTTGATTAATAGTATTCTACCTGAAAGTGATAACCATCTTGCTTTCCATGCTACTACCCTGGATTTAATCCTCTAAATGATAGGTGACCAGTAGTTGCTTTTGTTTGCTCCCATAAAGAACAAGATGCCAAGGTATACAGATGGTAGGAAATCTACTGAGAATCCTAAGAGGCTAGCAATTTTATTGGATATAATTTGGTTTTGTGTTAAACAAGTAGATTTTAGATTTGAGAGGGTTAACTCTTTGATTTGAAGCTGTTGAGTAAAGGTCCAGTGTTTCCTTAATCTGTCTAGCCTCAGAGATATTTGCACTCCCAAAGAGTAATGTGTCATCCACAAACAGGGAATGTGTCACTAAAATATCTGATTGTCCAATCTACACCCCTAACCACTTACCTAATGCTTTCTTACGTTGGATAAGTCTACTGAATGATTCTACCATGAGAATAAACAACACTGGAGACAATGGATCCCCCTGCCTGACTCCTTGTGTGGATGTGAAAAATCCAGCCGGTACTCCATTTATCAGAACTGAGAAACCCACACCCAAGATACACGACTTAATCCATTTACACCATCCTTTTGAAAATCTAAATTTTTTCAGAACCTTGATGAGAAAGACCCAATTTACTTTGTTGTATGCTTTCATCATGTCTAGCTTGATGACAAAATGTGATGTTTTAGTATTGTTAATGGAGTGCAGAACTTCATGTACCACCAGAGCTCCTTCCATTATTTCCCTACCTAGAACAAAACCCCCTTGTGGTTGCGAGACAAGGTTAGGAATGAGGTATTGTATCCTTAGGTAGATAGCCTTTGTTATGATTTTATATATAGTGTTGCATAAGGATATTGGACGAAAATCTGTAAATGTTTTTGGAGTTTTAATTTTTGGAATAATGGCTATATTTGTGGTGTTGAAGTTTTTTAACATGGATTTGCTAATCCGTGATTCTTCAACTACATCCAATAATTCCCATCCAATCCAATCCCAGCATACTTGGAAAAATAGAGTAGTGAATCCATCTGGGCCAGGGGCTTTATCTAGGGGTAGAGAAAAGACTACTTTTTTGAGCTCCTAAATTGTGAATGAAGCCAAGAGTTTTAAATTGTCAACCTCTGATATCAAAGTGGGAATTGCCTCTAGTAATACCTCCATTGGTGGGGCTACTGGGCATGGATTAGGAGGAGGGTCTAACAAAGTCTGGAAAAATATGACCCCTTCTTCTTGAATGCTTTGGGGCTCAGTTATTAAATTACCAGTCTCATCATTAGTAATAGTAAAAATTTGATTGCTCACTATTTTTTGTTTTGCTGACACATGAAAGTATTTTGTATTCCTATCCCCTTCTTTTAACCATAACTCTCTTGAATTTTTCCTCCAATATTCCTCTTCTCTACTACATATTTCCTCCCATTCTTGCATTAGGATTTTTTGTGTGGTGTATGAGTCCTCATCCATTCCTTGTTTGATAATAGTGTTATATATGGTCTCTAGTTTTACCTTTACTATTTCTTTTTCTGTAAAGATATTCTTAAAGATCTCCTCATTCCATTTTTTGATCCACTTTTTGGTAGGTTTCAACTTGTTTGCAAGTTGAAACATTTTGGTACCTTCTGTCTTTGAAACATAAATCCAACACTACTTGAGTGAAGGCAAGAAGCTTGGATGTCGAAGCCACATTCTTTCAAATTTGAAAGATGGCCTATGTTGGAAGCCTTGTCTTGGTAATGTCGAAGTCACATGTAGGAAAATGGGGAAGTGGTCTAATCCTGGCCAAGGCAAAATTTCTGAGTGATATGTAACATTTGCTAATTTCCAACACTGTGATAGAAGAAATTTGTCCAACCTGACAGCTATCTGTGAAAACTTTGCCCTTTTGTTGGTCCATGTAAATGTCCCATTTGATAGCTCAACATCCATTAAGCCATTATCTTCCACAAAATTGGAGAAATCCTGAATTGTTCTCAGAGGTGGACAAATCCCACCATTTTTTTCTGACAGTTTGATAATGGCATTGAAATCCCTACCCATTATGATGTGTGTTTCTAGTTGACTTTGTATAAACTGAGTGATTTCTGCCCACAACCTCTACTTGTCCTGAGTTGGGGTAGGTCCATAAATATTAAATAGAAGAATTTTTATATCAAAACTCTCCAACCTGATGACTTACCAATTTTCACTCCTATGAATTAGCTACCCTTGAATTAGTTTAGGGTCCCAAAGAATAGCCAGCCCACCTGAAGCACCAATTGCTGGGCTATGTGCAGAATTCCACTTTGACCAATTCCCAATTGTTTTGTTAAATAATTCTATTGACATCTTTGTTTCTTGGAGAAGTATCACATCCGCTTTTAAAGAATCTAGCTCTTGCTTGATTATTTTTCTTTTGTCAGAGGCAGTTAATCCTCTAACATTCCAAGAGGCTATCTTCATTGCTGACAAGGAGAACACTTGGTTCTCCTCATCAATCTTTTGGAAGGTGTGAATTTCCCATCAAATGTTGATTGGATACCTGCTGCAATTTCTTGTTTGATTAGACTACTTTTTGGTATTCTACCTCTCTTTTTTGGTGTGGCCTTAACCTGTAAATCTTGAAGTGGTGTTTGCTCAAGTGATAGGGTAAGACTAGTATCAAAAGCTAACTGCTTAGATTTTGGCTCAATTATTTTAGTTTCGATATCACCATAGATTCCCTAGTTAGTTACTGCATGAATTTCCTCTGAATCAAGAAATGTATTACTTTGGATCCAATCTCTAATATGAGAGTATGTAAACTCATTAGAGTTCAGAGAGGACACCAATGCACTATCCTCTTGCCAACCTTCTTTGATATTTGTGAAGTCCATGTCATCGATCTGCTTCTATAGGCTCCCTTCCAAATTATACTCCAGATTTTCTGGCAACAATCCTTGATGATCCTCAGTGCTAATAGAATCCTCCTTCAACTTTATTGTCTTAATCTAAGTATAGGGCTGGTGAGTTTCTTGATTAATTTGGTTTATTTTTTGAGAGCTACTCAGGATGTGGGTTGCTGTGGGAGTCAGCACTCCCTCATCTTTTTCTATATTGATAATTCCTTTACTAGGTTTGAAAATCTTGTCATGTATTGGTGTCTGTCCTGCTTCCTTAATATATTGGATAACATGATCTAGTGAGGCATTTTTACTATATTTCTAAGAGTCCATTGAGTTGTGATCTCCTTCATACAATATTATTCCTTCTTCTTCTGCTATCTCATATATAATTTTATTGGCTAACTCTGTCAACAGTTGGTCTCATAGTTTTCTTGCCTGAAGGTTAACCAAGGTCTCTTCATCAAAAACCTCATGTGTAATTGGCTTTTTAATTGGAGAGTCAGAGTACATAAGTTTCTGCACTAAAGCATCCATATTAGGATTGTGTGCTTCTGTTAGCTTCCAATCTAGTAGCATGGTCTGTTTGGCATTGCTCAGGATCATCATAATGTATCTTACAACATAATAGAAGTAAATGGACGTCTCATATGAATGAAGATTGGAAGGAAAAGCTTCATCGGGACTAGCTAATGATGTTTGTAAATCTGTGTGTCGAAAATAATGAGAGGCCCGACGGAGTGAACATTTAAGAGGATTTGTACATTGATTTTCACACACCCTCAGCTGGGTGAATGATTGGGACTTGCATTGATCTAAATACCCTAACCGATTCTGATATAGCATGATGGTATCTTCATTTTGGAGAACAAATTTCTGTTCCCAATGTCCCCATTTGAATTTTAGGAAGATGGAGTTTGGTAATTCCTTAATATTATCGTTTAGTATACACACTCTAGCCTCATGATGTGGAAAATCAAAGGGGATTAGATCGTGTTTAACAAAAATTCCAAGTTTGTTGGCAATGATTTCAATAATATCCAAATCTCTGTATTCTAATGGCAAATTTGGTAAGGCAATCCAAATGGGGAAGAATAGTGGGGATCTATCCTCGAGTATGAAATTGGGGGTCCATATCGAGGTAAAGAGGCCCAACCCTTTGTAAAACCAAATTGTATTCTTATGGATAGCATCTCTCATTTCAGTAGATTCAAATTTGGCAAGAAAATATCCCAACTTAATATCTACCAAAAATATATCTAATAAACCTGCCCAGTTTTCCAAGGCCCAAAGCTTAATATCATCAATTGATAGGTCTAGTTTCGAGAATTTACCTATTAGTGCTTTGTCCCAGAGAAGGTGAATTTTATCTTGAAGAAAATGATCTCGAAATGTAATTGTTGATGTAGGTTGGAAGTCAGAACCCTGCTGTAGATCTAGTTGAAACTGTCTCTATTTGACCTGCCAGATTTGAGAAGACTGAATTGGTTTGAAGGGCAGTCTACTTATTAGTGGCCGCTGAAGCACTAAAGAAGGTCTAGTGGGTATCTGTTTCATAATCCTTGAACCCCCTATCATTATCAGGACCGTGATTATCCCAAATGACTGCAGGGGAACCCAGTGGCGTGCCTTCACAAATATCAAATATTTGCTGCTTTTATAGGGGACGGCCCCTACTCCTACCCTTTTGTTTTGGCATATGTCTAAATCTATTGAATCCCAGTTGAAATAAATTCAAATTTTTTTCCCGCTCATGTTGATTTTCAAAAAACCCTCGATCCAAAGAGGTGAGAGCCTGTTTGAATGTTTCCGCTTGTTTCTTTGCTGCTTGCATAGATGATTCACACATCTCAAAAGTAGGAGTTGTATTGACTCTAGGAGGGTTGGAGTGGAGATTAGGTGTCATCATATGAGGCTGATTCTTCTCTATTACAGACGTGTTGTAGACCTTCTTATTTTGAGCCCTACCTTTATTATTTGTTGGTGTCTTAATATGGAATCTGAGGTTGACGAAAAAGGGTTTTGCCAGCTGGACTGTCACTTTCCCTCTAAATATCTTCATAAAATTGTCAACATCAGATTGAGGCATATTATCTATTTTAGGAATTTTTTTTTGAACAAACGAAACTAACTGAAACCCAAAAGGATGGTACCCGTGTCTATTTTGGGGCATGTTAAACTCACCTTGCTTTGTTTGTATCAAACCCTTATCCTTACTAGAAATTCCTTGTTGAAAACAATACTGTTCAAATAACTGACACTACGGTTGCTGTGGTCTCCTAGTGCCGTATGAATGCCATTTTTGACCATCACTATTCCTGCCATTTCCATTGAACCCTCTGCTCAGACCTCTAGTCGCCATTCGTAATAAAGTTCCTATTATCGACTACCAAATATTTTGAAGTAACTTACATTGGGTGTTTTACCATACCATAGCTCATAAGGAGTCTTCTTTGAGTCCTTCTTCAATTGTACTCTGTTAAGTGTATAAACAATAGTGCTGACATCTTCTCTCCAGGAGATATGGATGATGTCCTTCCCTATCATCAGTGTTCTTGCACAATCAACTATTGATCTATTCCTTCTCTCAGAAATCCCATTTTGCTATGGTGTTCTTGGTGCAGAAACCTGTCTTTTTATACCATGCTCATTACATAAATTAGTGAATTCATCTGATATAAATTCTTCTCCTCTATCTGATCTCAAACATTTCAGATCCTTACCACTTTGTTTTTCTACCATAGCGTTATACCATTTAAACATCTTGAATGCTTCAGATTTTTCTTTTAGAAATACGACTGTCATCATTCTAGAGTAATCATCAATAAAGAGAATAAAATATCTATCTCCATAATAGATCTTTGTCCTCATAGGTCCACATAAATTAGTATGGACTAATTCTAGAATATCATCAGATGTATGGGTTTTACTTTTGAAACTAGACTTTGTCATTTTACATTTTTGACAATTTTTACACATGATGTTGTCTGGCTTTGTCATCGTTGATAAGCCTCTTACACTTCTTTTCCTACTTATTTTCATCATGTTGTCAAAATTCACATGACACAATCTTTTGTGCCACAACCATATGTCTTCGTTTCTAGCCATCAAGCAAGTGGGGTTAGTGTCATTCAGATAGAATAAGTTACCTTTGGTCTGTTCACCAGTACCAATCAGTTTTCCTAATTCATTGAAGATTTTTGCCTTCTTATTCTCAAATGATACTTTGTGACCTGAATTATTCAGTTGAGAAGCACTCAACAGATTATAATTCAATCCTTTTACCCAATAAATATTTTCACATTTAATTAGGTTATTCAAGATTATTGTTCCTTTACCTTCAATTTGACAAGGTGTATCATTTCCCATTCTTACTGTACCACCATTATAGTATTCAAAAGTATTAAACTTTTCTTTGTCACTGGTCATATGGTGAGTGTAGCCACTATCTATAATCTAGATATCATTCTTGCTAATCTTAGATATGAGTGCAATTTATTCATACTTTTCATCTTCATCTGAATCATCCTTCACAGCTACAAATAATATCTCGGTGTCATCATCTGGTTCAGTGTCAGTATCCTCATCTTTGCAAGCAGATAGGTAGCTAGCCTTCTTTCCTTTATCCTTTTATTCTCGGGTATCCTTTCTTTCTAATCGTCGGTAACCTCTGTAATGTCAGACTTCTTCTCAAAAGATTTGTCATCACTTCTGTCATCTTTTCTTCTGTTAGGACATTTGCAGCAAAGTGTCTAATCTCTTTACAATTAAAATATACAAGTGGTAACTTGCCTTTGTATTTACCTTTGCCTCTCTACATTCTTCTTGCCATGAGTGCTTCTATTTCATCTAGATCTTCTTCTTCACTTTCACTTTCACTGTCTCTCCTAGATGAGTGTCTCTGACTAGATTTTCTTATTCTCATAGAAGACTTGAATGCAGACTCTAAACTTGGTAAGACACTATTGTCAAAGTTATTCATCTCAAATGAAATCATTCTACCAATTAAGCTATCAAGAGTAACTGTATTGTTTGCTACTACTCTCATTTCTTGAATAGAAAAGACTCTAATAGCATATACAGGCAATAAGGTTCTTAAGATTTTACTTACCACTGTTTCCTCTTCAAGTGTACTTCCAACACCTTGTATAGCATTGACTACTTCTTTTATTCTTGTGTTGTACTGTGTGATGTTTTCAGCTTCTTTCATTCTGAGATCATCAAAATTTCCTCTAAGGATTTCTGCCTTGGCTCTCAGAACATTTCTATCACCTCCATGTACAAGCTTCAGTTTGTCCTACATTGTCTTTGCAGTTTTGCAATCTTTGACATCTTCAAATTCAACATCAGATAGTGATGAAGAAATTTCTATAACCATGCAGTTATGCTCATGCTTCACTCTCAATTGATCTACTATCAATGGTCCTATAGGAAACACATGTTCAGTATCTAAGTATTGAGTAATATCATTGCCAATACTTGATAAGTGGAGTCTTATCCTGATTTGCCATGAAGGAAAGTTGTCTTTTTTCAACTTGGGCACATCTCGTCTATTCATGTTGTGATATTTACTTAGGTCTTGAAACCTTCCTTCTAAGCACACAAGCTCTGATACCAATTGTTAGTAATAACTGAGAGGGGGGGGGTGAATCAGTGGCCTCAAATTTTATCCTTTAAACTTTAATCCACCAATCAATACACCTCAGATTATTAAGTCCCTACAAGATGCATGCCATGAAATACTTTGAAATAATTAATTGTCTGTCAGTTTACCTTGTATGTCCTTATTCTCCTTGATTACCAATAAGCAGTAAAACTTATTTACCGATACTCAGTAAATATGCAGAGTATAACAATCAATCCATAAATGCATATGTGAAATGTAAAACAATAAAGTAATAAACCATAAACACATAACACATGGATTTTAACGTGGAAACCCTATTAAGGGAAAAAAACCACTGGGACCGGTACCCCAAATTTTCACTCTTCTGAAGTGAGCCCTGTTAGGAGCCAACCCTGTTAAAGGTTACAAACATACTGTTAAGTGAGACCTTCTTAGAGGATTTTTATACATAGATTGTCACTTAGTATCTGACATCTATTTTGCTACCATCCTTGAATCAACCTCATTCTTAGACTGTCAATAGGCTTTAGGAAAATCTTGTTACCATCCTTGAATCAACCTCCTTAGGATATCAATAGGCTTTATGCAAATTCAATGCTACTTTCACGAATCAACCTTTTTGGTAATTTGTTAGGATATACCTCAATTATAGAAGACGGTTAAATCCTGCTCTGTTAAGAGACTTAATGCTTCAATGGTTAAATTGAAACACAATGACCTATTTCTAATGCAACTTGAATTACAGATTTTTAGATCTATTTTAGTACAATACCTCTATGATTCATGTATCAATTCATTTCCTTTGTGCTCCACACTTTCTTCTCTATGATGATGTGCTTCACTATTCGTCGGTGTCTGCAGAATTCTTTAGCTCTCCCTTAGCTTGATTGATTAGGACTGTATGAAGTTTATCCCTCACCAGTTTATCTTCAACATCTTCTTTCTATTCACTCCCCTTCCATGTATCTGATCACTTTTGGAAATGAATTATGCTTGTCTCTTATAGACATGATATTCCTTAATTCTTGATTCTTGGCATGAAAAATAATCCAACCAATCTGATTTACGACTTGAATTCTTGATTTATCTTGTAGTTATCTTCTTGCCAACTGTATAAATCTTCTTTAAATCAATTACTTAATGGTGGTCAAATAAAACAAATAAAACAACTAGTTAAGTCTATCCTTAAGCTCTGCCAGCTAGATATTTTGTCATTTTCTGATCTCTCTGTTCCGTTGGTCAATTCTGCAGTTCATCGTCGGTGACAACTGCCAGTTCCGTTGGTGTAACTCCAGTTAGCTTCAAGATCTCCATCTGTCGGGCATCATTGGATTTTGCTTTGTCGGGAAACACTATCTTCTACTCATCGGGCATCACTGTGAATTTTTCTCTGCCTTTACCGATGGTGTGCACTCCGTTGGTGTAGTCTGTCACTTAGTGAATACTTGAATTTTATGCATTACTGAAAGCATAATCATTGTTCCATTAATTCTCTAAAGTCTTTTTCATTATGTACATGACTGTATAGATGATATCAAGTTGACATCAATGACAATACAAACCATTAACTAATTTAATGTCTTGTATCATTTTCAACTTAACATTATCAAACATTCAATCAGTTATATGTCATCATTATGGTCATAGATTAAAATGGGAATCTGTGTCTTCATTGGTTATACAAGCTCATCGTAATGGAGATTTCAATGTTACACAAAAGGAAATAGATTTAGCATATGGTTTAAGAGATCACCAGGTACTTATAAATTTGTTAATCAATTGTATATTTATCAACTCGTGATGCAATAATTTATACACGTTTGACATTATTGTAGGTGAAACACCACAAGGCTATGTTATGCAATGGTTATAAATTTCCCATCAAAAAGTTGGATGACACGAAGAGAACTTGTGATTCTGGGATAAGTGTAGTCTTCTAGGTGACCAATATTTCATCTAGAAATGACTTACATCCACAAGAGTCACAAAATCAATACTATGGTATTTTGGTTGATATACTTAACTGTGACTTTAATTTCTTCAAATTAGTTCTTTTCGTCATGAAATGGTACAAACTACGTCTCAATCAAAATGATCCTAATAGAACTGTTATTGAACACGACAATGGATTTCCAATGATTAATACAAGGTTGTTTGAGCCAGTTGGGTAAGAGCCCTATGTTCTTCCAAGCCAATGTGAGCAAGTATTTTACTCAGAGGTTCCACATAAACCAAGTTGGTCATTTTTTGTTAGACATGATCCAAGAGGAAGGCCAATAAAGTATAATGTGATGGAAGAAGAAGATACCAAGGAAGAGGAAGAAGTGGAAGATGATGTAGATGATGATTAGGATCGAGAGTTAGTCGAAGAAGAATATGAAGAAGAAGATGACGATGATGCTTCTACTGATCATGATGATGATGATGAGGATGATGATGATGATGATGATGATGATGATGATGATGATGATGATGATGATGACGATGATAGTGGTGGTGATGATGTCGTCGACGACGATGAACTTGATGATGAGATGGATGAAGAAGAATATCAATGACATGATTGAAATGTACAATTATGCCAGATGTTTGGCATGTTTTAACGATTGTTTTGGGTTGAAATCTACACTTTGTTCACTAATATGCTTAGGGTTTCATATTAATGGCATTTTTGGTTTTAGTGTGAATATCTAACTACTCTTATTCACCTTGTTTACTTATATATTTGATCTTTTGTTAAGACAAATTTCATTCTAATTAAAAGAGTGTATTTAATATCTATATGCTTAAACAACCTCACTAGTTAAGACTGTTAAGATGTGATTAAGAAAATTACCTTTCTTTATCATTTTTTGGGGTATTTTTGTATATCAATGCATTTAATCTAAATACTATCTTATGAGATTTTATTCTGATAATTTTCTATTTCCTAGCACATCAATGATGTTAAATCACAGGGGATTATCTTTGTTCCCTGCAATGGACTAAGCTAATTGTGAAAGTATAAATTGATAATTTTAACAATGTATAATGTCCTTCACAAGATGTAATAAAAACTATGGAGTGAACTATGTTTGTCTGATTATATAACTATTATCTTTTGTCAGGTATCCCACAGAGTCTCATGGATTGTTAAGTATAAGTCAATACACCCCATAGAGATTAATGTCTTTTACCATTTATAAAATATATCTCTCATTTCCACCTGTCTCTCTCATTTCATGAAGTGCAAGTACCAGCGAATAGGTATTTGTCAGAATTGTCTTCCTAGAGCGAGGAAACTGTAGGAATGGAAGAAGAAAGTGAGACATTTAGTATGTCTGAATCAAGGAGATTGACTCGAGGTCAAAAGATCAGAAAGAAATTCAATAAATGCATGAAATTTTTTCTTGCTCAAGGGGGGTTTGTGTTCTTATGATGATGAGAGCAAAGGCGACTCCAAGGTTCCCTTTAGGTACAAACATCTATAGAAACAATGCGTCCCCGATGTACTTCCTTCAATAAACACTAATTTTTGTGTTAGAGAGAGGATATATTGCATAGCACCATCTTCATTACATGGTTTGGGCCTATTTTCCATGGATGGCATGAAGGTCTAATACAACAAAGTTGTCAAATTGATGGAGTATGTCAGACCTTGTTATGATTATAGTAGTTGGATGCACATTGTTAGATATAAAAAAAGTATGTGTAGGTATGGACTCGCGGCAAATTATATACAAAAAAAAGTCAGTGAAAAAAGTAAAACAGTAGCTATATACATTGATGGAAGGCCAAAAGCATCAGGGAATATTGCAGGTTTTGTAAATAGTACATGACCTGAGTCAACTAAGAAGCAACCCAATTGCATATTTGAGGCCGCGAGCGAAATCACGTATTTCTATGTGCGGTCAAACAATACATGAAGGTGAAGAGCTGCTTGTGATTACAATTTGAATTGCATAGATAAAAAAGCACCCACTATCATGGATGAGGTGGTACGCACTATGCACCATTTAAAATTGTTTAAAAATTAAAAAAACTATCTCTTCTTTTAATTGAAGCATTTTGATAATTGTCTTTTATTCAAAGTAACTTAGCATAATAACACGTGTGTTTTAACATGTCTCAATGATCTTTAATTTTTGAAATACAGGGCTATAGAATGGATCAACAGCCACATGATACGCATGATGATGATGGTTCTCATGGGACTTCATCTTCCTGACAGGTAAAACTCATTGTTGTTGTACAAATGCACATACAAGAAAAATGTTAATGCTTATTTTTTGTTATGTTTTATTATTAACTACTATTTTGGATTGATTTTAAATACAGTTTCTAATAATATTGTTCTCACAAACGAGTGCTGATCAGGAAAAGGGAAAGGAACAAGTAGTCTATGAGGAGCCGCAGGATGAGCAGGATCCATTCCTTGTTGATTTTTCATTAGATGCTCCTGTGGTTGAAGTGCAAAAGGTCCTTGTGCAATTTCAAGAGAGTTAACTCAATTGTTTGGTATTCAACCTCAGACTCTTGAAATGTTGAGGAGAGTGGAAGAGTTGGCTAACCATGTTTAGACTTATCAAGTAAGTATCAATGTAGTTTTTAATTATAACAAAAGTTCAATAATGGTTTTTATAGTATACTCTTGTATTTCTATCATTAACTAAAATACATGTGTTATTTTTACAGAGGATGCTACAAAAATTCAAGGGTTGTTCCCCAGATGTAGATACTTCACTAGGCAGTACAAGTAGATCGCATGTTCTATCCTCCACTCATGTTTTGCTCGAACAATTTTTTTTTTAATAGCTCTAACAATCTTATTTTTCAGCACATACTATTGATCCTATGTTCACTACACCGCCTACTACAAGGATCAGAACCACAGAGGTACCACTGGCTGCAATGTCAGCAACACGTAGCATGGCCATAGATGCGATGGCAACTCCTATTATAGGTAAGTAGACTCATCTTTTTTCTCTCTCATTTATCATGTATTTATTTCACTTGAACTATTCTTTCTTAGGGGACATTTTGTAATATTGGATTCATTTTATGTAGGAGGTGATGACCAAATTCCTAGATGTACTCGTGTCGAATGTATGAGAACAATAAAGAAGTGTGATCAATTGCTTGTGAACATTGAAGATGGACTTCCCGTGAGAGTAGCCCAGCTTCTAGGTACATTAAATATTGATCCTTTCTTTTACTATACAATCTTATACTCATTATGTAATGCACTAACCCCCTATGCAGTCCCTTGCAATAACTAATAATCTCATTATTATTTTACAGGGAATAATATATTTTATGAAAAAATTAATGATGAATGTTTGCGCATTTTCGGGCCAACCATACACATAGGGTATCATATTTTGATTTCATTACTAGATCAGATTATCTTTCATCCCTTTTTTCAAGTATATTAATAGGTAACTTCGCTTCATTTATGAATCTAACAATTTTTTTTCTTAAAAGGTGGCAATCACAAGATAAAGTGTTAAAGGATAAACTCATTGACTCTATGATAACACTTTTTGGACCCAACGCCTTTCAAAGACTTAAGCTCCTTGAGAAAGTAGGGAAAATTTTGAAATATATTAGGGACAACTACAGGACCCAAATAGAATGCAACCCTTATTACGAGCTACCCCCCTATGTTCCTATTAATGAGTGGGAGAATCTTAAAAAGGATGCACCTGAAAGACGTGCAAGACATGATGGACAAATAATATCACCTGAGGATAGAAGGTACGTGATCATATTAGTAATGAAATTATGTACTATTTACTCTTTGTACTTATGTGATCTAACATATTTCAAACATCACACAGGTTGCCTGACACATCAAAGGCAACAGAAGCAAGAAAACAAAAGCATGGGCAACA
>MU224577.1:851727-862194 GCA_018584345.1 Thuja plicata
TTTGTTTGGCCTCTTCATAGGTGCCAAATCTTTGTTGCTTGTTGTCCACTGGTTCATTTAGTAGTGCCTCAATGCACTCATTGGCTTGTCCTATTTTGATTTCATATTCTAACCGTGAAAGCCATGAATTCCTAGGTACTACTACTTGGATATACGTGAAATCAGTATCTACCATGAGACATATATTTTCTCTGTGTTCCTCTATCAGATTTTCAAGAATCCTTGTTCTAGTTTGCAACATTTCCTTAATGGTTTTGAAATACTCATGGATTACATTATCAAAATTTATTCCTAGTGATTCTATGAATTCACCTATCTGAATGGTTATAGTTCTGCTTGTGTCCCATACAATTTTTCCTATTGAAGGAAAGTATTCTTAAAAGTAAAAGAATATGCACATTATGAGGGAACCAAACTTACAAGTGTTTACTTGAAGATCTTATAGTGCACATGTTCTCCTCCAGTTGATGTAATAGGATCTTGTTCATGGGGTTTTGCTGACTGGGTCTACCAACAGTCATAAGTTGTCACCAGGTACCAAAGATACCGGCCAACTCTGCCTGCAAAGGTTATCCGGGGAAGTTAGATTCCCCGGGCCTTCAAGCACCTAGGTGTCGGGTCATGACAATGTGGGACTCAGTTGGGAGAAGTGACTATTTTCGAGGGGGATAGCTGGTTTCTTCAACTCATTCCCTCCGGAGATTCAATAAGGTAAGGCTTCCCCTAGCATTCTACACTTAGCAAATAAAATGAAAAAGATCCTGCAGGGTTAGAAACACTTCATCTAACTATAGTCATGTTTAAACGTTCGGAACATCAATAATACTCTGACATACTACACTAAATACCGAAGAAATACACAACCATCAGCTAGTATTTTATCAGTAGCAAGGGTAAAGAGGTTGTTGATCTATTTTAACATATCAAAGTAGAAGACATAAAGAACATAAAACATGAACTACCATTAACTCAGAAGCAGGAATGCCAACAACATCATTGCACAGAATTCTTCCTTCTTCATTAATGTCTCTTCCAGCAAGCACTGGTGCATGATACAATAGTGGCTCTAGGGGAGCGTCTAACTATTGAAAACAGAAAAATGGAGCATTGAGATTTGCAAACAAAAATGAGAAATTGCCTTTCTATTACTGTGGACAAAAAAATCATCAATTTTGCCAACCCTTGGAAATGGGCCGGTCTGGTTATTTATACAATTTTCTTCTAACCCTAACCCTATTTTACATCACGTCTCAATAAAATACAATATCTGGGGGTCGGTACTACCTGCGCCACCCTACAAAAGACCTTGAGACGGAATAGGTCTGACATGTCAGAAGAATGAGACAAGAATATACAGAGGAAGAATCGGCCTTGAGAAGAGAGCCAGGAAGGGGAAGGAAGAAAGTAGGTCCCCTGGGGATCGAGGCTACATGCCTCATAAATGGGAAATGCACCACCCTATCTCCAATGTGCTAGGTGTACCTCTAAGCGGCGCCTCAAGAAGACCATCCTATTAGAAAACCAACTATTGAGTCGACGCTCCCTTGATGTAGCCAACCACCTTCTAACAGCCTTTATTAACTGCTTCTAAAAGTGACCGGTCGGCCTTGGGGACCGGGACAAGGATCACTTGAAAGAATACAGAATTTTGGATCTGGGACTCTGGGATCCTGCAACTTACATCCCCAAAAGAATAAATAATACCCAACACTTTGAGTTTTCCCTAGCCTCCGGAGAAAGCTCAAGGTTTCTTATTATCATTGAAAGCCTGGAGGAGGCAGAAAATGCCATCCTCGTCAATATCTTTTAAGCTGGCCCTTCGGTACTTAGCTACTTCAATTTGTTTCCCCAGGTCTGGAACATTCTCTTTAAAATCATCGGCCATTTTTTCTGCATCATGGCCACTAAGTACCATGCGAGTTAATTTTTTCATCTGGGCCCCATCTATCCCCTCCAGGGATTGATATCGGGACTTCATTATTTCATCAAAACTCCCCAAAATTGAATCTTCTGGGGTACATGTATCTGTGCTGAGGGGGTCAGCCCCAGAAATCTTTATTAGAAAAGACATATATAAATTGAAAGAATATTTCATAGCATTGACCTTATCTTGCAGAGACCCTACCAGTTGCTTGATTACCTCCAATGTGAGGTCAAGTCTGGAGTGCTGGGTCCTCACAAAATCAAATGATTCATCCCCCAGAATTCTGGATTCAAAAATCATTTCCTCTCCCAGGCTAAGGATTTCCTCAAGCTCCACCTTCTATGTTTGATAATTCTTGATATCACCCTCCCATAGTTCAATAAGAATTTCTTCCTGGTGTACAACCTGTCAGGCCATATATAAATCTGGGAGGGTGGATACCAGGAAACGCCAGGTGTTTCCTATCTGTAGGGCGACCCACTCATCCACTGCCTTGGCCTTCTTCTTCATTATTCATAGGGAGTCTATGTTACTCTGCGGTAGATCTTCAGAGGTGGGGGCCTCCGGAGGAGCGGCATTGATGGGTCGAGCCAGCTCAGTGAGCAACCCCATAAGGTTTGCATTTTTTTCCTTTTCTGCTTTGAGCCTCTGGGCTTCTTTCTCATAATGGGCCTCCACTGCCCTAGCTGCCTCCTTTAGCAAGTCCACCTTGCCCTACTTTCCTCTTTTACCCAGTGATACATCTGCAATGTTATAATCTCCAAGTTCTGCGGTTGCTTCAGCGGCACCTTGGGGAGGTGTTCCTACAATAGAAACTGTTTCTCCACCCGGCCCAGTTCGAAGAGTATGAACTGTCCGGGCTTTCTTAGCCTTCGGTGGGGCCTAGACCTGGGCCATCATTTCAGCCAGGGAGAGAGGAATTACAGGAGTGGATGAATCTTTTCTTTTCCTGCTCTCTATTAGCCACTGAGGCGGTAGGGGCGGCCTTCCTACCAGAATCTGTCCCCTTGGTTCTTCCTGGGTGTCCTGCGGCTGTTGCTCCTCAGTGGCATGGACCTCATCCATCCCTTTCCCTGCATCTACTTCTTCTATAGAAACATTTTCTTCATCAACCTCCATCTCCTTAGTCTTGTCCTCTGTATTTATTACTTTGTCTGGACTTTGGTAGGCTTCCTCAGGGATTTCTTCTTCATGCTACTCTTCTTCTACTGTCGGGGCTTCTTCCTATGTTGGTACATCTTTTGGCAATAGGGGAGGTGTTGGGCTGAGATTTAGAGTTTGGGCCGCGGTAATCACCTACCCAAAGGTTGCTCCCAGGAGTGGCCCTTGGAACGTGGCGGCTGGGGTTACGGTTATTCTCAAAGGTCTGGTTCCCCCAGCAGATTCCATTTGTTCACCTTGTCTTTTTTGGTCCACTCCCAGACCCTGCATCGCTTGAGCCCCGGAGGAAATCTCTAGCTCTGGCTCTTTCTCTTCTACCTTCTTTTCTTGTTCCTGTGCAGGCTCTTGTTCAGGAGCTTCTTGCTCTGCAGCTTCTGGTTCTGCCCCCGGGACTTCTATCCCTACTTGTTTTTTGTCCCCCTGCAAGTTTTTGAACTCGTCAGTTGCAAAGACATAAAATTCCTCCTACTGAGGGGGACTGGATGGGACTTCAGCAGGCTCTGCTTCCTTCTCTGGCTCTGGGGAATTGGAAGAGAGGATTTCTACTTGTTGGGCTTGGGATGTTCCCAACCCCGACTCTGCCTTAGGCTTTTTGTTAAGCCTTTTCTTTCTTCGGGTAACCAAAGGTGGCCCCGCATCTCTTATTGCTTCTGCTTCCATGGGATCCACCCCCGTTTCCTTCACCATTAAGGCTACCAGCGACGGGGAGGAAGAGGGGCAATTTGGCCTGGCCATGAGGGGTGGAGTGGCCAGCCGTGTTATTAATTGTTCCCTCATCTGCTAGGAGGCTGCCACTGATTTTTTTATTTGTTCTTTGATAGGGACTTCTTGTGTAGGAGGGGTTGTATCTTTCTCTTTACCTTTATCATCTCTCTGCGAAGAAGTCTCGGCCCTCGAAGTCAATTTTGGTGCTTGCTGGGCTGCTCGACGGGTACTTCCAGGGTGAACCTCCTTGAAAAAGGCGTGACTTCGCTCGACCACCTCTTGAGTGAAGTCCTCAATTGTGGGCCCTTCCTGGGTGTCCTAGTTTACTGGTGGAAGAGTCCTTGTGTCGATCCCCTTTGCCTTGTACTAGGGATCGGTAGTGGGGGCGGCATCTAAGAAGTCCGTCGGGAGCCTCCAGAGCTTCAACTTTTGCATCATACCATCTATCATTCTGACATAGTACCTGCTCTACACCTCCACATAATCTTGGCAATCTACCCAAAAATCCTCCATATAGATGTGATGGGGCTCTGAAGCCCAGGGCTGTGTCGTTGCTATCTTTCCGTACAGATCAAAAAAATTTTGCGCTAAGTAAAATTCCCCCAAGTTGTAACTTTTCAGTTCATTATATGCCTCCTTTACGGTGGCCAAGCTGCATGTGTAGTTCCCACAGGTGATTGGGAATGGAATGTTGGGTATCTTTTTCAAGGAAAAGAGGGCATACACCTCCATTATTTGCCTGCAGTATTCCAAGAGCACGATCTTGTCCCCATAGTGTTTGGGCAACAAGTAGGGTTTCCCAGAGAAGTTGGTGACCCTAATGTAAGTGTGTTGTTGGAACTAGATGTAATAATATCCATAACTATGGACCAAATTTATCACCTCTGAGGATAGGTGGTATCTAGCGTCCCGGGTGGGTGTGAGCAGATGATAATAAACAAACACATCGTTTACCTGGTAAAAACTGGGGAAGCTGGCCTCCCATTGAACTTGTGGGAAATGGTCCCATGGTGCCTTTTGTCCTGGGCCAATCTCGAGCATGTCATCTGTAAGTAGGCCGTGGGCGTGGGGCCTCTACTATGCCAGGGCCTAGAAAATATAGGAAGACATGTAGAATTTCTTCTTCCTGTTCAGTTGAAGGAACTAGGAGTCGACATGGTTGGAAATTATTGTTGCCCAGTCGAAGTATCCTCCCTTGGTGGAGATGCCAAGGAGGAAGTAATACATCCATTTAGAAAAATCTTGGGTGGAGGGCTACCCAAAGACCCGGGCCAATGCTATCATCCCCATCTGAATTCTCTCCTTGAACTCAGAGCGGGGAATCTCTATCTTCATTCTTTTTGGGTCCCTCTTTGAAACCTTGAGCCAATGGGTGTTCATGTATACCCGGGTGGCATCTTCTAGCTGTGTGAATTGGGCCAAGGAATCCATCCTTGTAACCACTTAGGCCTTGGAAAATTATGGGATTCCCAGTCTCGTCTAGAATGTGACTGGGTCAAGGTATACCAGAGGAGTAGGGTATCCGGTTGGTTCTGCGACTGCGAGCGTAATAGCCTGAACAAAAGAGTTGTAGTTGGTGGCTAGTGTCAAGATAAGCTCTGGAGATTGCACGAAGGATGGGAAAAAAGCCACCTTGAGGATTCAGGAGTCTAGGACATTGATTGCTAGCTGATCTCCAGCCTGTCGCTGGATGTACATTATTTTCACTAAGGCCTGCATCTCTGGCCATGTTCTGACACTAGTGTCGGTGATAAGTTTGACTTTGGACTCGATCTTTGAGCCAATAATGATGTTTTCCTACACGAACTTCATAGTCAGGGGCATCTTCTCCAAGGCCTTCTCCATTTTGGACTTTACTGCCGCCCTGGTGGCTGCCGCGGAAGGTAGCTCTGGACTTCCGGGTGGAGAGGATGCGGATGCTTCAGACATGCTTGGGGACTGAACTCCAGAAACTTGCGAGGAAAAGTGACTGTCAGAATGTATTAATCAAATAAATATTTTGGGGTCCGGAGATCTTACCACTGTGATGCTTGCTTTTCCTGAAAAGTTAGTGTCATTCAAAAATAGCCAAAAAGAAAATGCATCAAAAACTTAAGAATTTTATTAAACATTCGGGTCCGGGGATTTTATCACACTTGGTAAAGACACGGGATGGATGATGGTAGGAGACTCGAATCTCGGAGAAGTAACCGTTGGTGAGGACGTGTAAAAAGGTAAGTCATCAAGCCCACGTGGGTGCCACGTGCATAGGTATTAAATGGAAGTTATGGCGATGACAGGGGAGCTAACTGTCCGAATCTTGTAAAAAGTGAAGGCTACTTGGCTGGAATTGATTGTGCACATGGGAAATAAATGAGGGTCTGACTAGTTTCATGGAAGAGAGAGAAAACCGCCTGTTTGAAACCCACCAAGAGCCAAGTTTCAAACAGGTGATTTTCTGTCCCAAAATGAGTTCATGGGCGGAAAACTAGCAACACAGGTGACTCGACCACCTTGTCAAGCCACCTGAAAGATATACATGAAGTTCGAGGGGCATATACATGGGAATAGAGGGATATACACCAAATATACACAAATATACACATCGTAAAATGATGTTCATAGGAAACCAGGCAAGGTAGAGTATATACATTTATCTACATAATCTACAAACTGACCACTTTTGCACAAAGGACGGACAACCCTCTGCCAGAGCTGACCCACCAACGGGCGGCAAAACTAGAAAATGGAAGATAGACAAAATAGAAAGATGAAAAACAAGAGAAAGACAAAAGAAACACCAAAAAAACCAGAATAAAACAAAAAGGCGGGAATAGAAACACCAACCTGAGAATGTCGAAGGGTGGAGGAATGGAAGGGGTTACCATGGGAGTTCTGCAATAGCTTCAGCTCATCAGACAGTCACAACCGCCACCATGAAGCACTCACAATCACCTGATAATGACTAGAAGTGTTAAGCACTGACTATAGCTAAGTCTCTCTAAATCACTCTATAATCGCTCTAAAATCGCTCTGAGTGCTCAAAAGTTTTGATCGCGGTAAATGTGAAAGTGAAAGATTAGTTCTATTTATACCCGTGGTAAAAAGGGGTAGTCCACCTCCTCCCGGCAATCTCCGGACAAGCAAACCTCCAGACCCCGAGCCCGGGGATTCCCTGCAATGATAACCTTTCGGCATCGTGGCGAAGAATCCCAGAGTCTGGAGTCCGGCTCCCAATGATGAACGACCTCCAGGACCGGAGTCCCGGAGACAAAAACCAAACAAACAAAACACAACAACAGGGAAGAAAACCCCAGAGAAAGAAAAAAGAAAGGGAAAAAAGGACAAGGCAAAGCCATAAGCAAAAATAAACAAAATAAAAAGGGGGACCCAACATTTTGCACACAAAATGTAGGGATGGGGATGCAAGGCATAACAAATGGCGACTATCTGGGAAAAATACCTCATCACATTTTAGAACTATAGAATCTTTGGTTAGAAAAACTGGAACAAGCTGCCTTCCAAGGCATCTGACAGGTAGAGAGCAACATAACTGAGAGAATCAACCACGCGGGATCTAGTCTGTAGGCTTTCATCAGTGGTGTCGTGTGTGCTTTGGAAGGAAATCAAGCCGATGACCTTTGGGAGGAGTAGAGAAGAGGCACTAATTACATCGAACCAGTCATCAATTTGCTCGTTTCTCCCGAAGGCCAGAGTTTCATCCCGCTTTCCTCTTTCTTATTACTTTGTTTGTTTCTAGGTGGGAAGGCGGTACTTCTTTTACCATTAAGCTAAAGCTTAGCTAATTTCAACAGCGGTACTTCTTTCACCTATCCACCTATACTTAGATATTTGAAGAGGGGATAAAACTCTAGACCTCGAAAGAATTCCTTAAAGTTTCAGACCTAGGTCAACCAATTAGTACAATCGATCTACCCTCGGTGTGTCGAATTACTTGTTCCTTATATTACTTGTGTTCACTGATTGCCAGACTCCTGGAGACAACACCTGATGGAGATTGCTCAAAATGTGCCACATCCTGTGAAACAACCCTGGAGACTAGGCCGATTCCACTATGCTAAAGACAGATTCCAAAGTTCACCATGCCGAAAATATTGTACAAAAAACCAGAGTTCATGCGAAGCATTCCAATTCCTACAAGACAAAACAAAACACCGGGACTGGAAGAAAACCAAAAATGAAAAAACAAAACACCAAAAGGGGACTGCCCTAGAGGACAGTCGACAAGGCTATTTACAAGATGGGGTACCTCGCAACGAGGTACCCAAAAGAAATATTTACAAGTGGAAGGCTTTACATATAATACAACTTTGGACAAACTTACCCTATTCAAAGTAGTGCTTGAGAAACTATCCATTAACGGCCAATGAGATAGGTTCACCAGTCAGGGTGTTAAGACGATAAGTATTTGCCCCGCAGATTTCTGAGATTAGATATGGTCCGAGCCAGAGCTGTTGGAACTTGGTAAGTTTTCCTTTCTTTTTCCTTTCCTTGTCCCACAACAGGACCAGATCCAAAATCTAAAAATCCTTGTATTGGGCTCTTCTATGAAACCATCATTTTACCACTGCTTGATGATGCGCAAAATGTTCAAGAGCTGCATCTCGCTGTTCTTCCATTCACACTAGATTTAAGAGCTGAACCTCCACGATGTTGTCCCTGTTGCTAAATTCCTGCATAAACTATAAAATGGGGATCTGTAAGTTAACTGGGAATATAGGGTTTTGACCATAAACCAGATGGAACGGGGATGTTCCCAGGGCGGCCTTGATACGAATGCGATCCGCCTAGAGGGAAAATTTCAACTTTTGATGCCAATCCCAGGGATTCTATTCTAGCAGGTGTTTGATCACTTCAAGTAGATTTTTATTTGTTGATTCAGCAATGTCGTTCCCCTAAGGATATTAGTTGCTGGAAAACTTCAAAGTGATCCTCCGATTGTAGGTTCATTCGAGTAACTGCACCAAAGAAAATGCTGGACCATTGTCACATACCAAAGCAAAGGGCATTCCAAACCGTGTGACGATGTTTTCTTCCAGGAACTTGATAACTACGTCTATCGTGTTATTTTTTACTAGGTATAGCCTCAAACCACCGAGTGCAGTAATCAGTAGCAGTGAGTATGTATCAGTGATTGGCAGACAAGTTGGGGTTGATTTCCCTGATGAAGTCAAATGCCCACTGGGTGAAGGGTCTAGCCTCGTAGAATGGTTGTAAAGGGATAGCTAGATTACACTCACAATGCGCCGCAGTTTGGCAAGTATGGCATTTCCTTACATGAGTGTAAACATCCTTGAATATACAGGGCCAATAGTAGCCGGCCTGAAGGATCTAATGGGCAGTGGTGTCAGCTGAGCCATGCTCGGTTTCAAACTACCCATGGAATTCATTAATCACTCTCACAGCTTGGTCTCTGTCGATGCACCAGAGGTACACTCCCTCGTATTTTCTATAGTAGAGTACAGAGTTTTTGATCATTGAAGTGGGCACTTTTCATCTACAAGGCACAACATTTATGGGGAGGTAATCCCTCCATGCATTTATTATTTAGTAGCAAATATACCAAATCGGTATACCACGGGTCTCGGGTAATGGACTCCACTATGTAAGTCTGACATTCTATGCGGGGAGTCTCTTCTTCCATCACTCGACTTAGTCCCTGGCCCTGAACTATCTTCATAGGCTGCATTTCTAAGTCATATTCCTAGAGGATGGCCATCCACTTCCCCCATCTCTTGGCTAATTCGCTCTGCATCAGTAAAGACTTGATGACCTGGTCTGGAATGATAGCATGTACTTTGCTCTGAAGAATATAACATCAAAATTTCTTCACGGCGTGAACTAGAGCAAAGGCCTACTTTTCTAGTGATGAATATCGGACTTCGGCATTC
This sequence comes from Thuja plicata, assembly GCA_018584345.1. Lineage (NCBI taxonomy): Eukaryota > Viridiplantae > Streptophyta > Pinopsida > Cupressales > Cupressaceae > Thuja > Thuja plicata. Next base: position 861,409 of record MU224577.1, read on the forward strand.
TTGAAGGGAGAGCTCATGAAAGCTATTGGTCATTCTTCCCCTTTGACCTTTTGAGTCAACACTGCCGCGATAGAATGCGGTGAAGCAAAGGAGTAAATGTAAAATGGAAGGGAATAGTCCAGACTAGCCAGGACAGGTGCTTCTGTTATTGTCTGTTTGATCTGGGCGAACACCTACTTTGCTTCAAGACTCCACTCAATCTTGGTATCCTTCTTCATCATCTCATTGAGCCGTTTGACTATTTTTGTGAATCCCGTGATGAACCGCCAGACAAAGTTAATCTTTTCAAAGAAGGATCACATCTCTTTCTTGCTACCAGGCATTTTTAAGTTTAGCAATGCTTTGACTCTCTCAGGGTCTATGGATATGCCTGAGCAACTTCCCTTCGGTGACCCCAAATATGCACTTCTTAGGGTTGAGGGATATTCCATACCGGTGACATCTCTCGCAGATCTAAGTGAGATGGGCAAAATGGTCACACCTGTCCTGGGAAAAGATGGTCAAATCATCCATGTAGATGATTATACACCAATTCACAAGGCCCTCGAACGCAATGTCCATGACCTTTTGAAATGTAGCCCCTGCATTGATCAGACCAAAGGGCATTCTCTTGTATGCAAACATTCCCCACTTGGTGGTAAATACTATTTTATCTCTGTCTTCATACTTAACCATGACTTGGTTATATCCAGAGTACCCATCCAAGAAGGACATCATCTAGGATCCATTCACTATCTACAACACCTCATCCAATGAAGGGAGAGGGTGATTATCTTTCTTGGAGGC
>MU224577.1:867885-888772 GCA_018584345.1 Thuja plicata
TGAAAGATTTACATGATTCATATCTTATGAATTAGAGATGTATCTACACATATAATAGTCTGATATCTATGGAGAATATTTGATAATGGTATTTGATGGATGATTATGATTGATTGTTAGTGAACATTCCAATAAGAAGAATAGGTCTGACATGTCAGAAGAATGAGACAAGAATATACAAAGGAAGAATCAGCCTTGAGAAGAGAGCGAGGAAGGGGAAGGAAGAAAGTAGGTCCCCCGGGGATCAAGGCTACATACCTCACAAATGGAAAATGTGGCACCCTATCTCCAATGCACTAGGTGTACCTCTGAGCGGTGCCTCGAGAAGACCATCCTGTCAGAAAACCAACTGTTGAGTCGACGCTCCCTTGATGTAGCCAACCACCTTCTGACAACCTTTATTAACCGCTTCTAAAAGTGACCGATCAGCCTCGGGGACCAGGACACGGTTCACTTGAAAGAATACAGAATTTTGCATCCGAGACTTCAGGATCTGAGAACTTACGTCCCCAAAAGAATAAAGAATACCCAACGCTTTGAGTTTTCCCCGGCCTCTGGAGAAAGCTCAAGGTTGCTTATTATCATTGAAAGCCTGGAGGAGGCAGGAAATTCCATCCTCATCAATATCTTTTAAGCTGGACCTTTGATACTTAGCCACTTCAATTTGTTCCCCCAGGTTTGGAACATTCTCTTTAAACTCATCGACCATTTTTGCCGCGTCATGGCCACTAAGTACCATGCGAGTTAATTTTTTCATCTAGGCCCCATCTATCCCCTCCAGGGATTGATACAGGGACTTCATTATTTCATCAAAACTCCCCAAAAATGAATCTTCTGGGGTACATGTATCTGTGCTGAGGGGGTCGGCACTAGAAGTCTTTATTACAAAAGACTTATATAAATTGAAAGAATATTTCATGTAGCGTTGACATTATCTTGCAGAGACCCTACCAGTTGCTTGATTACCTCCAATGTGAGGTCAAGTCTAGAGTGCTAGGTCCTCACAAAATCAAATGATTCATCCCCTAGAATTCTGGATTTAGAAATCATTTCCTCTCCCAGGCTAAGGAGTTCCTCAAGCTCCACCTTCCATGCTTGATAATTGTTGATATCACCGTCCCATAGTTCAATAAGAATTTCTGCCTGGTGTACAACCTGTCGGGCCGTATATAAATCTAGGAGGGTGGATACCAGGAAATGTTAGGTGTTTCCTATCTACAGGGTGACCCACTCATCCACTGCCTAGGCCTTCTTCTTCATTATTCGTAGGGAGTCTATGTCACTCTGCAGTAGATCTTCAGAGGTGGAGGCCTCCGGAGGAGCGACTTTGATGGGTCAAGCCAGCTCAGTGAGCAACCCCATAAGGTTTGCATTTATTGTCTTTTCTTCTTTGAGCCTCTGGGCTTCTTTCTCATAATGGGCCTCCACTGCCCTAGCTACCTCCTTCAGCAAGTCCACCTTGCCCTGCTTTCCCCTTTTACCCAGCGATACCTCTGCAACATTATAATCTCCAGGTTCCGCAGTTGCTTCATCAGTGCCTGGGGGAGGTGTTGCCACAATGGCAACTGTTTCTCCGCCCAGCCCAGTTCAAAGGGTATGAGCTATCCGGGCTTTCTTGGCCTTCGGTGGGGCCTAGACCTAGGCCATCATTTCGGCCAGGGAGAGAGGAATTACGGGAGTGGATGAAGATTTTCTTTTCCTGCTCTCTATTAGCCACTAAGGTGGTAGGGGCGGCCTTCCTGCAAGAAACTGTTCCCTTGGTTCTTCCTGAGTGTCCTGTGGCTGTTGCTCCTCAGTGGTGTGGACCTTGTCCATCCCTTTCCCTGCATCTACTTCTTCTGTAGCAACATTTTCTTCATCAACCTCCATCTCCTTAGCTTATCCTCTGTATCTATTACTTTTTCTGGACTTTGGTAGGCTTCTTTGGGGATTTCTTCTTCATGCTTCTCTTCTTCTACTGTCGGGGCTTCTTCCTTTGTTGGTACATCTTTTGGCAGTAGGGGAGGTGTTGGGCCATGGTAATCACCTGCCCAAAGGTTGCTCCCGGGAGTGGCCCTTGGAACATGGTGGCTGGGGTTAAGGTTATTCCTAAAGGTCTGGTTCCCCTGGCAGATGCCATTTGTTCACCTTGCCTTTGTTGGTCCACTCCCGAACCCTGCGTCGCTTGAGCCCAGAGGCAATCTCCGGCTCTGGCTCTTTCTCTTCTACCTACTTTTCTTGTTCCTATGCAGGCTCTTGTTTAGGAGCTTCTTGCTCTGCAGCTTCTAGTTCTACCCCCGGGACTTTTGTCCCTACTTGTTTGTTGTCCCCCTGCAAGTTTCTAAACTCGTCGGTTGCAAAGACATCAAATTCTTCCTACGGAGGGGGACTGGATGGGACTTCAGCAGGCTCTACTTCCTTCTCTGGCTCTGAGGAACTGGAAGAGAGGATTTCTACTTGTTAGGCTTGGGATGTTCCCAACCCCGGCTCTGCCTTAGGCTTTTTGTTAAGCCTTTTCTTTCTTCAGGTAACCAAAGGTGGCCCTGCATCCCTTATTGATGCAGAGTGCAACAGTGGAAGGTTTGATCTTCTTAGTCCTTTGGGTTCCAACTGCTCAAAATGTTAAGGCTTTCAATCAAACTTCAAGAACTGCCTTACCACCTTGCTCTGATTGTGATACACCTCTAACAATCCTTAATACCAATCACTAAATCCTAAAACACACTTTTTGCAACTTTTCACTATGTTTCCTAGTCACTTCCCAAAATAGGGCTACAAGGCCAGATTTGACAAAATTGGGGATATCAGACACAACCCCACACCCAACACCCAATAAAATGATGTAGTTTGAAGGTGTTTAACAATCCAAACACTGCCCCACAAGACCAACTTGTAATCTACTCCATCACTCCAAGAATCCTCCAAGGTACACAGACCTAATAGGGCCCTAATAGGCTTGGTTTACAAATGAAGACCAATGAAATGGGTGCATAGATGGAATGAAGGTCTTTGGATCTATTCAATGTTGTCAGAGAATACTTAATCCACCTTTGGATTGTTCACTTTGTGCATATCTAACACTAGATAATCAAGTTCCTACAATTCAGGACCAAATACATCATGATATTTGGCCTAGGGCTTGCAAGAATAATTCATTCGCTTTACATTCTGTCCTAATGCTTCTAGAATCTTAAATTACATCCCCAGAGCTTTCATTTTCATTGGGTTTTGTGCAAAATGGTCGATATAGTCGCGAGCTATAACTCCATTTGCCCAAAACCCTGCTGGAACTAGGGTTTTCGGGGTATTAGGAGGAAAAATGCGATAAATTTGTCTACAGACCTCCTAAACACCTCAGACCAAGTGCATTCGAAGGATAGTTCAACAGAGTATCTTCTCCAACCATTAATCTTTCACTTCCAATCTGTACAGCCTCTGTAAAATTGAAAAAAACTGTGATTTTAAGAAGAAAACAGGGAATTTTATTGATTTTTAATAAATCTGATTACATCTATCAACCTGTTCTTTAGGGAAGGTTGATTAACACTTATATACTTGTGTTTCACCAATCAACTATCTGAGATTCAGTTGTAATCGGTTGAAACTTACATATGACAACTTTTAAGCACTTTTTGTAAAGTTGCTTAGCAACTTTTGTTGTTTTAGACAATTCTTTTATATAAAGAGATCCTAAGGATTCTAGACTATCCTAGAACCTTCTTTAAGGTATAATAACCTATTCCTAACTATATTCCTAATCAAAATGTCCCATAGGTCTTAAGGACTCAAGGTTTATAGAATCACCAATGAGCCTTAAGCCTTTACAAATGGACTAATATCAACTTAACAACCTAAAGGATTATGACCCTCATCATGATTCATTAAGTGGAGGTGAGTATGAGTATAGTGCCATGTTCATGCAATGGAAGGCTTAGTAAATGCCTGGATTAAAACTTTGAATCACTGGATTGCCTTGAAGCACTGCATTGTTTGAGTTGTGTGAGTGAGGGCTCTGCACCACTTATTTTTGCCGCTTCCATGGGATCCACCCTCATTGCCTTCACCATTAAGGCTGCCAGCAACGGGGAGGAAGAGGGGCAAATTGGCCCGGCCATGAGCGGTGGAGTGGCCAGCCATGTTATTAATTTCTCCCTCATCTGTTGGGAGGATGCCACTAATTATTTAATCTATTCTTTGATGGGGAATTCTTGCGTAGGAGGGGTTGTATCTATCTCTTTACCCTTATCATCTCTCTACGAAGAAGTCCTGGCCCCCGGAGTCAATTTTGGTGCCGGATGGGCTACTCGGTGGGTACTTCCAGGGCACACCTTCTTGAAAAAGGTGTGACTTTGCTCGACCACCTCTCGAGTGAAATCCTCAATTGTGGGCCCTTCCTGGGTATCCCAGTTTACTAGTGGAAGAGTCCTTATGTCGATCCCCTTTGCCTTGTACTGGGGATCGGTAGTGGGGGTGGCATCTGAGAAGTCCGCCGGGAACCTCCAGAGCTTCCACTTTTGCATCATGTCGACTGTCATTCTGAGATAGTTCCTGCTTCGCACCTCCACATCGTCTTGGAAATCTTCCTAGAAATCCTCCATATGGATGTGATGGGGCTCTGAAGCTCGGGGCAGTGTCGTTGCTATCTTTCTGTTCGGGACAAAAATTTTCTGTGCTAAGTAAAATTCCCCCAAGTTGTAACTTTTCAGTTCATTGTCCACCTCCTTTGCGGCGGCCAAGCTGCATGTGTAGTTCCCGCAGGTGATTGGGAACGGAATCTTCGGTATCTTTTTCAAGGCAAAGAGGGCATGCACCTCCATTATTTGCCTGCAGTATTCCAAGAGCATGATCTTTTCCCCACAGTGTTTGGGCAACAAGTAGGGTTTCCCAAAGAAGCCGGTGACCCTAATGTAAGTGTGTTTTTGGAACTAGATGTAATAATGTCCATAAATATGGACCAAATTCATCGCCTCTGAGGATAGGCGGTATCCAGCATCCCGGGTGGGTGTGAGCAGATGATAATAAATGAACGCATCGTTTACCCGGCAAAAACTGGGGAAGCTGGCCTCCCATTGAACTTGTGGGAAATGGATCCATGGTGTCTTTTTTCCTGGGCATATCCTGAGCATGCCGTCTGTAAGTAGGCCGTGGGCATGGGGCCTCTACTGCGCCAGGGCCCAGAAAACATAGGAAGACATGTAGAATTTCTTCTTCCTGTTCAGTTGAAGGAATTGGGAGTCGACATGGTTGAAAATTATTGTTTCCCAATCGAAGTATCCTCCCTTGGTGGAGATGCCGAGGAGGAAGTAATACATCCATTTAGAAAAATCTTGGGTGGAGGGCTACCCAAAGACCCCGGCCAATGCTATCATCCCCATCTGAATGCTCTCCTTGAACTTTGAGTGGGGAATCTCTATCTTCATTCTTTTTGGGTCCCTCTTTGGAACCTTGAGCCAATGGGTGTTCATGTATACCCGGGCGACATCCTCCAGCTATGTGAATTGGGCCAAGGCATCCGTCCTTGTAACCACTAAGGTCTTGGAAAATTGTGGGATTCCCAATCCTGCCTGGAATGTGACTGGGTCAAGGGATACTAGAGGAGTAGGGTATCTGGTTGGTTTTTCAGCTGCGAGCATAACAACCTAAATAGAAGAGTTGTAGTTGGTGGCCAGTGTCAAGATAAGCTCCAGAGATTGCATGAAGCATGGGAAACAAGCCACCTTGAGGATTCCAGAGTCCTCGACATTGATTGCTAGCTGATCTCTAGCCTATCGCTGGATGTACATTATTTTCACTAAGACCTGCATCTCTGGCCATGTTCCGACGTTGGTGTGAGTGATAAGTTTGACTTTGGACTCGATCTTTTAGCCCATAATGACATTTTCCTGCACGAACTTCATAGTCAGGGGCATCTTCTCCAAGGCCTTCTCCATTTTGGACTTTACTGCCACCCTAGTGGCTGCCATGGAAGGTAGCTCTAGACTTCCAGGTGGAGAGAATGTGGATGCTTCAGACATGCTTGGGGAATGAACTCCGGAAACCTGCAAGGCAAAGTGACCATCAGAATGTATTAGTCAAATAAATATTTCAGGGTCGAGAGATTTTACCACCGTGATGCTTGCTTTTCCTAAAAAGTTAGTTTCATTCAAAAATAGCCGAAAAGCAAACGCATCACAAACTTAAGAATTTTATTAAACATTCGGGTCCGGGGATTTTATCACACTTGGTAAAGACACGAGATGGATGATGGTAGGAGACCCAGAGCCCGGAGAAGTAACCATTGGTGAGGATGTGTAAAAAGGTAAGTCATTAAGCCCATGTGGGCGCCACGTATGTAGGTATTAAATGGAAGTTATGGCGATGACGACGGAGCCAACTATCTGAATCACGCAAAAAGTGAAGGCTAATTGGCTGGAATTGATTGTGCACATGGGAAATAAATGAGGGTTTGACTTGTTTCATGGAAGAGAGAGAAAACCACCTGTTTGAAACTGGCCGAGAGCCGAGTTTCAAATAGGTGGTTTTCTATCCTGAAATGAGTTCATGGGCGGAAAACCAGCAACACAGGTGACTCGACCACCTCATCAAGCCACCCGAAAGGATATACATGAAGGCTGAGGGGTATATACATAGGAACGAAGGGATATATACCAAATATACAGTAATATACACATCAAAGAATGACATCCGCAGGAAACCAGGCAAGGCAGAGTATATACATTTATCTACAAACTGACCCCTTCTGTGTAGAGGGCGGACAACCCTCTGGCAGAGCCGACCCACCAACGGGCGGAAAAACTAGAAAATAGAAGATAGATAAAATAGAAAGATGACAAATGAGAGCAAGACAAAAGAAACACCAAACAAACTAGAAGAAAACAAAAAGGCAGGAACAGAAACACCAACCTGAGAATGTCAAAGGGTGGAGGAAAGGAAGGGGTTACCATAGGAGTTCTACAATAGTTTCAGCTCATCAGACGGTCACAACCGCCACCACGAAGCACTCACAATTTCTTGATAATGACTGGAAGTGTTAAGCACTGACTATAGCTAACTCTCTGCAAATCGCTCTGTAATCTCTCTAAAATCGCTCTGAGTGCTCAAAATTTTTAATCGTGATAAATGTGAAAGTGACAGATAAGTTCTATTTATACCCGCGGTAAAAATGGGTAATCCAGCTCCTCCTAGAAATCTCTGGAAAAGAAAACCTCCAAACCCTGGGCCCGGGGATTCCCCGCAATGATAACCTTTCAGCATCGTGGTGAAGAATCCCAGATTTTAGAGTCCGGCTCCCAACGACGAACGACCTCCAGGACCGAAGTCCCGAAGATAAAAACCAAACAAACAAAACACAACAACGGGGAAGAAAACCCCAGAGAAAGAAAACAAAAGGGGAAAAAAGGACAAGGCAAAGCCGCAAGTAAAAATAAACAAAAGAAAAAGGGGGACCCAACATTTTGCACACAAAATGTAGGGACAGGGATGTAGGGCATAGCAGATCTCTGCAAGATCCATTTTCTTTCCTTGTTTGATGATTTTGTATGCTGTGCTCATAGCAGTGCTTGATATGCTATTCATTCTGCTCACCTGGAAGATTTTATATCCAACAACACATGCTCCAAACTTCAGTTATACATTGGTAATGGTGTTGACCTTGAGTGCTCTTTTGCCTGATTTAGCACCAGTCAATTTTCCCACTTCCGCCAGGGATGGGTGCTTGTGAGCTTATGGTTTATCGGTCGTAGGATAACTAGTAACTCCATGAATAACATCCTTTATTATTTTTTTTGGCTTATTAAGCCATAGAGTTTTGTTGTGCATTCTACTGAGAACAATCTTTATCCATTCTATTTTGAAAACTTTGGGAAAATCTAGTGCATTCGTGAGTCCTTTCACTTCCAGATGCTTGTGCTCTTCTTTGAGCTTTCTAGCTTCATCATATAGTGCCCTGTAGGCATTATCTAGTTCTAGATCTCCTATTTATGAGGTCTTCCAGTGTATATAGGATCTTACATCTTCTATTAGCAAAACCCTAGGTGGAATTCTGGAGAATGCTCCGAAATAGTCAGGTTGTGATGCTATTTCTGGGTGCATCTTGTATTTGGGTTCAGCACAAGAGCCTCTACTGACAAGTTTGAACATTTTCTTCTTATCTTCCTTAATCTTTTCAACTCTAGAAGTCAATGCCATCGCGTTGTAGAAATTTAAGGTTTTTAGTAAATCAAATAGTGTGGTCGGTGAATGTGGTTACTTACTGAATCTTTGTGATTGCCTATGAATGTGAATGCTTTTTGTCGAATTGATTCCTGCTGGGTCATTCTCCAAATTGCTTTGAAATTGCTTTGCTTTGCTCAAAAATTACAGGTGCAAAAATAAGTTCACCCATCAGGCTTTTATAACTTTTTGTGCCCTAAGTTGTCATTAATGCTCACCAACTTGTCAGTATTCAAATACTGAGTTCATCAGTAGAGGCATTCATAACATCTTCCGGGTCTATGCAAAGTGTTGGGGTTTCTATTAGCTTTGGTGACTTTACCGATGATGGTCAGTAAAGTGGAGAAGACAACTTTTGTTGTCTCAAGGTTCACCAATATCTGTCAGTTTACACTTAGCAACTTGGCGTTTGTGTAATGACCAATACATTCTAGTAAGTAGTGCTAACTTTTCTGTGTGTATTCACTGATACAAATTGTACCCAATAACCGATGGTTGCTTGTCAACAATTTAGCAAATAACAATATATTGCATCTTTATTCATGCTAATATTACAATATGAACTATGTGTAATGAAACCGATGCATAATATAACTTGTCAAAATGCAGTTCCATACTAGTGCATTTTAGTTGGATGTAGTGATGTCATCAGATCCATTGGATGGGGTGTCATCATTTGTATTTCTTATTCCAGCACCTTTAGTGTTTGTGGCTTTTACCCACATCTTGTTTCTCATTCTCTTGATGTCATCAATGGTATTTCTATTGGGATGAGTACTTGTATCTGTCAGTCAGTTTTTGCAATCTTTTATCACATGTCCAATTTTATGACAATGTAAACATGCCATACCTGAATTGGTCCAACCTATTGACCTTATGGTCCACTTTCTCATATAGTTGGCAGCAATATGACCATACCTTCCACATGCTGTGCATTTTACCCATGTGTTATAGTCCCAAACATATGAGTTACCTACTCTTGTTGGTTTGTAACTATTATCAGTTTCTTTTGGTGTCCAGGCCTTGTTGTTCTTTTTCCAGCACTCCTCATGTGTGTGCCCATTCATCTTGCAGGTAGGATAGTACTTTTCCATGTAGGATTTCCTTTTTAGATTTGTCACATTGGATCTGCACTCATGTGCCTTGTGTCCTTTCTTTTGACATTTATAACAATTACCAATGAAAGTAGATTGTGCTTGAGGAATACCTTTCATTTTGCTTCTGCAAATGTTTGAGGTGTGGTTGGGTTTTCCATAGTGATTGCATGATAGTTTCTTGGATCTTTGGGTTGTGAAAGCATTCCTTTGATCTGGTTGATTAGAAGATTCACCATTCTCATTGTACCCTAATCCTGTGTAGTTGTTGACTCTTCTCTACCCATCAAGAAAATCATCCATCCTTTTGTTGCTATCTTCGGCTTTCTTGATCAATTTGTTGTATTGATTCTAGAATTTGATTTCATGCTTCAATTTTTCATTCTCTTCTCTTAGCTCACCAATAGAATGTATTCTTTCAATGAGTTCTGTATTTAGTCTGTTTGCTTCTTGACTCATAAGAATAATCTGATTGGCAATCTCATGGTGATGCTCAGTATGTCTTTGAATCTATGATTCTTTTTCTTGTAGCTTCTCTATTATTTTTCTCCTATTATCAATGGCTAGTGTTCTTTCATTTTCAACTTTTCTTGCATCATTCATGACATCAATCATTTTCACCATTTGAGTTTCTTGACCGATTTGTAGCATCTTGATTTGCTCTGTCAGATGTAGATTGACTTCTTGTAGAATTGTGATCTCTTCTACCGATGTGTCTGAAGCTTTGCTTGTTGATGATTCTGCTGTATCAAAGTAATCTTTTATTTTAGATTCTTTGTATTCCTTCTCATTCAGCCTAGTTGCCATAATCTTTCTTTCATCAAGAAGTTTTCTCAAGTTGATTCTCGCTTCTTTATACTGCTCATAGTTTATCTGCATCTATAACTGCTCATTCTCAATAGTCATGTCCATTCTGTACTTTTCCATTGCTCTAATATTTTCTCTTAAGTCTTTAAGCTTTTCAAGAAAGAGACTTATCTCTGATACCAATTGTTGGAATTATATTGGAATGATGTACTGAGAGGGGAGGGGTGAATCAGTACCTCTAAAACTTTTCTTGGTTATCCCATTAACCCTTAGTCATCAATTTGTAAATTATCTTATCTAGCTGTTCATCTTTCTTTATGTATATGTAATCATAACATAAGCTCTTTAATATGTAACCATACAAGAAACATTCATGAAAAATAGATAACACGTGACACAAGATATGGTATCACAGAAAACTCCTGTTAGGAAGTAAAAACTGAGGTGGGGATTGTTACCCATAAGACTTCACTATCTACAGATAAGAAGGGGCTCGTAAAGGCTTACAATTGGTCACTTCTGATGACCTACCCTGTTAGGAGTATTACAGTGGAGACGTGTTAAGATCTACTTCATTTGAAGCTTTAGCAACACTGTTAAGTGTGCACTCTGTTAAGAGATTTGTAAAGAATTGTTAAGTCCACCTTCTACAAAAGGATTTTAGATGTGATGCACTTGTTAGAATGCAACTACATAAGTCTTTGATTTGATGATGTATGCAATCTCTAATTGCTGATAATAGATCCAATAAATATTCCTATGTATGAGTAATCATCTTTTCATGATTGAATAATACCTTTGTCTGCACATCGGTAGCCTCTGTGTGTTCTTGATAACTGCTGTGATCTGTTTCTGAACTTTGCATGAATTCTGCCTTCTTCTCCTTAGATGCTCTTCATGGCTATCAACAACAATGAATTCATAATTTACAATTGATTGAACATCTATTTATACTAGATTTTAGCTCTATTCTTGATTCACTCTTCGCACGTTAACTCTAGATCCAAGGTTTACAACTTGACCTTGAACTTTAGTTAGATATGATTTAGATCCATTAGGATTCTTTAAAACATTAACATTATGCTTGTTTGACCCTCAAGTAATGATTTAAAATAAATTAAAACTCTAAAAATAGAATTAAAATACTTTATCTGAAGTGTAAAAGTCAGATCCACAATTTGTGGGTTCTCTAACTGACTGTCGGTTCTGATGGTTGGGCAACTCTGTCAGTCTGTCGATTTTCTTTTCCTTCAGTGTTCACTTCTTGAACTATTCATTAGGTATGCCTTTTCTGCTCCATCAATTTTGTTCTCAAAACTGTATCATCGGTGATGTCCTTTGTGTTATGTTATTGACCTATCGGTGGTGTCCTATTTACTTCATCGATACAACACTTGTTAGTGTTCATCGGTCAATTCCATACTTAGCATTTTTTACCTCGTGACATTTTGTTCTATCGGGTATGCTTGTTGTCTACCATTTATGCTTGTACCAATGATCTCTATCAATGTTTTTCACTAAGTGTACTAATGGAAAAACTTAATGTCATCAACCTAGAGAGTAGGTATGATTAGATCCCTCGTCTTCATGAAAGGGTATTCTAGTTTTGCATGTATTATGTTGAGGGTCAAGGGTCCAAAGTGGCCGGTCCGGGGTCCAAAGTGGCCAGTCCAGGGTAACTCAAGTGATTGACCATGTGATGACATTCCCATAGAATGTAGCCTAAGTCTCCTGTATAGGTCTTGTTTTACCTCTTGTGGTTGTGGTTTTGGGAATTTTGGCTTTTGGTTTTAGTGGTTGGTTCATATTGTTGTTTTGGTTGATTTATGTACGTCCTTTATCTTTGGATGGTGTACCTTTGTGTTGACCTTGGATCTCCAGTGTGTCTTGATCTTTCCTATCCTTATACTTTTGCTTTAGTCTTTTTGGATTGTGTTCCTGTGTGTGGGCCTGATGTTATCTCCTCAGCATAGTGGGAGTGGACCTTTGGTTCCACGTGGTCAGGTGGTAGTGATTCTTATTACCATTGAGATCTGACAGTTCTTCTTCATGCTTGGACGATCCTTGTTATAGTTTCTATCTTCTTATTCTTTTGGAGACTTGTGAAGTTTCATGAGTTGTATATTTGTAACCATATGTGTATATTGGTTGACATCCTTTCAAGGATGTATTGAATTGTTATGTATTATTGCATACCCTGTGACTTGTGCAGTGGATGTTGTTTCAGTTGTATACCTTGGGTATCAGATGTATATTTGGTCTTATTATATGGGATGTATATTATTGGATTCATTTGATGTATCCTTTATGTTAGATCTTTATAGTTGTTCTCGTAGATTATTTTTCTTAAGTAATTCTATGTCAAGGAATCCTCGAGATTGTAACCTTTGTTCGAGTTGTATTAATGTGTATGTCATGTATCTCATCACATTACTTTCTTATTGTTATCATTATTGTTTGTAAAAATTTAAATTTTTTTTATCTTGTTAACTCAGTGTCATGTTTAGGTTAGTTCTCTTGGGTTCTCTGGTGGGGCATTACACTTGGTATCAGAGCACATGTTTCTACACTGGGAGCTCTAGGAAAATTGTGTGCCCATTAGAATGGTTAGTAGTGCATGTTAGCACACGTCTTCTCATGTTTGAGATTCATTGATCATGATCTCTTATTCTTGTATGTGGTTCTTCCCACTTGAATTGGGAGTGATGTTTAGTCTTGGTTTTTATAGGTGGATACCTACCGAGGCTTGAATTGTGCTAGGATCTGTGATTTAAAATCTAGGGTCTTGAGTCTTATCATTGGTCATGAAGTTCGTAATCATCTGTAGGAGTGCTTTGATACGGAGTAGATGGCTTGCTTCTTTTGGCTTTGTGTGGTTTCTATCTATGAGGACTTGGCGATGGTCACTAGACTACCTCATCCATTATAACATGATAGTTGATGTATGTTGTATGTGAAGTGTTGTGGTAACTGAGTTCCTAGTTTGAAGGACTCCTTGGTGCTTGTTTTCTTTCTCTTGAGTGACTTATTTATTTGCCCTATGAGTGATGTTATTGATCATGTATGATTATACTTGCATTTTGTATTGAATGGATTTTAATTGAGATATATGAGTTTTATTGTGTGAGTGTTGTAAACCAGCTTGAGATTATGATTGATTATGAAATTGGAACTTGTAGATTCTTGTGTGTTCAATACATTGTGCATTGTTTAGAAATATATATCATTAATTAGGAGTGCATTGATAGATCTAGAATTGAACCTCATTATTATAGGTTGATTGGGTAAAGGACCTAGGTCCCCAAGTAAATTATGCATTGCGTCTATAGTAGAAATTCTAACTTATTTGTATCATTTTGCAAATCATTGATTAAATATTAATGTTAGTAACATAGTAGAATATATAATTGCATAAAGTTGCATAAAGATGATGTTAGAAATATAACAGTTGTCTTCCTTGAGTGATTGTGTGCATACTCTAACACATCTAACGTGAAATATATTGGATGTCGTGAAGCGACTACTCCCTTGAGTGTGGCTACTCATAGTCACCTTGTTGTGTGAAATGTTTTTATTTTGATTATTCATTTTGGTTGGTTGATATCTTGTTGTGTTGTATGTGGTCAACATTAAATTCCTTTTGAATTTTCTTATGACTGGATTAGTCACCCAAATCTCTTTTTGTTGTCTAGTTGTGGCATTAGTCACATTTGATTTATTGATGGAGTGGTATATACCCTTTTTTTGTGATTTAATGTTGAAATTTGGAAGTTCTCCCACTTGGGTTTTCCTTGGACTTGTATAGTGGCTATTTCGAATGTTTTTTGTTGTTGACCATGTTTCGCGATAAGTATTGTTTCTATCCTATTCAAAGTGGACCCCTGATAGTATGTACAAGGGAGGACACGACATAGATTGCACTATAATTCTATGTTATTGGCTTCCAGGTGTAAGCGTAGTTTTAGGGGAGGAGGATGTAATACCCACCCCTTAGTTTGATTTTCTGTTTCGGTTTCTAAACTATTTTAGACACTTTTATGTATGTGTGGTTTGTTTTAGATGGTTTTGAGGATATTTATGTATTACATTTTAGTATGTTATTGATTCAATGCTTAGTGTATTATATCTCTTGTTTGCATATGATTTATGGTTATTTCTTGATGTTTATGTATATGTTAGGATGTCATTTTGATTATAGTTTTTTGACAATACCGACCCTAAATTTATATGCACACGGATCATTTATATGTTTTGCATTACTGTTTGACTTTCTTGATATGGTATGGGATAGAGTCATAGTTACTTTCTTTGGTGAGATCCACATGATAAACTAGTCTCAACCATTATTTTCTATATTATATGCATGTATGCTCGTCTTTTTGATGACAGGTTCGCAGGTACTGGGCTATGTCTTCCCTGAATTGGCAGGAATGAGCATGCCCTATCACAATATCTCAAAGGTAAGAGAGGGGACATAATATCAGGTCCAAATCCATACCCTAAACCCTTATTTTGTTCTATTGATGGGCAAAGAATCTGATTGACTACCCTAGTGTTTGAATCTGTCAAGTGACATGGATTCGTGAGCGTGTTTGTGTGTGTTGGGTTTCTGTTTTAGTTGTTTGTCTATTTCAGTGGTTATCTATTTAGATGGGTTTTAGATGGATTAATGATGGTTTTAGCTTGATTTACTTAATGAATTTTTCATGGTAAATATTAATGTTAATTATTGCACCTATAATAAGGTTAAAATATTGATATATGAAATATATGGCTATTTAATAATTAAATATGAATTAAATGCCTATATTTAATTAATTGATTTAATTATTAGGTCTTGATTTAAATAATTGAGATTTAATAAATATTAAATTCAATTAATTGTAATTAATTGTGCATAGTTGAATTATTGAATATTACTTAAAGTTGCATGGTTAGTTGATTAATTTAATTGAAATATATTCTCATGCATTTTCAATTCAACACTTTGCTTTTATATTCCAAAGTTGAGTTTTGCATGCTTTAAGTGAAATTGAAAATAAAGAATTATTTTAATTAATAATTAGATAATTTATATTCCCTTTAGGGTTTTCACTTTTTGAAAACCTAATTGCTTGGATTATCTATATCTTTGGATTGGAAGCCTTTTTGGAGGTTGTTCAATCAGGGAGGAGAAATCAGGTGATTGGAGTTTTGAGAAAGCTTGCTTGGATTTGTGGATTCTCTTGCTTGGACTTGTGGATTCTTATTGCTTAGATTTTTAAAATTGTGATTCTCATCAGTTATTGAGGTAGGGTCTTCATCTTTTGAATTTTAGCTTTCAGACCCCTGTCTTCCATGCATCTGAAAAGCTAGGACCCTTTGTGTGATCTTCCTTGTTTGAGTATTTGGTAATTTCATTGATTTAGAATTGAGAAAAGTGATCTTGGGTTCAATTTGTGTTTTCCTCCATATTTGCTTATCAGATCTGCGATTGTGAGCATAAAGGATTCAGTTTTGGTGTTGAATGTCAATTGGGCGTAAGGGTTTTCATATGAAAGAATTCTGTTTGAAATTGCCCTTAGGGTTCATTTTTAGGGAAAGTTCCTCTATGAATGAAAATTTGATTATGTTGTTGAACTTTCTTGAAACCCTCAAATTTGTAACTCCTTGCCTTGAAAAGTCAAGATTTTTGCCCTCATGAGGGTCTTGCCAAAACTGGACCCGGATTTGAAAGGAAACAAGAAAATTGTGTTAATTTGCATGATTGAAAATAAGAAAACTCTTCTTGGAAAAAATAAATGATTATAATAAAAATTAGGTTCCTTTCTTGTTTTTATCATTTTGCATGTTGAAAGAAAGGAAATTCCCCTTTGGTTTATTTAAAATTTTTGTTGAAAAATACCCTTATTATGTGAAAATATGGTTTAATGAATTTATTCTTGAAAAGAAAGAAAATATAAGCTTATTATATTGCTGGAAAATCAATTAAAAATAATAAACTTGCTGGTTTATAAAAAATATACAGTCTGGTTAATTAACACAAGTAAAATAAATAAATACATAAATAAAAATAGATTATATATATAAAACAAGTTTTTGTATATTAAAGAGTGTTTTTTAAAAAAATGAAATAAAGAAACTTAAAAAGAAGTTTCTTTTAAACAAAGAAATAAAAGCATAATAATAAAGTGCAGGGAGGTGGGTGGCCAGGACCACCACACCCCCTCCACACTACCCAAGACCCACATTGGGGGCCGTAGGGCCGTGGGGCCTACAGACCACCGTGGGTTTCCACGGTGGGGACTGTAGGTTTCCCCACACGGGGGCCTGCGGGTCTCCCCATGCACGGGGTTCCCTATCAAAAGGGGCCTGCGGGGAGATGTGGGTGGGGTCGAGACCCCCCCCCCTCCAACACATTTTATTATATTATATTTTTAAATTTCATTTTAAATTAATTTAAATTTAGTTAATTTTAAATTAGTTTTAAATTTTAAAATGTTATTTAATTACTATTTTAATTATAATTTATTTTATATTTTATGTATTAATATTAATAAATTTAGATTAATAGTAATGTTAATTATGAAATTTTATATGTTAAATGGTTATTATTTATTTGTATTTATGTTAAGATAATTTGTTTCCTTAATAATAATAATATTATTAATAAATTATTTATTTTCAGGTAGTGATTGATATATGAGATTTATTTAATTAAAAACAATATTTAATGTTTAATGGAGATTATATTAGTATGCTCATACTATTGTAATTATAGTCGATTTTAGCAATTATTGTTTAGATTTATTTATATATGTTGGACTTTATAAATCGATCTATAAAGGAGCTTTGATTGCATGTTCTTAGAGATTTAATTATAGTTGGTTAGTAATTTTACCAGATAAATGAATTTGCATAATATGAGTGTTATAAATTTGTTTATCGTTATGTTATCTCTACATTTTTATTAGCTCCCTGAGATTATGTTTGTCATATCAGGATGTATTTTGGATGTTATTGGTATGATTAGTGCTTTCTATTCTTGTATGGAGCTTAATCATTTCAAGTATCTATTGGAACTAGTGGACCCTTAGGATGTTGTATCTGGGATTGTCGGGATTTTATTGCCAATTTCTTTCCATGATTATTTTGGGATGTTTAAGATAAGTGTTTGATCTTTCTTTTGATCCTAGTATGTCTAAACTCGGGATATGTGATCCTTTGAGAACGTCTCATTTTAATATGGTTCATTGAGAATCAATAGTTCCTATATGGGTAGGGACCAGTTTATGAGATTTATGAAATTATATTTGACCTTGAGCTTAGGGGGTGGTTAGTTAGGTGCATCTTAGGAGAGTGGCTTACAATAGGATTCCGGGGCCTAAAGAGGCCAATCCAGGGTGACCTATCGTAAGTTATTAGTAAGTGATAATGTAATAATAAAACATGGGGTTAACATTAAATACAAGATTGATCATGATGCCTCACTTATGGCTTGAGTGCTAGTACATATTAAGGATAATTGAATGGGATGATACCTAGAGAGTAGGTATGATTAGATCCCTCATCTTCATGAGAGGGTATTCTAGTTCCGCATGTGTTATGTTGAGGGTTCGGAGTCCATAGTGGCCAGTCCAGGGTAACTCAAGTGATTGAACCTATGATGACACTCCCATAGAATGCAGCCTAAGTCTCCTCCATAGGTCTTTCTTTACCTCTTGTGGTTGTGGTTTTGGGAATTTTGGCTTTTGGTTTTAGTGGTTGGTTCATGTTGTTGTTTTGGTTGATTTATGCACGTCATTTATCTTTGGATTGTGTACCTTTGTGTTGACCTTGGATCTCCAGTGTGTCTTGATCTTTCCCATCCTTATGCTTCTGCTTTAATCTTTCTAGATTGTGCTCCTGTGTGTGGGCCTGATGTTATCTCCTCACAATGGGTGGAGTGGACCTTTGGTTCCATGCGGTCGGGTGGTAGTGATTCTTATTACCATTGAGATCTGACAGTTCTTCTTCATGCTTGGATGATCCTTGTTGTAGTTTTTATCTTCTTATTCTTTTGGAAACTTGTGAAGTTTCATGAGTTGTATATTTGTAACCATAGGTGTATATTGGTTGACATCCTTTCAAGGATGTATTGAATTGTTATGTACTATTGCATACCTTGCGACTTGTACAGTGGATGTTGTTTCAGTTGTATACCTTGGGTATCAGATGTATATGTGGTCTTATTAGATGCGATGTATATTATTGGATTCATTTGATGTATCCTTTATGTTAGATCTTTATAGTTGTTCTCGTATATTATTTTGCTTAAGTAATTCTATGTCAAGGAACCCTTGAGATTGTAACCTTTGTTCCAGTTGTATTAATGTGAATGTCATGTATCTCATCGCATTGCTTCCGCATTGTTATCATTATTGTTTGTAAAAAAATTTAAAATTTTTATCCTATTAACTCAGTGTCATGTTTAGGTTAGTTCTCTTGGGTTCCCTGGTGGGGCATTACACTTGGTATCAGAGAACATGTTTCTACACTGGGAGCTCTGGGAAAATTGTGTGCCCATTAGAATGGTTAGTAGTGCATGTTAGCACACGTCTCCTCGTGTCTTGAGAGTCATTGATCATGATCTCTTATTCTTGTATGTGGTTCTTCCCACTTGATTTGGTAGTGATGTTTAGTCTTGGTTATTATAGGTGGATACCTACTTAGGCTTGAATTGTGCTAGGATCTATGATTTAAAATCTAGGGTCTCGAGTCTTATCGTTGCTCATGAAGTTCATAATCATCTGTAGGAGTGTTTTGATAGTGAGCAGATGAATTTCTTCTTTTAGCTTTGTGTGGTTTGTATGTATGAGGACTTGGTGATGGTCACTGGACTATGTCATCTGTTATGACATGATAGTTGATGTATGTTGTATGTGA
This sequence comes from Thuja plicata, assembly GCA_018584345.1. NCBI lineage: Eukaryota > Viridiplantae > Streptophyta > Pinopsida > Cupressales > Cupressaceae > Thuja > Thuja plicata. Next base: position 886,881 of record MU224577.1, read on the forward strand.
AGTGTTGTGGTAACTGAGTTCCTAGTTTGAAGGAATCCTTGTTGCTTGTTTTCTTTCTCTTGAGTGACTTATTTATTTTCCCTATGAGTGTGATGTTATTGATCATGTATGATTAGACTTGCATGTTGTATTGAATAGAATTTAATTGAGATATATGAGCTATATTGTGTGAGTGTTGTAAACCAGCTTGAGATTATGATTGATTATGAAATTGGAACTTGTAAATTCTTGTTTGTTCAATACATTGTGCACTGTTTATAAATATATATCATTCATTAGGAGTGCATTGATAGATCTAGAATTGTACCTCGTTATTATAGGTTGATTGGGTAAAGGACCTAAGTCCCCAAGTAAATTATGCATTGCATCCATAGTAGAACTTTTAACCTATTTGTATCATTTTGCAAATCATTGATTAAATGTTAATGTTAGTAACATAGTAGAATATATAATTGAATAAAGTTGCATAAAGATGATGTTAGAAATATAACAGTTGTCTTCCTTGAATGATTGTGTGCATACTCTAATGCATCTAATGTGAAAGATATTGGATGTCGTGAAGTGACTACTCCCTTGAGTGTGGCTACTCATAGTCACCTTGTTATGTGAAATGTTTTTATTTTGATTATTCATTTTGGTTGGTTGATATCTTGTTGTGTTGTATGTGGTCAACATTAAATTCCTTTTGAATTTTCTTATGACTGGATTAGTCACCCAAATCTCTTTTCGTTGTCTAGTTGTGGCATTAGTCACATTTGATTTATTGATGGAGTGGTATATACCCTTTTTTGTGATTTAATGTTGAACTTTGGAAGTTCTCCCACTTGGATTTTCCTTGGACTTGTATGGTGGCTAGTCCGAATGTTTGTTGTTGTTGACCATGTTTCGCGATAAGTATTATTTCTATCATGTTCAAAGTGGACCCCTGATAGTATGTACAAGGGAGGACATCACAGAGATTTCACTATAGTTGTATGTTATCGGCTTCCAGGCGTAAGCCTAGTTTTAGGGGAGGAGGATGTAATACCCACCCCTTAGTTTACTTTTTTATTTTGGTTTTCGAACTATTTTTGACAGTTTTATGTATGTGTGGTTTGTTTTAGATGGTTTTGAGGATATTTATGTATTACATTTCAGTATGTTATTGATTCATTGCTTAGTGTATTATATCTCTTGTTTGCATATGATTTATGGTTATTTCATGATTCTTATGTATATGTTAGGATGTCATTTTGATTATGGTTTTCTGACAATACTGACCCTAAATTTATATGCACATGGATCATTTATATGTTTTGCATTACTATTTAGCGTGCTTGATATGGTATGGGACAAAGTCATAGTTACTTGCTTCAGCGAGATCCACACGATAAACTAGTCTCAACTATTATTTTTTATATTATATGCATGTATGCTCGTCTTTTTGATGACAGGTTCATAGGTACCGGGCTAGGTCTTCCCTGAATTGGTAGGAGTGAGCGTGCCCTATCGCAATATCTCAAAGGTAAGAGAGGGGACATAATATCAGGTCCAAATCCATACCCTAAACCCTTATTTTGTCCTATTGATGGACAAAGAATATGATTGACTACCCTAGTGTTTGAATCCTTCAAGTGACATAGATTCATGAGCCTATTTGTGTGTGTTGGGTTTCTGTTTTAGTTGTTTGTCTATTTCAGTGGTTATCTGTTTAGATGGGTTTTAGATGGATTAATGATTCTTTTAGCTTGATTTATTTAATGAATTTTTTATGGTAAATATTAATGTTAATTATTGCACCTATAATAAGGTTAAAACATTGATATATGAAATATATGGCTATTTAATAATTAAATATTAATTAAATACCTATATTTAATTAATTGATTTAATTATTAAGTCTTGATTTAAAT
>MU224577.1:893070-908823 GCA_018584345.1 Thuja plicata
AGGTGAATTTATGCATTTACTTTGTCCATTTCTGCAATTTCAATTACATATATTTGAGGTTAATTCCAAAACCGGGGTTTGACCAAGGCAAACCCCTCCCCCACAACAAACAATCCTCTTTTTCTTGTAGATACAGGTACAGAACAGTTGATTTGAGACCAGATCTGGATACCCTTTTCATCTTTCTTTCGGACATCGTGAACAGAATTTCTATCAGACCTGTATAGGTCAGGGTCGATATTATTGGGTCAGGGTTGACATTTGTGGGTCAAGGTTGACCTTTTTCATAAGATGACATCAGAATGGAAAAATATTTCTGGGTTTTGTTCGTCTTTGCATTCCGGTTCGGTATCAATTGTCATTTTTTCTAGAAACAGTCTACAGACCTCAGAAAACAACATTCTTTGATCTGCAATATTTCAAGGTTAGTGCATTTCTTCTATTTCTTCAATTACTGTCATATATCATTTCCATACTTATATTTAACATAATTTAAGGTATCTCCTTTGTTATTATCCTTTCCAAATAGTTGATTCATTTGTGCATTAGCCCTTCTCTTGGGTTGATCAACTTGGATCTCCCATTTGTGCATTTGAGGGTAAAAAGGAACATCTTATCTTCTCCTTAATCACAATTGCAATACTTAATCAATAAAATTCAATTAAGGTTAAAGGATTCAATACATTCTAGGTAACTTAAAGGACAATTTACACATCAATGCATTACATTCCAAGATTATCAATCAATCATTCTTAATACATTATATATTCTTAATAAACATATCTCTATTTCAATCCCTTTTACATTTTTATATGTACATATTATCAACTACAATCTATCATACCAATTTTATATTGTACACTATCTTCTTATTCTTTTGGAGACTTGTGAAGTTTCATGAGTTGTATATTTGTAGCTATGTGTGTATATTGGTTGACATCCTTTCAAGGATGCACTGAATTGTTATGTATTATTGCATACCCTGCGACTTGTGCAGTGGATGTTGTTTTAGTTGTATACCTTGGGTATCAGATGTATATATGGTCTTATTATATGGGATGTATATTATTGGATTCATTTGATGTATCCTTTATGTTAGATATTTATAGTTGTTCTCGTAGATTATTTTGCTTAAGTAATTCTACGTCAAGGAACCCTCGAGATTGTAACCTTTGTTTGAGTTGTATTAATGTGTATGTCATGTATCTCATTGCATTGCTTCCGCATTGTTATCATTATTGTTTGTAAACATTTAAAAAAAATTCATCCTGTTAACTCAGTGTCATGTTTAGGTTAGTTCTCCTAGGTTCCCTGGTGGGGCATTACATAATGGATATTTCTTTTATAGTCAAGATTGCTTAAATAGAAAGTGCTCAGAGTGTGGTGGGTTAGTGAAGTTTATTTCATTTTTTTATGAGGGCTGCGAACACGATTTTGGAAAGATAATTGTCCAAAAAAAGTATATGAAACGGTTAAATATACATTGAAAAGTGGAGGTGGAGGCTCTAGATGTGAGTTGGTTACAAAAGAATGCAATGTAGCTGATTTTATTTCACATTTCAAGAAGAATTTGTTTTACAAGTATGCAAGGCATAGTCATAGGTCTCAGTGGTTGGATCAACAATTGAGGATGTGTAAGGATATTTTCCTGATTGGCGCTATTATATCGGTCATTGACGTTGCATAGAAATATACATTGCAGCCCCAAAATAAGTTGCAATCTCAATATTAAAATTCTATTCAGGTTACTATTTTTGTGCACATAACATATAGACATTCCCCTGATATAATAGAAGATGACTAGAAGATAATTAGAGACTACCATTTTTATAGGAGCGATGATAGATCTCACTCTTAAGAGTATGTCAAACATTGCTTTGAGAATTATTTTGAGTGGGTGTGGGAAAATGATATTTTTATGGATACACATCTCATTTGGTTAGATAACGACACAGGTCAATTAAAAAAATTTCGTATGTTTTATTGGTTGTGTAGAATGTATATAAAGATAGGTGTACCACATATTTGGAGTTTTTTAGGCAAAACATGGAAAAGGGGAGCATGATGGAGTAGGTGCATATGTAAAAAGAGCTCTAGTAAAGGAGCGATTGAGGATTTCAGGTGCAAAACTCCTTGATTCTCATTCTATTATTGATTGGTGTACTTTAACACTGTCACAGGGGGGACTCTTGATTCAACAGTGTGAAGATTCTTTTGGTTGGTTGAGTTTGGCACAATATGAGATAGGTTGGATTTTCAGCCAGTGAAAGATTCTTCAAAAATGAATTCATTTTGAAGCTTGGATGCTAGTACATTAACCATTTGGACACAAGAGTTGGCTTGTTTTTGTCCTAGGTGTCTTCAGTGTGATTCAGATCAGTGTGAGTCAAGTGAGTGGGTCGATACATAGGTTCCAAATTATCTAACTCCTTTATCTGTCACACTCTCTATAATAAATGATGACATGGATTATTCACTTGACTACGACCATCTTTCAGATCTTCTACAACCAGGAAATGTTTTTGCATTGGTTGCACCATAGGGAAATGATGAGTGAGCAGATTACTGGTTAGCACATTGTGTACGAGGAAAGCAGAAGCTTACACAACTGATTAAAAATGATGATATGTTCACATATCCAACAGGTTCACATGTTATTGCGAGAATATGGTTGCACACATACATGGATAGAAATAATGACATTCCTGCGTTTGAAGACTATCAGAAGCACAAAACCATTCTCATGTATTCACACCTTGTTATAGAAAATAATGTTAATTTGTTGAAACATCGAGAAGACAAAAGACAAAAGAACTTTGGACTATTAGTACTATTGATCATGAAGAAATATTGAATACCTAAAGTAGAGAGATGACCCTTCAGGCACACTTCAGTAGGTAAGTGCAACTCACTGCAAGGGTTTCCATGCTCATTACGCTTACATTCAATACATTAATTGTAGTTTTCTTCTTCATTTTCTTGAGCCAATAAACTTGGTTTTGTATGTGGATTGTAAGTGCAGTTGGATACATATATGATAGATATAGAAGATTGAGGTGTGCATTTGATTAGCTCATAAAAAATGACGGTAAACTTCACTATGCATTGGCTATTCATGTTCTTTGGTTTTTTTAGTTAGTTATACATTCATAATCTTTTTTTCAACCTATAAAATTCTTCTTTTCTCTATTAACTTTTCTTGTGCCTTTGGAATGCAGGGATTGGAATGTAGATGTCATCGAGTACCATTTGTTAAACTTATACACTTTAGGAGCCAAAGTGACACACTTATTATATAGGATTTTTGATATATAGTTGTGTATCTAATATTTTTGGTAATTATGTATCTCGGACTTTTGATAACATTGATATATTTATTCATAATATGGTATCAATGATATACAACGTATTTGTACGCAAGATTGCGCGTACACTCAAGCTTGTATAATTATGAAATACATACAAGAATGCAAATATTTGACTTGGTTAAAAAAAATTTGTGATATGGCCAAACATATCATTTTCATGCATTACAATTTAATTTTAATAGATTTCAATTGTAATATATATTTCATTAGATTTATGTTATCTCATTATGTAAGCATTTGACCTATTAAGCCATATTAGCCAAGGGTGGGCCAAAGTGGTCAAAATGGTCAATCAAGTTTGACCTAGCATAAGAATAATGTATTTAGTTCATCTAAGTCACATTTGTCATGTTTGCAAAGTTATAAGTATCATTGACGTAAAAGTGCCAAAAGTTGCATTGTTGCTGAGTTGAAAGATGCACCACTTGGTCTCAATGGTGCATATTTAAAATTGTTCTTTGTGGGAAAAAACCATCAGCTCCATCAGCTCCACTTGGGCGAGTAAACGTTAGTGGAGACCTCATTTCGCCTATGTAGAATCAAGAACGTTCTGGCACATGTTGGACATAAGTGCTCTCAATGTGCACTAAGCCAAATTGGGAAGCAATTTTTGGAGGGTGATATTTCAGACCTCATGAGGGGTATTAGAGAATCATGAAGTGCACAAGGAATTTTTTATAAGGCCTACAAGCACATAGATCAGTTTTGGGATATTCCACTTGGTTTCCATTTGGCTAGCCAATCTCAGTTGGTGCAAAAAGTTGCATTGTTGCTCAGTTGAAAGTTTTTCAATGGTGCATATTTGAAATCATTTGTCATGGGACCAAACCCTCAGCTCCATAAACTCCTTTTGGCTGGGTAAACACTAGTGGAGACCTTTATTCACCCACGTAGCATCAAGAACGTTCTAACGCATGTTAGACCTAAGTGTTCCCAAGGTGCACTAAGCCAAATCAGGAAGAGATCTTTGGAGAGGGATATCCTGGACCACGTGAGGGATATCAGCGATCTATGAAGTACACAAGGACCATCTTGGGAAGGCCTAAAAACATGTAGCTCATTTTTGGGATATTCCACTTGGTTTCCATTTGGTGAACCAATCTTGGTTGGTGCAAAAAGTTACAGTGTTGCTTAGTTGAAAGTTGCTTAATAGTGCATATTTCAAACCATTCGTCATGGAACCAAACCATCATCTCCAATGGCTTTGGTTGGATGGGTAAATGCTAGTGTAGACCCATTTTTCATCTACGTAGCATCAAGAACAATTTGACGCATGTTGGACCTAAGTGTTCCCAAGGTGCACTAAGCCAAATTGGGCAGTGCTTTTTGGAGAGTGATACCTCAAACCTCATGAGGGGTATTAGAGATCTATAAAGTACATAAGGACCATCTTCAGAAGGCCTAAAATAATGTAGCTCAGTTTGGGATACTCCACTTGGTTTTCATTTGGCGACCCAATCTCGCTTGGTGCAAAAAGTTACATTGTTGCTCAGTTGAAATTTTCTCAATGATGCATCTTTCAAACCATTCTTCATGGGACCAAACCATCAGCTCCATTGGCTTTGGTTGGCCAAGTAAATTCTAGTGGAGACCTTTTTTTACCCATGTAGCATCAAGAATATTCTGATGGATTTCAGACCTAAGTGTTCCCAAGGTGCACTAATCCAAATCGGGCAGCAAGTTTTGGAGAGTTATATCTTGAACCTTGTGAGGGATATCAGATATCTGTGAATTAAAAAAGGATCATCTTGGGAAGGCCTACGAGCATGTAGCTCAATTTTGGGATATTCCACTTGGTTTCCATTTGGCTACCCGATCTTAGTTGGTGCAAAAAGTTGCATTGTTGCTCAGTTGAAAGTTTCTCAATGATGCATCTTTCAAACTGTTCATTATAGGACCAAACTGTCTATTCTATTAGCTCTAGTTGGCTAGGTGAACCCCAGTTACAACCCCATTCCGCCCATGGAGATGCAAAGAACGTCAGCGACCACCCCATACCAAAGTGTTCACAAGGTCTATTACACCTATTAGCCCAGTTGTGGTTACTGATGTAGAGCAACCTGGGACACCAATCAACTCATAGGATCCAACTAATGCATCCATCCATTCATCATAGGAACAACTCAGTAGAGGAAAAATAAGATCTCTAAAGCATTAATTCTATGAAACAATAACTTATATGATACTCTCCTGAACCCTATCAAGAGAAACTATTAACATCCATAATCCATCAACAACATTGTGTTTATCAACTCAAATAATTCATACCAAGACCATTACCTTCTAGATTATGTGAATCCACCATAATTCCTTCAAAGCTCTATCTTGTTGTCCATACCTGCACATACAATTTTAGTTATAATAACTTGGTTCAACAATCATACTCTAACCACCATGCATTGTTCATGTTCCATTCACTCAAACAACATCATGAAAACAATCAACTCCTCAAGGATCATAACACCTCCTACTTACAACAATGTTGTTATATTTAGAGTCACAGTAATTAAGTTTGATAACTATCCTTCAAACACTATCCAATCTTTCAACCAAACATTTGTGGGATTCATACCTTGCAACTATAAGTATATTGAATCATTAACAAACTCATTTCAACTATATTGATCATCATTTAATCAAGATTAATTTCAAACAAACAAATTATGTCTTGACTGTGACTGTTATTGACATGACAGTTCCAACTGTATTTTCACAAATACTTTCCACCAGACTCACAAGATCCTTTAAAATGCACCTTTGTGGGGTCATTAAATTGTTTAGGCATTACTCCATCCATTGATATCAATCAAAAGCCTCTCAATATCAATAATAATTAAAAACACTTTACTCCACTGTCAAATCATAGAAAACTCAATGGAAAAGCCCGCTAGGGCATCAAATATCTTCTACGAGAAAAAATCATTTGATACCAAATCAATTCCATTCGAAATATCCTTGAATCTACTTTAAAACAAACTAGTTTTTGAATTTTTCCAATGGTTAAATCTTGAGATATTAGCAAATCCTTACTGCTACCTCTATAAATGAGGGTTTGAAAATAGTTTTAACAAAATCTATTAGATCTCTCTTCACAAGCCACAAAAAGTTCTCAAACTTGATTCATAACAAAGTTAGTTCATCATAATTTTTTCCCAAATAGGTCCTAATGATTATTCAATCCATTTGCATGTAGAAAAATACTCAATAATAGCATAAAATGTGATTGTGCCTAGGACAATTAAGAACATTTAATAAACAAATTATTTTATTGCCTTGAAGACTCCAATATAATACTATACATTTGATTTATGCACATTTTGTCATCTTCTTGTTCTGTTACAATCATCACAGTGAATATTTTTTATCATCTTCACGATCTAAACATCAATGACTATCACCTTACTGCATTAACCTCATGACAGCCAGAGGTGTATGAGGTTTAACATCATGAACTCTCCCCCAACCTTCCTCTCCTCTTGGATTTGAACATCTCATGGAATTTATAATTTTTATTTCTTATAAATACACAACTACCTTTTAGGACTGAACACCTACTTGTTACATTATTTTTGCAACTTTTACAAAATGTTGCACTTGACATCTTTGACAACTTCTTGATCTTGTACTCAAACTCATCAAAAATTCTTATGAACATTGTTAACACATCACAATGGACTATAAATGACCCTTTAAAACCTTAGTACCCCTTCATGGTTTATTTTACATCATTTTGACCATTTGACCAATCTAGGTCCTGAATGGACAAATAGGACATCTTTTACAAATGGACTTGCATCTTTGATCCAATGGACTCAAATGACTTAAATACATCATAAGTGACCTTATTAAAAAAAATTCATCACAATTGTTCACATTTTGACCTTTGACCTTCTGGTGTATTTGTACCTTAATGCACCAGTTAGCCTATATGGAAGTTGAGTTAGGTTATGCAAATTTGGAGCCTATTAGCCCAGTTGTGGTCTATTACGCCTATTAGTCTATTAATTTGGTTGGAAAAAAGATTTTGAGGGTAGTTTCTTTGGAAACAAAGCCTAATTAGGTCTATTCACATGACAACCCATGAAAAATATATAATATGGAAATGAACATACACACATACATAGAACACATGACAAAGATGTAATATGGAAATAATACATGCATACAATGCATGACAAAGATATAATATAAAAATGAACATACATACATATAAATACAATGCATGAAAAAGATATAATATGGAAATAATATACATACATACAACGCATGATAGAGATAAAATAACCAAAAATGAACATGTTCTATATAAATATATGAAAATGTTTTGTACAAAATGTGGCGCATGCCATCTCAAAATCTTTACGAAATCTACATGTCTAGATACAATGTGGCATACGCCATCTCAAAATGTGTCATATGGCATCTCAAAATAAGAAACAACTACAAATATTTCTAGGACATCCTATTCTACTAGTGGATCATCAAAATGGAGACTCTTCGAAGTACTGTTTGGCTCTGATGGATCCTGCATGAACACAAAAGTGAAACCCCAAATTAGATTACTTAATTTATATGATTTATAATAAATAAAAAAAATTTAAAATTGAACTCTCATGTACATCGCCTCTCTGTCTCCTCATACGGTCAGGATTCCTAACATATGTCCTTGGGCGAAGGGACAATGCCACCAATGTCGACTTTGACCTATATATGTTTGCAAAAATGAGATTGATATACGAGTTATACTATTTCATGTTAAATCATTGATAAAAAAATATATTTAAAAAATAATTGAATTATCATTGCAACAAGCTTTAGATGGCTAGGCTAAACCCTAAAGTGCTAGAAGACAAAATAAGAGTTACACCCTCAAGTGGTGGAGAAAAGACTTGAGTATATGATTTGATACAAAATCAAATCTTTGATATGATTTAAAGATTCTGGTAGCTGGCACCTTTGTCCGTAGATATTATGGATAACCTCATGTAGTTATTGTGAGACATAGTGACCTCCAATACAAGCTAACTTACACTAGTCTTATTGATGATTATCCTCCCTGTGATCATAGATCAGGTAGGTCTGTGTTGAAATTTCTTCAGGAAATGTTGGTAGGGTCATCAACGATACAAAGCCTTCACATTGTACCTCCCTCAAACTAGGGGTGACCTACAAAATTCAAAAAGATACTTGATACAATCATGAATTGATCATATATATACTTAATAGTAAAATACAAATAAATAAATTTAGAAATATATGTATTGGGGGGCTATCACTGCGAATTGAGATGCATGTGACTCTACCGTGGTGAACCAGTCTCACAACATTGTCAGACACCACTCTCTGTCAAATAAACCATGTAAATTAAAAATGAGTATGCACAAGTGACAAGTATACATATGCATAAACAATCTAAAATACTTAATTACCTTCCCCTTGTCAACGCCTGACGCTTGAACCCCCTCACATTTCCCCCCACGGAAGTTGGTGAAACGTGCACCAGTATGTAAAAAGATTATCATAAAAATTATAAAACACATGTATATACTATTATAAAAAAGGAAATCAACCAGTACATTAAAACATATGTATTGTGAAAGTGTCAAGGCCAAATGAAATGGCCGAAAGCATGAACCCTTCCAGCTGTGCTATCTCCTCATTTGTCATCAACTGAACATAAATGGAACACATAAAAATACATAAGTGGGCAATCATTAGAAGTAAATTATACTAAAAATATCAACATTTAAAATCAAATACAATGTGACAAGGTAACTGTTTACTCTTATCATAACAGTAGGAGTCCATGGCTCTGCATGCCCTCCTCATCTCTCATGTGATACACATCTCCATGAGGTGCTACAGTGCCTGTAGTGTCCTGTGTAGTATCATCCACCTCGAAGATGTAGTCATCTGCATCACTATCATTCAGGGGACCCAAGCAAAAATTCTTGCACATAATGCAAGTGTGGGGCACACAAATATGTGAGCTTGTAGAGGATGTGGAAGGGATAGAATCATCAACACGAGGAGGCAAAAATGCCACACTCTTTCTAACCAGTAGATCACTCAAGGTGTGAATGGATCTAATAGTCTATGAGTCGACCTGAACAATAATATCAGGATGTTGCACTGTAGGAGGGGGTACATATGCACATGATTTCACCTGGTGTGCCCATGGCCTGTCATAAGCAGTGCCTAAGCCTACACCTTGGTTCGGTCTCATGCTCCAATAGTTTACCTTGTGACCGAGCACAAATTCAACATACAATTTTCTTAAAAAATATAATGGGACATCCAAATTATTATGGGGTGGTCTATAAAAAACCATCCACCAACGGTCCCAAAAGTGGTCACGTATTGCATCATTTGTGCACCATTTAATTGATAACTTGGGATTTTTAGGGTCCACTTTTAATTCTATTTTGGGATCCACAAAAAGGTTACACATGTCCTTTTTAGTTATAGTTAGGTTCATAACTTGATCATAGTCAAGCCCATTGTTGAACTTGACGTGCATGGAAACATGCCAAAGAAGTAAAGCATTATGTTGCTCTGTAAGTTTCTCCATATTTTCAATAATGGAGTTCAAGGTGGAAAACATAGGGCGCAATATGGGGATATTGGCATATGTAGTCTGAAAGACTCTAAACCAATTTAGATTTTCTCCTATAAGATCCTCTAAAGGTCGAGGGTTTAGGACTGGTTGGTCTTTTGGAGGTGGGGGATTATTTTCAGGTGGTTGTGGGTTGTTTGGAGGTGGTTCTGGATTGTTTGCGAGATCATTAGGAGGGTTTTGTGCTTGGTTTGAGTCCATATCTGATTACAATAAAAATAAATATGCAATTATAATCAAAATCAATTAAACCCTAGTTTTTATCAAAAAATTACGACCAATTTCAATTTAACAACATCAACTAATAAAAAAAAATATTGAATGTACCTATTCAAAATGGCAACAAATTTATAGCTGTAGTAACGTATATTTGATCCTCTATCGGATATGAGATAACCCTTGGCTGTGTTTCTCAATGTTTTCACAATGAAAATTGAGAAACGTAGCCCGTGGGCTTAAATTAGTTTTATTGCTGAAAATCAGATATTCGATATAAATTGGATATCTGATTTTATATTGGATATCCAATTAGGCTTGTGCTTTAGCTTTTGGTTTGGCCATGCGTACTGACACCTAAGCCTACTAAATAGTCAACACACATTTTAGTGCATTTTTGGACGAGTAAAAAGAGGATTTTTTCACATTGCTAGTTTTTGGCATACCATGATCCTGCACATACCCACCTACACAAATATTAGAAAAAAAGAAGAGGCCCAGTTATGGTCCTTGTCTAGTAAACCAATTGTCAATGACAATGTTCATCATAATACAACTTTTCACTAACCTTGCTTTCTTCTATATCAATTTTGTACAAAATATTGAAGGACTTGCGTAGAGGTGCTCCTTACTTTTCAACTATTCATCTTCTTCTCAATACTTCACTTTCTATAATATCGTAGCTCTTTTTTACGATTTTGTTTCACAATACTCTTATTTTAGCTATATACAAACACCTGTCAACGAAACTTGTTTTGAACTTCTACACCTAAGGCTTGTTATGATTAAGTAAAAACAGGTTTTGAAAGGACCCGAAACCTTTTACAAAGAAAGACAATGAAAGATAGAGCTTTGATGGGACAAATAAAAACTGTGGAGCACCACCAGTCAAGACAAAGGGAACCAACAAAAAGTCCCCACAAAGTGGAATAGAGACCAGACAAGCAAACCAACAAAGAACTATCAAGATTTACATTTTGGCCCACCCTTTTGTGAGCGTAAGTTCATATCAAAAGAAGGCGTGGAACACTTAACTTTCTTTCCTTTAACTGTTGTCCATCCATCCTCCACCTTCAGAGCATCATTCTGCCAAGCCAAAGAATTACCAACAAACATTTGAGAAACAGGGCTGGCCACACCAGCATCCACAGAAAGAGGATTTTTTCACATCGCTAATTTTTGACATACCATGATCCTGCACATACCCACCTACACGAATATTAAAAAAAAAAGAGGCCCGATTATGGTCCTTGTCTAGTAAACCAATCGTCAATGACAATGTTCATCATGATACAACTTTCACTAACCTTACTTTCTTCCATATCAAATTTGTATAAAATATTGAAGGACTTGCGTAGAGGTGCTCCTTACTTTTCAACTATTCATCTTCTTCTCAATACTTCACTTTCTATAATATCATAGCTCTTTTTTACAATTCTGTTTCACAATACTCTTATTTTAGCTATATACAAACACCCGTCAACGAAACTTGTTTTGAACTTCTACACTTAAGGCTTGTTATGATTAAGTAAAAATAGGTTTTGAAAGGACCCGAAACCTTTTACAAAGAAAGACAATGAAAGATAGAGCTTTGATGGGACAAATAAAAACTGTGGAACACCACTAGTCAAGACAAAGAGATCAAAAAAAAAGTCCCCACAAAGTCGAACAGAGACCAGACAAGCAAGCCAACAAAGAACTATCAAGATTTACATTTTGGCCCACCCTTTTGTGAGCGTAAGTTCATATCAAAAGAAGGCGTGGAAGACTTAACTTTCTTTCCTTTAACTGTTGTCCATCCATCCTCCACCTTCATAGCATCATTCTGCCAAGCCAAAGAATTACCAAAAAACATTTGAAAAAAGGGCTGGCCACACCACCATCTGGAAACCCCAATAGCCTCCCCTACCTATGCCAGAACAGAATCCAGTTACAGATGAAGGGGAAGATTCAGAAGCCTCACCCATAAGGGTATTTTATTAAAGGTCTCAGTAAGAGGATCAAAATCTTGATTCCAAGGTTTGGCCATCAAGGGAAAACGCTCCTCCTGAGTAAAACAATATCACACAAAATGATTTTTCTATCTTCAGCATTTTCAAACTTAGCAATAAAAAAACCCTTTGTCGCAGGGTATATTTGAACGATATCCGATAAAATGGGTTCCCAATGTTTAGAAACCCAAGCATGCAGGTTCGATAGAGAGGGCCAAAAACCCCTAAATCTACAGATAGCAGCATTAGATGAAAAATCCTTCGGGTTTTTAGAGATCTCATCAACTGTATCAAAATCCAATTTTAGCACAAGAGGAGCACTTACAGAAACAAGCTTAACAACAGGAGACTGGAAAAGGAGGCTCCCAATCCCTGAAACTGAAGACAAAGCACCATTAATATCTGCTTCAAATGCAGCAACGTCTGCTTAAGAAACAGATTCAGCAAACCCCTTTATCCCCTGTGCAGCAGAGGACACCGGCAGCACCCCCGGATGCACTGATCCCCACCATTCAACACAGAAGCGGTTGCCCCATGCCTAGACGATAGCAGAACGGGCGGGCGGGAAGCAGCCGAGTTTGAACCCACCAAGCGGGAGGCAGCAGCGGCAGCGGGAGAAGTCATTTTTCTTTAATTTCATATAATTCTACACCTAAGGCTTGTTACTGTTGCATCGGACAACAATTCCTCTATATATCTATGTGCGGCTCGTAACAGGTGCTTACCTATTTTGGAAATCATTTTCTTTTATATTGTTTTACATCTCTAACAAATCAACTTTTCCACCATCTCTTACGTTAATCTCTACACTTCGCAGGACACCAAATATGTAGTGTGCAACTTTTATTCCCACTACATTTCGTTGAATTAGATTTCAGATTATTCAATGGCTTCTTAGAGTTCTAATTTTTGGTTTGCTTGCCAATGAACTAGTTATTTATACTCATTTTCACATCCATTGATTCGTACATAAAACAAAGCAAAAACTGTTGCTATGCATCTACATTTCTTTTAATTTCAATAACATTGCTCATTTTATTATGTTTAAACTCAACTCTTTTCAATCTGTATACACAACAGTCAAAATAGGTATGTTCTTTCATTCTTTCCTAATATTTACTTTCCCTAAACACAACTATACTTTACTTTTACCAGTACAATGCATAACTTGTAAAACATGTGAGGCAAAACAAAAAACATCCCCATAGGTTAAATGGCAAAAAAATTGACCCAAACATAACTTTGTAATAACCCATTAAATATTTCAGAAATTGCAAGTCACTCATGCCCCACAACTACACCAAACATTAGAAAAAATAGAACTACATACCACAAACAGAGCACGCATCCAACACACCTTGATCCCATGAATTTGATGGGTATGTAGGCAGCCTGGATATAGATTCTAGGTGCCATGGATATAGATTCTAATTTTCTAACAATATCTTTATTTCTCCGCATATTTGCTGCCTCTCCATGTCTTTCTTATTGCTTGCAGGTTCCCATTTCTCAGGCATACTTGGTGCTACTCATCTTTTTGGGTACACCAACCACACCTTTAATTAGCTCACACTATTTCCTTGTGCCTTCACAATTTAACAGTGCTTTCTATAACATTGCCAATTCCTATGCCACATTATTTGTTACTATGCAAAATACATATTCTCGCACTTCTTGTTTTCTTTCGCAGGTTGCAACTCTTCCACATGCTGCAGATATTTGCTCACTATACTATACAATGCATTCCCAACAACAACCTTAAATGTTGTTTTTCATAACTGTTATCCAAATTAATTCTGCCCTTTTCTCACCCATTGTAAATTTATAAGTACTATTTTCTGATACTTCATAACTATTTTCAACTTGGCCTTGCAATTATGTCCACATTTACTACTTCTCAATATAAATAAAGTATGTCAAAAAATTTCATTCTTCACTTCATCTCACACTTGCTCCTCTCCTATATCCACTTATCGACGATATGTTGCACGCAATACACCACATGTCTGCTAGTTATAACAGTATAGTAGATATGAAAAGTAAAACTAACCCAACTCTATTATGTACAAAATAGAAATAAAACGTGCTAATGTTCACCATATGTATATGTATTTGATAATAATTTGTAATTTCAAAAAGATTGTACAATCTTTCCAATCGATATCATTGAGAAATCACTCAAAATTTTTTACACAATTGTACTTCTACAATTACACATTTTTATTGATCATTCAAATTCATTCATGTCCATCACTCTTAGTAAAGAAAAGCATCACAAAACATAAAACATTGCACTTATATAATGCAACTACTAATTTTATGACTGTAAGATGTGTATAGTAGGCTGACATAGTCCAAAGAGATACAGTACAAAGTTCTTTCGTTAGACTTTGCAGCTTTGTTGATGACATTAATATTGTAAGGTCTTGTCTATTATATTTATATCCCATCATACAAAACCTACATCTACGCTACTTGAGAAGAGGAGGATAGAAGTAGTTTTAAGTTAGAAACAGCTATTACCATTAAAGAGTGGTACATGATAATTCCTTGAGAAAAGGAGGGGGAAGATGAAATTATCAGTTAGAAATGGCTATTACCATCAAAGAATTTCTAAGTAAATAATGCTTTGGTGGAAACATTATGGACGAAGGTGATAACCTCAGGAGATCCATTGAAAAATAATATATCTATCCCTATTCAATTTTAATTATGTTTTCACCATCAAATAATGGTACATGATAGATTTTCTAAGTAAAAAATATTTTATTCGCTGAAATGATATCTCAGCCCCAAAACATATTATTGCAGAATAATATCTATCTTCAATAAGTATCTATCAATCTCATTTACTTTGGACTGTCACATTATTTATTAATTTTAACTGCTCATTTAAAAATATTTAAAATATATTTTATAAAATAAACAATTTACAAAAATAATTATTTCTTTTTTATAAACTTTGATAGCCATCTATTTTAACCCATTCCCAACTTTATCAATTCTAATCATATATACATGTTAATAAAATAGTATATCACATTAGTATATACCCGTAAATTATTTCTTCTTTCACATTGCAATTATGACAATATACTAGATATGGAAACTGACCCAACTTTATTATATACAAAATAATGTTCACCTATATATAAATATATTTGACATTAATTTATAATTTCTAAAAGTTTGTTCAATCTTTTTTAATGAAAATCATTAAAATTACTGAGCTTTTTTTTTTACTCAATTGTGCTTCTAATTATAATTGATTATTCAAATATATCTATGTCTATCACTCTCAGTACAACACAAAAGCATCACAAAACATAAAACATTGCACCCACATAATGTAACTACTAATTTTGTGACTGTAAAATGTCTATAAGGGCCCGTTTGGTGCATGGCATTAACTTATCCAGAATAGGCCTATTCCAGAATAAGGGCCTATTCTCGAATTAATTAATTCTAAAAATGAAAGCTGGAATAAGCTATTCTCTGTTTGGATCCCATATTGTAAAATTGGAATAAGGATTATTTTTTTATTTTTTTAATTAATTTGAAT
>MU224577.1:944624-965767 GCA_018584345.1 Thuja plicata
TTAAGCATTTTCCATGAAAGCAAGCCATGAACCTTCAAATGAACAAGACAAGCAAACAAGCAAACACGATATGCAATGTATATTCAACTTATGCAAACCCTAAGATGGTTAGATATGAAAATCAATTTTTAGGAGTAATGATAACCAGCAAATAATCCAAATGACAACTTACATCATGCATTGAACCATGTGAAAAATAAGTGTACGCTAATCATCAAATACCCTTTTTTGAATTTTGATTTTTGACCTTGTCAACATGATTTGACTTATACCACATGAATTCGGAACCTAAAGCCAAAATGCAAAAAAGAGACCTTTGTCAAAAAATAGAGAGATTTCCAAAAATGTCAAAATTTTAATAAGATCTTTTCATTTGTGCCTTAGAGAGCCACTTTCCCAAAATAGACTAGTTTTTATAAATCGACCAAATGAGCTATGATATGACCTCTAAATTAAAAAACACAATGAATGGACCCCCTGTAGAATTTTAAGACCTTTCCAGAAATGTAAAAATTTCCAAAAAATATACTGATATGCGCCAAAAACCAATTTTTTATGAAAAAAAAAGAAAAAATTATAAAAAATACAAATTACCTCCAAAAAATTTAAATTTTTTATTGGAGCTTCTCTAATATGTCACCAACTTGTAAAACAAATTTTAGACCAAAACACCAAGCGGTTGGAGAGATATTTTGCAAAGCCTGTGGTTGAGGCCATTTTGAACACCTAAACCATAGAGCAGCAGACTAGAGGAGGGAAAAAACACCAAAGAACCTGATTGGGCTTTGAAGAAAACAAGATTCTTCAACAATTTGCACATTTTGAAGCAATGACACCCCATAAGAAAGGTATGTATTATTGTTTTTGTTGTTTTGTTGTGTTTTTTTTTTGCATTTTTTATCAAATTAGGTTATGATATTGATCTTTTGTTTTCTTTTATTAATTTTATATTAGATTCCTCAAACAACCCAAGAAGAGAAAAAATAAATGAAAGATCACCATCGCCACCTGTAAACCCTCCTCAAAATTCTCCTTATCCACCACCATTGCCACCACCATCACCACCCGTAAACTCTCCTCAAAATTTTTCTCGTCCACCACCATCGCCACCCGTAAAACCTCCTCAAAATTCTCCTCATCCACAACCACCGCCACCTGTAGACCCTCCACATGTGTCATTAGATCATGTAAATACAACACAAGAGGACCTTGGGCAACACATTAACCAGAATAGTCAACATATTAATATATTAGTCAATAGGTTGAAGGCTTCCGGTCTTCAGCATCACTCTACCCTCACCACTACATTAGAAAAAATATCCAATATTGCAAATGAGGTGTCTCAAGAGGTGAAAAAATGGGGTTCATGGAGGGATAGGTGTCATACATATTATGCTGATGGTTTATCATATGAGGATATGAAAATAAAATGTACAGAAAAATGTGACATATGTGCCCTTTTTACCGTTCCTAATACTAGCAGTTCCCTAGAAGTTAATACAAAATGAATTCCTATACATTGGTGTTCTTGTAGGGGGATGAAATTAGCTTTTTGGGATAGGTGGTACATGGTATTTGACCAACCACCTTGTAATAATAATGAGGTGCCTTTATATTTTTTGAGGAAGCTATACTGTGAGTTTATCATTAACGAGAAGCCAAATTACTTTGACTTTCATGAGTTCCAGGGTAGAGGGAGAGGCTCTGCGTAAGATAGACCTGGGACACATAGGATTACCCGACCACAAGAGAGGAGGAATACTGCAAGAAAACCCCTCATTCATGTTGTGTTCCCAGTAGTGGTGGAGTCTATGGATATACAAACTCTTCATGTAGCTGAATCATTGATTGATGTCATTATCCAGCATGGAACTCAGTTAATTGGAGATGATGGATCAATGAGCATGGCACTCAGTTGGATTATGAATCAACCTTGAACATCATTTAGAACATCCAACCATAGCTCTTTTACTCTTATTTCTTGTTCAAAATCATGAATACCATCTATGATTGTTCACTAATTGTGAATATCCTTAATCCTTCAATACACCTCCATGGCCTTCTGAATAATCCCAACATATAACTTCTAAGACACCCCAAGAACCCCTCAACTTATCACAAGGTCCTTATCATATTTCTCAAAGCACATTCACTTGCTAGTTCAGTAAACTTTACTCTCTGGCATTTCACTATCATACTAGGACACTCGCCATATAATAGTCTATATATTCACCATCAACAAGAACCCATCTACACCCTAGGTTCATAAGCACCCCAAATATTTTCATCACTACCCATACCACCTACTCTGATGAAAGTGCTAGAAAATGGAAGTGTTTCCTTCTGAAATCAATTGCAACACTAAGGTATTCACAAAACAACATCAAATCCATAATTAGGGCCCTTGGTGCTAAGTTCTCTAGAAGTTATACACTACTATGTATATTCAGATCTAGTGTATACATTGAGATATACACCTAGGGGTTGATCATATGGCCATCTCCTTGCATCAACACAAAAAACACTTGTAGAATATTTGAAAGAATATTACAAAGAAGATTTCTACCAGATATTATCCAATTCCCACAACAGTCCTATTACCTACTGCAAAAGTGGTCCTAACCTCTGACCCCCATGAATATAATCTGGACCATTCCTCTCTAACTGTGACTATAAATTTGTTAAAGAATAGTCATGTGTGTGAAATAAGAGAATTTTTTTATATTGTAATAATGGTTCGTAAAATTTGTTTATAAACTTTTGATATAATAGAGTTGTGGAGCATAATCATTTTTGGAATTCAAGTGAATCATAATCTTCATTGTAAACTATTGCTTATATATTTATTTTGTGTTTTATAGGGCTTGTCAGGGGCTCATATTTATGAGATTGAGGATGTCACCCTTTCTGCCATTGACTTTGGCTTACAGAGCTATGTGGTATCATATTTTTCACACATATTGTTTATAGTTTTAATTGAACCCATGGGGTATCATATTATTTCTCTTATGTTAATTTTGTTTTTTTTAGACTACCCCACCAAGCTCAAGGTCATTACGAAAGAGGAAGAAATCATTGGGGACATTGAAACGAAAAAAGGTAATTAAGTCCAATTTAAGTATATTTGTTGAAATGTATTATGAACATTTCAATGTATTCTATATTGATAAATTCACTTGACTTGTTTATTGTATACATGTATAATCAATTGGGTTTCACTGAACTAATGAATGCCCCAGACACTGCTGATGTTTAGGAGAGGGAGGAGATTACATGTTTTCATATTTACTTTCAATTGCATTCTTGTTTGTTAAAAATATTTTAGAAATCATGTTCCTCTATTAGTATGTCATTTGCTACGAATTTTCATACACGAATTGGTCATAGCTACCTCAGATGAGGAAAACCCTTCTCCACTTCCTAGGGATCCCTTGCCTAGCACAGGAGATCCAACTGTGGTATGCATTTTCTTTTTAGTCCAGGCATTATTTATTTTTTAGTATTTATTTTTTATAACATGTATTTTGTATTATTTTTTCTGTTATAGGACCCTTCACCACTGCTCGTCCTTCCTCTACCTTTCCATTTTTTTAGGAGTCCCTCTCACCCATGATGGAGCCCATTTCGTTTATCATTCAACCCAAGCATAAGAGATCCAGCTGAGGCTTCAGTATGCAAATTTGTACTATCTAGTGTATACATTTTTTTCATTATCTAGTATTTCTCGGTCCTATAACATCTTTTCTATTTTACCATATAAGAAAAGGTCCAAACTAATTCATCAATGGTTTTGGCTCCCTCTAACACAGGAGTTCCAACTCATGTTGTGGTATGCATTTTCTTTTTAGTCCATGCATTTTTTATTTTTTAGTATTTCTTGTTTATAACATGTATTTTGTATTATTTATTTTTTCTATTATAAGACCCTTCACCACTTCCCATCCTTCCACTACCTCTCCATTTTTCTAGGAGTCCCTCTCACCCACGACGGAGACCATTTTTTTTATCATTTAACCCAAGCATATGAGAAAGAGATGAGGTAATCAATAATTCAACTGTCAAAAAATTAAAACCCAATATTATTTATTTTGATATTATTTTGAGATAATATATATGGCTTAGCATTTGAATTGTTCTTATGCAAAGACATAGTGACCCAAGTGCTGTTGCGAACAAGCTCAATTTTGATGATCCACCACAGTCATAGATATATCAAGACATTGTATAGATCTAGTTGTGGTCATTGAATGACCAAATTTTGTATGTGTGTGTGTGTGTGTGTGTGTGTGTGTGTGTGTGTGTGTGTGTGTGAAATTTGTACATTGTATATATCGACTTGGACATAGTTGATATCATTTTTTGTAACTCTATTATGGATTTGGCATGTATGTCATGTATTGATATGTACGCTATTATTGTTCATTTTGTTATATATGAAACTTCAAATTTGATCCTTGAATTTGTTGGTTGGATTTTTATTCCTTAAGTGTATTCTTGTTTCACATGACTTGTGTATATGCATTTGTGTTTCCATAAATTAATGTACTTGTGTGTGTACTTCATGTATATTCATGTATATGACTCATAACCTAAATTCATGTGTACGACCTACGTTAATGACTTAAGTGATTTTGTGTCTATGCTTCATAATGTATGTGCTACATATTTGCTCTAGGACATAAGAAATTTTATGGTTTAAGTGAATTAATGCTTGATGTGCTACATTGTATTTAGGTGTATCTTTCATGCTCTATATGTATGCACTCCATGACTTAAGAGAATTTATGTTTATGGTGTATCTTTCATGCTCTATATAATGTTCCTTGGGTACACCTAGGAAGTTATAGGGTCCTTTGGTGTAGGGAACCCAATAAATACCAAACATGGATAGGATTCTGATGCTGAGGCTCTAGAGTATAGTTGAGATGATGAAGAAACAATGCACAATCAACTCCAACTAGTCCTCCATTTACCTTGTTTTCTCACTAGATTTCCCTCTAGAACCCTAAACCCTTGCTTAGGATCTTCCCAAACACCTCTCAGGATTTAGAATATGTTAAAAGGACCTTACATGTCCATTCTAGGTGTTTCAAACACTTCTAGAAACTATAACCATCTCTTTATTATCACTACTCAAAGATAGGCCTAATTAGGCCTAATTGTATTAGGTCTATTTTCACTATTTTTGACCAAACTCTGCAAATTATTCCACACAACCCTATGGAATACTATATGATTCTGAAATATATCACCTAGCCTTTCTAAAATCCAAATTTATAGCTCTTCAAGACACCCACAACTCTAATTTCTTCTAGGCCCTAGTTTCTATGCTATCTTTTAGGCCTCTGAACTAGTCACTAAAATATGCATCCAATTGGTCTTCAATCTTCATACCAACTCCTAAAACCTTTTGATCCTTTAAGGAGACACTCTAGGGCTTCCACACATGCCACTAAGATGTCCATACAAGATCATGGGTGTGTTTTTTCAATTCAATCTTTGCCCTGTCCTGGCTCACCTACTCCAAGCAGTCAGCCTAGGGCATCACTCCAAGCGTAGGAGTTTAGTCCCAAGAATAAAAAGGAAAAAAAAATATTATGTAAAGACCCTAACCTATCATTCAACAAGGTTTCATTCATTTTCAACCGTGGATGCTTAGGTTAGAGCCATTTTTGTTCCTACAACTCTGCAAATGGAAATTGTAGACACAGTCACTTAAATCTAAGTGTAACTTTACAATGCCTTAACTTGAAAAAAAACTTGAATATGAAAAAGAAAGATAAAACAAAACTCTACACTCTCATGAAGTCAGATTATTCAATCCAATCTGTACACATCTGTACAAGGCTACAAAAACACTACAAATGCAAGTAAAACTCAGGGAATCATCCGTATAGAATTCTCACATGTCTGGTCTATAACTAAAAATCCATTAACCTTCCAAAATATTCAATCCATGCTCAAATACCTGAGCCTGGGTGGTTACAACCGTCCATTTCTTCATTGAGAAACTTTTGAAAGTTGCTGGCAACTTTTGAGCATTTCTTGCTCTTTGACAAATTTGGTCAACTTGGTTCTCTTTGACCCATCCTAGGACCCTAGTTAGGACACTTACGAAACTAGAGGAGACCATATCCCCTAGTTTCTCAAAATTAGCAACTTTTACAATTTTAGACCATTGTGAAAACATTTGCACCTAGGAGAAACTTGTGCATCTTTCAAACCATTTTTCATGGGACCAAACCATCACTTCCATTGGCTCCAATTGTCTGGGTAAACGCTAGGGGAAAAATTTATTTTTCTCACGTAGCATCAAGAATGTTTTGGCGCATGTCAGAACAAAGTGTTCCCAAGGTGCACTAAGCCAAATTTGGCAGTGATTTTTGGAGATCCATATCTAGGACCTCATGAGAGATATCAAAGATCCATGAAGTACACAAGGACCATCTTGGGAAGTCCTACAAACATGTGGCTCAGTTCTGGGAGATTCCACTCAGATTCCATTTTCTGACTCGATCTTGGTTGGTGCAAAAAGGGTCATTGTTGGTCAGTTGAAAGTTACTCAATGGTGTATCTTTCAAACCATTCATCATGGGACCAAACCATCAGCTCCATTGGCTCTAGTTGGATGGGTAAAAGCTAGGGGAGACCTTTGTTTTCTCTAGTAGCATCAAGAAAATTCTAGCGCATGTCAGACCGAAGTGTTCCCAAGGTGCACTAAGATAAATTTGGCAGTGATTTTTGGAGATCCATATCTCAGACCTCCTAAGAGATATCAGATATTTGTGAAGTGCACAAGAACTATCTTGGGAAGGCCTACAAGAACATGGCTCAGTTCTGAGAGATTCCACTCGGATTCCATTTTTTGACCTGATCTCGGTTGGTGCAAAAAAGTGTCATTGTTGGTTAGTTGAAAGTTGTTCAATGGTGCATCTTTCAAACCGTTCATCGTGGGACCAAAGCGTTAGTTCCATTGGCTCCAGTTGGCCAAGTGAATTATAGGAGAGACCTTTCTTCGCTCATGTAGAGTTAAGAACATTCGAGTGCATGTTAGACCGAAGTGTTCCCAAGGTGCACTAAACCAAATTTGGCAGCAATTTTTGGAGATCCATATATCAGACCTTGTGAGAGATATCAGAGATCTATGAAGTGCATAAGGACCATCTAGGGAAGGCCTACAAGAATGTGGCTCAGCTCTAAGAGATTCCACTTGGATTCCATTTTCTAACCCGATCTCGGTTGATGCAAAAAGTTGCATTGTTGGTCAGTTGAAAGTTTCTCAATGGCACATCTTTCAAACCGTTCATCGTGGGACCAAACTGTCAGCTACATCAACTCCAGTTGGCCAGGTAAATGCTAGGGGAGAACCTTTTTCTCTTGTGAACCATCAAGAATGGTTCGGCGCAAGTCAGACTGAAGTGTTCCCAAGGTGCACTAAGGCAAATTGGGCAGCAATAGAAGTAAAAAAATTCAAACATCCACAAAGCATAGCATATAACACCATAATTTCAATTTTATATTATGCCTATTACTTTGGTTTGAAAAAATATTTTCAAGGTAGTTTCTTTGGAAGAGAAAGAGAGAGATACATACATACATACATACAATACATGGAAAGATATAATATGAAAATGAACATACATATATAAATACAAAGCGTTATAAATATACATACAAAGACACGGTAAACTATACAAAATGTGGACCCTCGATATATACAAATAAACCCATGGCCACTTTTATATACAATTTGATCTTCTTTCAATATACAAAATGTGGTCTCCAAATATGCATGTAGATCACTTCATAGTCATTTATATTTACAAAAAAATGAAGTTAGATTGTTTTGCAAAATTTATATA
Source organism: Thuja plicata (assembly GCA_018584345.1). Classification (NCBI taxonomy): domain Eukaryota; kingdom Viridiplantae; phylum Streptophyta; class Pinopsida; order Cupressales; family Cupressaceae; genus Thuja; species Thuja plicata. The sequence goes on from MU224577.1 coordinate 952,487, forward strand.
CAAAATTGTCAAAATAATTCTACCATTTGTAGAATGATTCTTCATGATGGCCCAAAACCAATTGAGCTAACCTTTTGGATCAGCTCTAACCCTTATTGTGTCATGTATTGCCTCGTGTTCAGATTCACAAAGTTTCCATAAATTTTATTCTTACGAGGTCTACCAGTATACTTTATCAATTCAATATTTGTTGCAACAAGAAGGTTCGAGTAATGAAAAATATGTCTATGTGTCTCATAGTCCTCAAACAACCACTTCTTGGATTTTTTTATAGGGTACCTGCATTTCATAGAAGCATAAATGATTACAAAATTCAACATATAAAGTACATAATAGAATGATGAGACTTCAAACATAAAGTGGTCTCAAATTCGTCAAACAAGAACACATTATATTTTGATAGCGTACCTTCTAAGACATGTCCTTGTCACAAAAATGGATCCTATTGGGTAATAAATACCATCTCCATCAATGACTGTAGTTGTCAATTTATTTTTGCCCTCAATACAATGACACAAAAAGTAATCAATCCCTTCCTCATTGTTCTCATCTGCAACAACATATACATGACCTGCAATTTATAGAGAGATGAGTTAACACCCTAAAAAATTAAACACATAATAAAATGAGTTCAAGTAGGTTCAACAGAGTTCATCTCAAAAAGAAGAATAAATTGAGAAATTACCTGGTTCAACTAGGTCAGATATGTGATCCAAATCCGTTGATGCTTCAAACTGGCTCAATTATAGTGCTCTAGGAAGTTGATATGTATCAAGCGGTTGAAAAGGTGTATAAGACCATTCATCAAACCACTCTTTTGATTCACATTCCTCCCATGCAAAATTCATACAAGACAAGCAAAAACATGCCATTAATCTAGTATAAATACCTAGTGATGTTGTATTTGAACTTCTAAATGAGTGCATATCACTTGATCCCGTAAGTGTACAATAATCTAGATAGTTTTCAATGTTAGACTCGTTTATCAACCAAAAAAACCTATTAACCATAGACTTACCTTCATTACCTATTCCCATCATAGAGTTGCACCATCACACAATTGTTTGTGCATTTATTAACTCTGCACCACCTTTGTACTTCAATTCCTCTCTGGCAAGAGCTCTATTTACACATGCACCCGCACCATCATGCTCACCTTTTCCATGCCTCACCTCCATAAAATTACAAAAATGTTGAATGTCACTTGTCATGTGCATCCTACTCAACCAATAGAACATCCTTTCATTCTTGAATTGTGAGCTGCAATTGTCTGACCATATTATGTGTTGGTTGTACTCAATACCTCTTTCCCTTAAATTCTCATAGAAAACTTTGAAGCAACATTGCACAAACTCTAATGAATGTGTGCGATCATCACTAATGTAGAAGTGATACTCTCTTAAAACCTTTCTATCTCCATCTATATTGCTATTATGTGCATGCAAGCATTCTATATGTATAAAGATCGTCACTTGTATAGAATGGTAATACAATGCTTGCACTTCATTATGAGGTTTAAGTGTATAATTCTCAGAAAAATCAACAATGGAGACAATAGTACCAAGGGGAAAAGTGTCCTTACATATCTTTAATTTCTCATCCAACCACCTAGCTCTATGTGAATGATGTATGTACTCATAAACTAGTTTCTCTTGAAAAATATTCATAAAATCAGCTACACATATATCATTTTTCACTAACTCACACCTCTTAAGTTCTTTTCCATCATTTAGACCATAAGTCACTATCTTGTATTTTCCAAAAGAAACTCCAATCTTATTTGTGCTCTCTAGATGGTGACATATCCGCAACTTTCTCATACCACCAATTGCACTACAAGATCCATTCAAACACATCATCTTATAATAAATGCAACCATCATTTCGATTGCATAATACACTTGACATAAAATCTCTTGATGACATAGGAGGTGCTTGAAGACCACATTCCTACAAAATAGTGTCAGTGTGCAAAGTACAACAAACATGACGATATATATCATAATGCATGGAAAATTCAATATGTACCTTGCAACAACATGTGGTGGGCACATGATTAATCTTAACGTAAAAGGGTTTTGTAATTTCAAAAAATCTTTGACTAATTTTATTTTGAGGAAATCTTTGGAGGAAACTTTCATAAAATTGTGTTTGTGTCATACCCAACAAGTGTTTTGGATGTAGCATACGATTTGTAGATCTGATTCTCCTCCTAACAACATCTCTTTGGTTGGGTGAAACCCTTGTGTTGTCATGCCAAAAATTTTCAATTAATGTTCTTAATGCATCAACAACAACATTTCAATTAATATTCTTAATTTTCATCACTTAGCCTGCTTGCATTTGATGATGTACCTTGTAGTATTCTCCTCATGCACTCCCTTTGTCTTTCCTTTTCTATCTCTTGTTGTTCAATTGTTCCTCTTTTGTTCTTTCCCATTGTTTGTATTGAATGATCCCTACGAATAATATCATGAACATAGAGTAACATGTGAACATCAAATCCAAAAAATAATAATAAATCAAACATTTTCTTGAAATGAGAACTTACAATGATAAAATAACATTAAAAACACCAATAAAAAACACAAATTTCAATCATTGCAAATAAAAAACATGCAAAAAAAGTGCAAACTTGTCTGTTCCTGGCGTAAAACAACAGAAACAAAGTTGTGGGACCTCAAAATAACTTGCAATGATTGTTTTAAGACTGTTGAAGTAAGCAACGTTCCTTATTCCACAGAACCCATTTGGGTCCAGAACCCGATTGGGTTATGAGAACATAAAGGCTCAGTGCTTCTAATTACTTAGAACTCGATCGGGTTATGAGAACATAACGACTCAATTCTTCTAATTACTCCTGACCAGGTTCTAAAAAAACTAAGAACAAAGGAGGATTGAGAGAGAGAGAGAGAGAGAGAGAGAGCATAATTTTTACTTCTTCATAACCCGATCGCGTTTTGAAGAAGTGAAAATTATGCGTTTTATTCTCCAAAACTCGATCGGGTTATGGAGGAGTTGAAAATGTATGGCTTGGAAAGAGCTTTGGAAAATGACCCAAAGGCTTGGAGGCTCATTTTCCCTCCATTTTTGTTCTTTTAGATATTTTTTCATCTTGTAAGATGAATTCTTGACTTTATCTTCATCAAGTTTGCAATTTGTCAACTAGGTAGCTTTATAATTTTCACCATAATCTCATACGTCTTCTTAGCTTTCTAACCATATAAATATATCTATTTTTGGACAACATTAGCATAGTAAACTTTAATTTTCTTTACCAGTGTCTTGATTTTCCTCACAGACATATGTCTACCATTTTTTTAATAACTTTTGATATACTTAATCAAATTACAAATAAATTACTTATTATTTTTCTATACACTTTTTTTAAAAAAAAATTCATTTTTGATTATTTTGATGCAAGTTATGCCCAGCGCACGAACATGTACCAAATTTTCAGGATGCGATCACTTCAAAAAACCACAGAAAAAAAAATACTTATCGAAAAATTATAAAAAAATAAACAACTTCTATACCTCACTCTTACCTATCATCGTACCAAAGGGATTTAAAAAATACTTAATATAACTATATATTTTATACTGCACACGGAAACAACTATGTTATGTTTTGCCAAAAAAATCAGGAACATGTTTTCATGCACACAAGGTTTGACCCTCTTAATCTTATCATTTTTTTTAAATAGTGTTTTAGAAACTAGATTTAGAGTACTACTAAATTTTTTATTTTTTACACATCTTCTTATTTTGAGTGCATGAATCTCAAACACCTATTCCAAGTTCAGGTTTATCCGATTTCAAAAAAAATGTGTCCACTTATACCCCCCTTTTTGGTCCACAACTTGGTGCACATACCATTCTAGACTCTTTAACTCTTCACTAGTTGCAGCTACCAGATGATCCAAGTGATCTATGGGTCTAGAATTTTCATCATATGTAACAATACTCAATAATTCTAAAAATAAGTCTCTTGTAGTAACAATTACCTGGGCATCTTGTTCCATCATCTTTTGTTTTTCTTTAAAGAATTAATTACACCGGCAATGTTGATCATCTCCTCAGGGCTCATTACACTCAAATCAATCTGTCTTTTAAGTGATAAGTCCTCATGAAGTTGTGTCTCAGACTTCATTTGAGGAGTGATCTTATATGCACTTTCATCATTTTCAATAACTTCGTCTTGTATTTTATTCCTGGTAATGTTAAATTTTGTATCTTCCTTTTCCTTTTCCTTCTCTTGAGATTTCACATTGGTAGTGTCTTTTCCTTGATTATAATCGGTCTTACCATGACCAGTACCTATGCTCATTGTATCAACTTCCTTATGAATTTTAGTCTCTATATAGGGTTCTTGAGTGTCCAATGGGTCATTATATACCTCCATGATAGGAACATCAGTTGTACCATCAATTTCATCAAATGTAACTTGCACATTATCAATCTTGAAACCTTATATATTTTTTATGACCACTAGTACATTCTTCTTCTCTTTTTTGTCTAATCAACATTTATAGGAGTTTTTCCTCTTGTGTCTTTATTCAAACCTAAGTGTTTTCTCAAGATATCCTCAGTTTCATCCCTTACCGATTGAACTTCTCCAGTAATCAACCTTGTAACTCTAGCTCTTGTCCTGAGTAGAGATCTTAGCTCTTTAACTTTTTCCTCTATCTCTTTTACAATATAATTAGGCATTAAACTCAGCAAAGAATATTTGAGAAACTCTCTATATCTTGAGAGTGCATGCTTCCACCTCACATCAATTACATCATACAATGTTGTAGGGGTTTGGCCTTTCATTTCTATAGATGATTTTATTAATATATGCATATTGAAATCTCCATCATCTTCCATCAACCTTTTGTCTTGTTCATTCACCTTATCATAAAACTGTTTGAATCCAACTAACACACTGTGACTCTTTACTTTAAGCACTATGTTCCAATAGGTATAACCTTTCCAAAATCAGTTTTATTAGATTTACCTTTAACAGACTTAGTGGTAGGGGCACCTAATAACTTTAATTTATTTCCTTTTGTCTTAAGCTCCTTCTTCTCACTTTATGATGCAGTTTCCTAACTTTCTGTATATTCTCCTTTCTTCTCTCTTTGTGCTTGTTCTTTTTCCTCTTCCATCTAACCTTAGTAGTACTAGGAATCTCCTTTAATTTAGGTTTCTTATTTGTAATGAACAAAGGAGAAGGTTTATCCTTCTTTACTTGGGTGGAGCTTCGGGTCTGTCTACTGATTGGGGCACTATAGGTTGCACCCACTTCTTCAACTTCAATTTTTGTTGCTTTAGATGTGCCATCTTGTTCTACAACATGATTTTCTCTAATTTTATCCAAATTTTCTTTAGTGAAACCTTTCTTCATCATAAATTTTTCAATCTCTTTCTTTACTTTCCTTTCAATTATAGGTTTCATTAACTCACTGCGAAATTTGAGATTTTTTTCTTCATAAGTTCCAAATCTTGGTGTCTTAGGGTCTATCAGTTGAGCCAACAAGTTGTCTGCATACAAAGATAGTATATCTCCTTCCACTTCATAACCCATGGGCATTACCCGTGGAGTTTTGGGCTCAAATACTTCCATCATGCATGTATCAGTGTCAACTATGAAACATATCCTGTCCTTGTACTTCTCTACAATAGTAGATGGAATTCTCTCTCTCATGTATTTTCTTTTGAAAATATTTCAAATAATCTCAAATTTTTCTTGTGAATCCATTATCCAACAACTTAATGTAGTTACTAATATGAATGGATACTGGAACATCATTGGTCCAAGTTACCTTTCCTATTCTAGGAAACATGTTCTGAAAATAGAAGAATAAACATATGATTACCTAGCCATATTTGAATTTATGCCTTTTATCTTTCTTTAATTCTCTAGGTTCACCATCAATTATTGCCTCATGACTTCTGCTAAGTCATAGTATTCATTATCATATGTTTTGTATGAATAGCACCACCAGGTATTCTATTCACCCTACTAGAGTGATACACCTTATAATCGATAACCATAGCAACATACTTCACCTCTTCATCATTTATATAATTAATAGTCATTGCACGACCATCCCATCTAAAATTTGTCAATCTAATTACTTCATCCTTTGGAATGGTGTGAAGAAAAGGTACAACATCAGTTGAGCATGGGACAGTAACAGAAAGAATGACCTACTTTGTGTTTTTATACGATTTTTCCAGCCACATGAAATTGTCATGGATTTTTCTCAAGATAAACCTAACCTGGTCTTCCTCAAACTCGTCGGGATAGTTGTCTACATAATGAAAACCTTTTTCTTCTATAATTTTATGCTCATCTTTTAGTACCATGTTATCATCACACATTCCCTAATACTGAGCATGAATTGCATCTAACCCTAAACCTTCTAGTTTGCAATGATTGAAATCCCTTACATCTTCTATATGTAAAACTCTGTAGGGTGAGATGGATAATGCACCTATTAGATCATTTTCCATAGAATTAAAAGGATGTAACTTAAATACCATTAGTGGTCTCTCTCTTATATCTATCAAATTTGGTGTAGCCATCTCAAATTACCAACAATGCAAACAATTATTAGATAAATACCTTAAACAGTTAAAAAACAAGGGCTTCTTCAGAAAAATTTGTTAATTATCGATAAATTTTCTCTTGTAGATCATCACACACAATATTTTCTTGCCTCTTGAATCACAAAAAACACTTCAAACAATACAACTTTAGTTTCGCAACAACTTGCACAATACGCAAGGTGGGAATGAAATTCAAAAATAACTTTTTATCTACCTTTGCACATAAACAATAAATGCACTAACCGACAGAGTTACCTTTTCAATGATTGACCATAAACTCATTACCAATGATAAAATCATCATATGGTTCATCAAAACTTCATAATACATTCCAAAAATATTTAATGTATCTTAACATGCTGATAAATCTTACCACACACCTTTAGGGGGTTTTAAAGATGGATTCAACAACAGTTGCTCCCCTGGTGTATGAGCACCAAGCACAAGCACATTGCAGGAAGTCAAGGATCATGACAAGATCCATTTGATGTTAGTAATAACTGAGAGGGGGGGGTGAATCAGTGGCCTCAAAAAAATTCCAATAATCAACCCTTAAAAATTAGTACCAAAAAATTATACCTCTAGTTATCTTTAGTCCTATAAGATGAATGCCTCCTAATACTTATATCAAATTACTACTACTCGGAATGCTTTGTAAAACCTTCTACTGTAGATTTATCGAATAGCAGTTTGTTAATTTATCGAAGGAAAGTAAATTGTCTAGAGTATGTCGATCAATCCATTTAAGTTAAGTGTAATGCAAAACACTAAAGTAATGCTCATAAACACATTGAAACATGGATTTTTAACGTGGAAACCCTGTTAAGGGAAAAACCACTTGGGACTGGTAACCCAAAACTTTCACTCTTCTAAAGTGAGCTCGGTGAAGAGCCAACCCTGCTAAAGGTTACAAACACACTGTTAGGTGTGACCTTGTTAGAGGATTTAAAAGTTTAGTCTATCACTTGATATCGGGAATCTCTATACTACCATCCTTGATCAAACACTCACTTGGCCTATTAATAGGTATCTAGCATCTCATGCTATCTTCATGATCAAAATTTTTGATACTCCATTGGATGTATCTCAATATAGAAATTAAATCCCGCTCATTTAAGAGACTTTCTGAATCAATGGTTAAAGTGAAACAGTATGATCTGTTCACATCTACAACTTATTCTTACAGATTTTGAGATCTATTGTAATCTCACAAAACTATTTTGATCAATATAACTCTGTTTATACCTTTGCTCCACTTTTATTCTGCTCAATGATGTTGTGCTATGTTGCTCAGTGTCTGTAGAATTCTTTAGCTCTTTCCTTAGCTTGTTGATCACTACTGTTTGAAGTTTCTCTTTAGAATACTCTTATTCATTCATTCACCCTCACCCATTCATAATGAATTGAGTTGTCTCTTAAATAAAAATGATATAACCATTGTAAGGTTCTTGATCTTCTTGATCTTGGCGTGATCCACAATTCTCGCCAATCATATTTAAAGAAAAAATATTGTTTTATCTCGCTAAGATCTTCTTTCCAACTGGACAAATCAGCTTTAAATCAATCACTTATCTCTGGCTTATCTTGTCGATGAAAGAAATGATAACTACTAGTTAACCCTATATTTCGCTCTGCCAACTAGATATTTTAGTTGTTTCTGAACTCAAGTTAATTTAAGTTTAACTCTTTGATAGCGTTGGTCAAAAATCTAGTTCTTCTCGGGCTTCTCCGTTGGTTTACACTATGTTTCTGGCCGTTGGATTTTCTTGTGATTCTTCTTGTTGGTAATGCTCATCAATTATCTTTCTCGGGCATCACTGTGACTTGATTTTCGATGATCTCTATCCGTCAGGTTCTACTGACCGTCGGTGTTTGTAGTCACAATGTGAATTCTTATCTTTTATGCATTACAAAAAGCATAATCTTTATCTCTTTGATTCTCTTAATTCTTTAACACTTTGATTATAACTGATTAGATTATATCAAGTTGACATCAATGACAATACAATCCATTAACTGATTTAATGTCTTGCATTATCCTTCTATATTTTGGTTATCAACTTAACATCTTCAAACATTCAATCAATTACATTTCATCAATCTCTCCCTTTGGCATTGATGACAACATAGTACATTATCATAGTATACTATCACTAATACAATATGAAATATACATTTTCATCAAGCTTTCCTAATGTAACTATTACAAATGTTTGGCTCTCGGTAAGCTCAAAGATAGCTTAGATTTGTTTCTTGCAGAGTGGTTGTCTTCAATCTTCAATCCCTTCACTAGATAGATGTATCATCTGATATCTTTGTTTTGATATGTGCTCTGCCTTGACTATTCCTCTTCTTGATAATCTCTTTTTCCTTTGACAACAATATTTCTCTTGTCTGAACTCTCTCCCTTTTGTTACTTCTCTCCCTTAGATGGATATTTCATATGTAATCAATTTCTCTCCCTTAGAATATTGATTAACTCTTCATTTCTGATTCTCAGGAACTTCTCTTCATGGATAATGATATAATCTCTCCTTTTATCATATCTCTCCTTTATGATATGGAGATCATCTCTCCCTTTGTATGATAAAGAAAATCTCTCCCTGATGATAATTCTCCCTTTTGTATGATAATGAGATATTTCTCTCCCTTTGACAACAATGCCAAAAAAAACATTTCACCTTATTTTATCATCTATATCATGTTCCATCCCTTTGCATAATATATTCCTTGAATTTCTTTATCCATAAACAATACAATGTTCTAATTTTTGGTGTAGTTATGTACCTTGCAATGTACAGATGTATCTGTTGCTATTCATTTCAGTGTTTGCATCAACATGACTGATCTTTAGATGTGGTATAGGCTGATGCAACCTCCTAGTCAGATTACTGACCAATAGGCAAGGGTTGAACCCCTAGTCTCTATCTTAGGTACTCGAAAGTATCCTTCGGTAATGACTTGGTGAATATATTAGCTAACTATTCCTTTGATTGGACATATTCTAGTGTCACTTCCTTTTCTTACACTTGTTCCCTTAAATAGTGATACTTGATAGAAATATTCTTAGTCTTAGCATGCATGACTGGATTCTTAGAAATGCTTATTGTACTGGTATTATTACAATAGATAATTACTGGTTCAAAGATCTTCATATGCATACCTTCTAGTAATTGTTTGATCCATGCAATATTAGAGCAATTTGTAGCAGCAACCACATATTCTACTTCTGCAGTAGAATGAGAGACTCAGGAGGGACACACTATTTCTGATGCTCAGGAGGGACACACTATTTCTTAGGTAGAGTGTCAGGTTTTGTATAAACAAACCTGTTGTATTCCTCTGGTTCCTTTTTGCTTTCCTTATTATTCTTTTCTACAAATTCATCTATTTTCACATTTGCACTTTCAATGATTTTGTTAGATGACTTGTTAAGAAATTTATAAGCTTTAGTTTTGGTTAAATACCCTAGGGAGATAGCTTCTTTACTTTTGCAGTCAAGTTTTCCATTTCTATCATCCTTCAATATATAACATTGACTACCAAAGATTCTGAAGTAACTTACATTGGGTGTATGACCATACCAAAGCTCATAGGGTGTCTTCTTTGTGTCCTTCAATTATACTATGTTTAGTGTGTAGACAACAGTACTGATAGCTTCCCCCCAAAATTTTTGAGTGATGCTTTTCTCAATCATCAATGTTCTTGCATAGTCAACAATTGATATGTTTCTCCTTTCAACAATTCCATTTTGTTGTGGTTTCCTTGGTGCAGAAACCTGTCTTTTAATTCCATGCTCATTGTAAGAGTCAGTGAATTCCTCTGAAGTAAACTCCCCTCCTCTATCTGACCTTAAGCATTTCAATTTATTCTCACTTTGTTTTTCAACCATTTCTTTATACCATTTAAACATCTTAAATGCTTCTGATTTATCTTTTAAAAACATGACTGCCATCATTCTAGAGAAATCATCAACAAAGAGAATAAAATACCTATCTCCATAGTAGCTCTTTGTCCTCATCGGTCCACATAGATCTGTATGGACTAATTCTAGAATTGCAGTAGATGTATGGGTTTTTCTCTTGAAACTACACTTTGTCATCTTACCTTTTTGATAATTTTTGCACATGATATGCTCAGGCTTAGTCATTGTCGGTAAGCCTCTGACACTCCTTTTTTTGCTTATCTTTATCATGTTTTCAAATTTCATATGACACAATCTTTTGTGCCACAACCATAAGTCTTTATTTCTAGCCATTAAACAAGTGGTGTTAGTGTCATCAAGATAGAAAAGCTTACCTTTAGTCTACTCACCAGTACCAATCAACCTTCCTGATTCATTGAAGATCTTTGCCTTCTTATTTTCAAATGCTACTCTATGACTTGAATTGTTCAACTGAGAAACACTTAACAAATTGTAATTCAGTCCTTTAACCCAGTAAAAATTTTCACATTTAATCAGGTTATTCAACATTATGGTTCCTTTACCTTCAACTGGACAAGGTGTATCATTTCCCATTCTCACTGAACCACCATTATAGTATTTAAAAGTTTCAAGGTCATATGATGAGTGCAACCACTATCTATGATCCAGACATCATTTTTACTAACTTTAGATATGAGTGCAGTTTCTACATACCTTTCTTCATCTTCATCTAAATCATGCTTCATGGCTACAAAAACCATCTTGATGTCTTCTTCTGATTCAGTGTCAGTGTCATTATCTTTTTTCTCAGCTAGGTAACAAGATTTCTTCCCTTTGTCCATGTAGTCTTGGGTATCTCTCTTGTTAGATTGTCAATTTCTCTGATATTCTCTATTTTCACCTTTATCAAACTTCTCGTAAGGTGTGTCATTTCCTCTATCATCTTTTCGTCAGTTTGGACATCTTGCAACAAAGTGTCCAAACTCTTTACAATTGAAACATTCAAGTGGTAATTTACCTTTGTATCTTCCTTTGCCTCTCTGCAATCTTCTAGCCATAAGTGGTTCAGTTTCATCAAGTCCTTGATCCTCATTGTCACTGTCACTATGATTTCTAATAGCATGTCTATGAATTGAGTAGAGAAGATTTGAATGTAGATTCTATAGATGGTAAGACACTATTGTCAAATTTATTCATTTCAAATGAAATTAGTCTACCAATCAGACTATCTAGAGTAATTGTATTGTTTGCAACTGCTCTCATTTCCTGAATAGCACAAAATCTAATAGCATAAACAGGTAATAAGGTTCTTAAGATTTTTCTTACCACTGTCTCCTCTTCAAGTACATCTCCAACTCCTCAGATAGCATTTACCACCTCTTTGATTTTGCAGCTATACTGAGTAATTTTTTCTACTTCTTTCATCCTTAGGTCACCAAACCTCCCTCTTAGGCTTTCTGCCTTTTCTCTTAGTACATTGGAATCTCCTCCATGTACATGCTTAAACTTATCCCACATTTACTTTGCAGAGGTGTAGGTTTTGACATCTTCAAAATCAACATCGGAGAGTGATGATGCAAGTTCTATCATCATGCAGTTATGTTCATGCTTGAATCTTAATTGTTCAAGAGTATGAGGTCCTGTAGGAAACACATATTCAGTATCTAAGTATTGAACAATATTATTTCCAATACCTGATAGGTGGAGTCTTATTCTACTTTGCCATGATGCAAAGTTGTCTTTATTCAACTTGGGTACATCTCGTATATTCATCTTGCGATCTTTTTCTTGAGCTGTTAAACTCCCTTTCTAAGCACACAAGCTTTGATACCAATTGTTAGTAATAACTGAGAGGGGGGGTGAATCAGTGGCCTCAAAAATATTCTAATAATCAACCCTTAAAACTTAGTACCACAAAATTATACCTCTAGTTATCTTCAGTCTGTGTGCTAAAAATGTGTCACACTTCTATAAATCATTATATCCAAGATTACTCAAGAATGAGGTCTCAAATGGTGACTCATAGCTCTCTATTCATGGAGTGCAAAGGTGTGTGAAGGAGGCCTTTAGATTGACCTAGTTGTGCCTATGCAAGTACACCATGAAACAAGAGATTCAATGCATAAAAATGACAACTATTCTATATGATAACAATGCAAGAAAGGAAATTAATCTATATGATAACAATGCATGATTATTCTATGAAAGGAAATACAAATGCAAGATTAATCTTTGAAAGGAGACATGCAAGCTTAATCTATGAAAGAAAAAATGAATTTAATCTAATATGAATCTAATCTACATGAATAGCCATGGATGCAAGAAGAAGAAGACAAGAAGAGAGAAGTTGCAATATCCAAACCAAAGTGCTCAAATTCTCCTCCAAAATTTCTCTCCAAACCTACAGCATAACAATACATAAAAATTCTATATCTCTGATTTGATCCCTTCTGATTTTTAAAATGAGGAGAGGGCTCCTTATAAAGGAAAGTGTGGAGAGAAAATGCAACCTCAAGAGCAATGTGGGATAAATCCCTAATAAGGCAAGTAAGAGGAAAAAGCCCAACACTTAGGAATATGTAGAGAAAAAATGAGTTTTATTTATTTTTTGTTTGATTTATTTCCTTTTTTATCAAAAAGAGAGCATTAAGTGGGGATTTTATTTATTTAAAAGAGGAATTTTCTTTTAATTAAATAAGATAAGATTATTTAATTAAAAGAGGGATATTAATTAAATAAGATAAAATCATTTAATTAA
>MU224577.1:966167-1007301 GCA_018584345.1 Thuja plicata
ATGGATTTTTAATGTGGAAACCCTATTAAGGGAAAAACCACTTGGGACCGATAACCCAAAATTTTCACTCTTCTGAAGTGAGCTCGGTGAAGAGCCAACCCTGTTAAAGGTTACAAACACACTGTTAAGTGTGACCTTGTTAGAGGATTTAAAAATTTAGTCTGTCACTTGATATCAGGCATCTCTATGCTATCATCCTTGATCAAACACCCACTTGGCCTGTCAATAGGTATCTGGAATCTCATGCTATCTTCATGATCAAAATTTTTGATGGTCCATTGGATGTATCTCAATATAGAAAGGATCTTTAAATCTTGCTCGGTTAAGAGACTTTCTGAATCAATGGTTAGAGTGAAACAATATGATCTATTACATATACAACTTATACTTGTAGATTTTTAGATCTATTGTAATCTCACAAAACTATTCTGATCAATATAACTCTATTTATACCTTTGCTCCGATTTGATTCTTCTCAGTGATGTTGTGCTCTATTGCTCAGTGTCCGCAGAATTATTTAGCTCTTTCCTCAGCTTGTTGATTAGTACTGTATGAAGTTTCTCTTCAGAATCCTCTTGTTCATTCCTTCACCCTCACCCATTCGTAATGAATTGAGTTGTCTCTTAAATAGACATGATATAACCATTGTTAGGTTCTTGATCTTCTTGATCTTGGTGTGATCCACAATTCTCGCCAATCAAATTTAAAGAAAAACTCTTGTTTTATCTTGTTGAGATCTTCTTGCAAACTAGACAAATCAACTTTAATTCAATCACTTATCTCTGGCTTATCTTGTCGATGAAAACAATGATAACTACCAGTTAACCCTATATTTAGCTCTTCCAAATAGATATTTTGTCATTTTTGAACTCAAGTTAATTTTAGTTTAACTCTCTGATATCATCGATCAACACTCCAGTTCTTGTCAGGCTTCTCTATTGGTTTACACTATGTTTCTGGCTGTTGAGTTTGCTTGTGATTCTGCTTCTCGGTTATCTTTCTCGGGCATCACTGTGACCATTGGTTTTTAACTATTTTTGTGTTGTTTCCAGGACTTGTACAGATGATTGCAGCCTGAAAAACAATGTATCATTAGCATGTATAGATAATAAAATGAATCTTCCTTCTTATGGTTTTGGTTTGGATTGATTTCATAAAGAAATAAAGAAGTTATGAGGTTTTTGGTGAAATCAATTATGAAATTCTCAGTTAATGACTGTGATCCAAGGGTTTGATGTTTTCTCCGTCTTTAACCATTGGGAAAGTTTCAATATAGGTTTATTCTAGATTTGATTTAATAATATTTAATATGAAATTGATTATATGTTGAATGGTGATGTATTGTACAAGATTATTTGATGCCCTAGCATGCTAAACAATGCATTTTCTAAGTTTTTGTGGACAGTAAAATGGGTCATTATACGTGAGTCATATATTTACAATGATCTGTTGGATTTGTCTCTTGTTTGGATATGTTTTACAAAACCTATTTCACTACAATTTCACCAAAGGGATTTGGCTAATATGGTAAGATGTGAAAGGTATGCATAATGGAAATTAGGGTATCAAAACTATCCTATCCAGGATAGATGTGGAAGATGTTTGGTTGGATGGACTGTAGGAATGAAGGAATAATTTGATAGAGGAACCTATTGATGAACTATAACTAATTAAATTTTTGAAGATGTTAAGTTGATGATCATCGAGCTGCAGAAATTTAATGCAAGACATTAAATCAGTTAATGTATTGTATTTTCATTGATGTCAACTTGATATAATCTGATTGGTTATATACACATTGTCAAAGACTTCAAAGAACCAAAGAGATAAAGGTTATGTTATCAGTAATGCATAAAAGTTTAGTATACACCAAGTGACAACAAACATCGATAGACAGTGCAGCCTGAAGGATAGAGAAACCTGAGAAGAGTCACAGTGATACCCGAGAAAGTTTCTTGATCAAGCATTATCGAGTAGAACCTAAGTGATACCCAAGCATAACTGAATGTCACAGTTTTTCCCAATGAACAAAAAACCCCAACAGACAAGGATGCCCAAGGACAACTGAAGTCAAGACTGAGAAAACAAGGAGTTAAACACCGATAAGAACTGAAGTTCACAAATGACAAAAGACTTAGCTAGCAGGAGCTATATATGGAGATAACTGATTGATTACATTATTTTCATTGACCAGTTAAAAGCCAAAGATAAGCTAGATATTAAAGCTAGTTTTATTCTAGTTATCAAGGAGAAATCTATGGGATAAAACTAAAGTAAGATGTAAAGCAAGAATGGAAATCATTGTGGATCACGATAAGAACAAGAAATTCAAGGACTTAGAAATGGTGAAATCATGTCTATTAGAGAGAAAAGGTAATCTATTATGAATTTGGGGGGAAGAAGAATAGAGGATGCTAAAGAGAATACTAGTGAAGATAACAAGTCTTCATACAAAACTAATCAAACAAGTTGAAGAATAGAGCTAAAGATTTCTGTGAACACCGAGCAATAGAGAAACAATAGCATCATTGAGCAGAAAGAAGTGGAGCAAAGGAACAGAAAAGAAACATTGACTAGAAAGGTATTATGAACTTACAATAGATCTGAAAATCTACAAGATTAAGGTGTATTTATGAACAGATCATATATTGTTTCAGTTTAACCATTGATTCAAAAAATCTCTTAACAGAGTTAGATTTAATTATCCTTTATATATTGAGATACATCCAAAGGAGTATCAAAAATTTTCTCATGAAGATAGCATAGTGAAATGCCAGATATCAAGTGACAAACTATTATATTAAATCCTCTACCAAGGTCATCCTTAATAGTGTGTTTGTAACCTTTAACAGGGTTGGCTCTTCACTGAGTTCACTTTAGAAGAGTGAAAATTTTGTGTTACCAGTCTCAAGTGTTTTTTCCCTTAACAGGGCTTCCACGTTAAAAATCCATGTGTCAAATATGTATATGGTTCATTTCTTTGATGTTTTTCTTTACACATTACTAAAATAGGATTGATCAGTAAACACTAAATTATTTACTGGATTTTGGTAAAGGCTAGACTACTATTCAGTAAAGCTTAAGAATAAGGATTAAAAATGAACTCCAATCAGTAGTTATTTGATAAGATTATTTAAAGGCATACATCTTGTAGGAATGAAGATAACTAGAGGTTTATATTTGTGGTATAAAGTTTTGGGTTGATTTATTGGATTAATTTTTGAGGCCACTAATTCATCCCCCCTCTCATTTATTCTAACAATTAGTATCAGAGCTTGTGTGCTTAGAAGGAATGTTTCAAGACCTAAGCTAAAGATCACAAGATGAGAAAATGGGATGTGCCTAAGCTGAACAAGGACAACTTTGCATCATGGAAAATCAGTATAAGACTCCGCATATTAGGTATTGGAAATGATGTTTCTCAATACTTGGATACTGAATATGTGTTGCCTACTGGACCTCACACACTTGATCAATTGAGATAAAAGCATGAACACAACTCTATGATGATAGAACTTGCTTCCTCACTCTCTGATGCTGAATTTTAAGATGTCAAAAAATGCACCACTGCAAATCAAATGTGGGACAAATTGAAGCTAGTACATGGAGGAGATGCAAATGTGCTAAGAGCTAAGGCAAAAATCCTAACAGGTAAGTATGATGACCTAAGAATTAAAGAAGGAGAAAACATCACTCAGTACAGCTGCAAAATCAAAGAGGTAGTCAATTCTATCCGAGGAGTTGGAGGTGTACTTGAAGAAGAAATAGTGGTAAGTAAAATCCTAAGAACCTTACTGCCTATTTATGCTATTATAGTATCTTCTATACAAGAATTGAGAGCAGTAGCAAATAAAAATGTCACTCTAGATAGTTTGGTTGGTAGACTTATTTCATTTGAGATGAATAACTTTGATAACAGTGTCTTACCATCTATTGAGTCTGCATTCAAATCTTCTTTGAAAATAAGTAGGTCAAGTCATAAACACACTATGATAAATGATAGTGAAAGTGTTAGTGATGACCAAGAACTTGATGATATTGAAGCACTAATGGCTAGAAGATTGCAGAGAGGCAAAGGTAGATACAAAGGTAAATTACCATTGGTGTGTTTTAATTGTAAAGAGATTGGAAAATTTGCTGCTAGATGTCCTAACAAAATAAAAGAAGACAAAAACAATGATAGATCATATGAAAATAAGTTTGACAGAGGTGATGACAGAGATTACCGAAGCAACCGACAATCTGATAGAAGAGACAACCAAGACTACAAGGAAAAAGGGAAGAAAGCTTGTTACCTGGATGAGAACAAAGCTGTGAATACTAACACTAAATCTGGTGAAGATATTGAGGTGGTATTTGTTGCTATGAAGGATGATTCAGACAAAGAGGAAAGGTATGTTGAGACTGCACTCATATCTAAGGTTAGTAAAAATGATGTATGGATTATTGATAGTGGTTGTACTCACCACATGAATGGAGATAAAGAAAATTTTGAAACTTTTGAGTATTATAATGGTGGATCAGTAAGAATGGGTAATGTCTCACTTTGTTTGATTGAAGGTAAAGGAACCATAATGTTGAATAATCTGATTAGATGTGAAAATTCATACTGGGTAAAAGGACTCAACTATAATCTATTGAGTGTTTCATATTTTAATAACATAGGTCACCGAGTTTCATTTGAGAAAAAAAAGGAAAAGATCTTTAATGAATCAAGAAGGTTGACCGGAACTGGTGAACAGAAAAAAGGTAACCTATTCTATCTTGATGATATTAACACCACTTGTTTAATGGCTAGAAACAAAGACATATGGTTGTGGCATAAAATGTTATGTCATGTGAATTTTGAAAACATGATTAGGATAAGAATTAAAAGGAAAGTAAGAGGCTTACAGAGCATGTCAAAGCCCTACCATGTCATGTGTAAAAATGTGTAAAAATTTTCAAAAAGGTAAAATGAAAAAGTCTAGTTTCAAGAGAAAAAACCTACACATCTAATATCATTCTAGAATTAGTCCATACTGATCTATGTGGACCAATGATAACAAAGAGTTACTATGGTGATAGATACACCATTCTCTTTGTTCATGATTATTCTAGAATGATGACAGTTATGTTCTTAAAAGAGAAATTAGAATCATTCAAGATGTTTAAATGGTATAAAGCTATTGTAGAAAAAAAAACTTGTAAGGAACTAAAATTCTTAAGATCAGATAGAGGAGGAGAATTTATTTCTGATGAATTCACTAACTTTTGTAATGAGCATGGAATTCAAAGATAGGTTACTGCACCAAGAACACCACATCGAAATGAGATTTTTGAAAGAAGGAATAGATCCATTGTTGATTGTGCCAGAACACTGATGATTGAGAAAGGCATCACTCCAACATTCTAGAGAGAAGCTATCAGTACTATTGTCTACACATTGAACATAGTTCAATTAAAGAAAGACACCAATAAGACACCTTATGAGCTATGGTATGGATATGCACCCAATGTAAGTGACTTCAAATTTTTTGGAAGTCAATGTTATATTTTGAAAAATGATAGAAATGGAAAGCTTGACTCCAAATGTGAAGAAGGAATATTTTTAGGGAATTCTACCAAAAGAAAGGCTTATAAATGTCTTAACAAATCCTCTAACAAAATAATTGAAAGTGCAAATGTCATAGTAGATGAATTTGTAGAGAAAAATGATAAGGAGAGAAGAAAAGAACCAGAAGACTACAACAGGTTTGTATATAGTGAAGAACCTGACACTTTTCCCGAGCAATAGTGTATCGCTCCCAAGCGACAAAACAATGCACTCGAGCATCAGGCCACAAACACCAAAAATCAAGAAATTTCTCAAGAGGATGCACTGAGTGATGGAGATTAGAATGAAGTTCAAGATGATGATTAGGATGATGAACAAAGAGCTGAACCAGTACTTGCCAAGTATGTCAGAAGACACCATCCACAGAACTAGATCATAGGAGACAAGAAGGCTGGAATGAGAACAAGGAGTAAGTCACTGAACACTTGATGTTTAATTTATGATTTTGAGCCTAAATCTATCAATAGTACACTTGAAAATGAAGAATGGGTCAGTGCTATGAATGAAGAGATAGAAAAGATTGAGAAGAACAGAACATGGACATTATTACCTAAACTAGATGACAAGAATGTCATTGGTACCAAATGGATATTCAGACACAAGATGAATGAGAATTGAGAAGTCACAAGGAACAAAGAAAGATTAGTATGCAAGGGGTATGCACAAGAAGAAGGTATTGAATATGGAGAAACCTTCACACCCATTTCTAGATAAGAAGGATTCAAAATTCTACTTGCTTATGCTTCATTCAAAGGATTCAAGGTATACCAAATGGATGTCAAATCTACATTCCTAAATGGAATACTAGAAGAAGAGGTATACATTGAACAAGGTTTATTGATCCTGAAAAGAGAAACATGGTTTGTAGACTACAAAAATCCTTGTATGGCTTAAAACAAGCACCTAAAGTATGGTATGAAAGGCTTCACTCCTATCTTATAAGTATTGGATTTTTAAGAACAAGTGAAAACAACAATCTGTATTTAAAAGAAGATACTGATGATAATATTTTGATTGCTGAAATATTTGTTGATGATATCATATTTGGTGGTAATGATATGTTATGCAAATAATTTGCTAATGAAATGAGAAAAGAGTTTGAGATGTCAATGTTTGGGGAGATCAAATTCTTTCTTGGTCTACAAATTCTTTAACAGGATGCATGCATCTATATCACACAATCCAAATACATCAAGGAAGTGCTGAAGATATTCAAGATGGAAGATTCCAAACCAGTTGGAACACCTATGGAAACCGAATGCAAGCTGACAAAGGAAGGCAAGTCAACTGAGGTAAATCAGACCCTATATATATCTATGATTGGAAAACTCATGTATGTTGTTCATACTAGACCAGACATAGCACATGCAGTTGGAATAGTTGTAAGATTCTTTGCTAATCCCAAGGAATAACACATGATTGGTGTCAAAAGAATTTTGAGATATCTATAGAACACCGAAGACTATGGCTTATGGTATAAAAGAGAAGGCAAATTTGAGATTTAAGTCTATACAGATCTTGATTGGGCTGGAAACTTAGATGACATGAAGAGCACAATAGGAGGAGCATTCTTAATGGGTGATAGACTTGTCACATGGATAAGAAAGAAGCAATGATGCATCTCACAATCTACTGTAGAAGCAGAATATGTGGC
Organism: Thuja plicata; assembly: GCA_018584345.1. Classification (NCBI taxonomy): domain Eukaryota; kingdom Viridiplantae; phylum Streptophyta; class Pinopsida; order Cupressales; family Cupressaceae; genus Thuja; species Thuja plicata. The sequence goes on from MU224577.1 coordinate 973,418, forward strand.
TGATGCTGCAAATTTCTCTAAAATTGCATGGATCAAATAATTACTGGAAGGTATGAATATGAAAATTCTTGAACCAGTGATTATCTATTGTAACAATACCAGTGCAATAAACATATCAAAGAACCCTGTCATGCATGCTAAGACTAAGCATATTGCTATAAAGTATCATTACTTAAGGGAACAAGTACAAGAGAAAGAGGTTATACTAGAATATGTTCAATCCAAGGAGCAATTAGCAAACATATTCAAAAATCCACTGCCTAAAGATACATTTGAGTACCTGAGAAAGAGACTAGGGGTCCGACCCTTGTCTATTGGAAACTAAGCTGACTAAGAGGATGCATCGGCCTACACATAATCAGAAGATCATTCATGTTGATGCAAGAAAAGAGATAGACTGCAAAGACATATCAGTACACATAAAGGTACTTATCTGCACCAGAGCTATTGTATTGTTGATGGAAATGGAAATTCAAGGAGTATATTATAAAAAGAAGGAAGAATATAGTTTGGAATTGCTATCAAAGGGAGAGAGATTATATATCCATATGAAATATCCATCATGATCATCCAAAGCAAGAGAAGTATCCTAAGGGAGAGATGAATCAAAGGGAGAGAGTATATCTATTATTGTCAAAGGAAAAAGAGATATGAATAGAATTATCCATTAAGGAGAGGAATAGTCAAAGGGATAGAAAACAAAAATAAAGAGATTCTACGACAAAGTGAGAGACATAATCATAAGTTTATACATCTATCTAGTGAAGGGAATGAATATTGAAGAAAGTACTCTACAAGAAACAAATCTAAGCTAGAAGAGGTTACCGAGAGCCAGACATTTGTATTGATTATAGAACAATAAGTTTGGTAAATTGTGGAAATACAAATGATATATTTCATATTGTATTAGGAGTAATGTAATATGTTTCCATCAATGCCAAAGGAAGAGATTGATGAACTATAAATTATTGAATGTTTGAAGATGTTAAGTTGATGATCACCGATCTGCAGAAAGTTAATGCAAGACATTAAATCAGTTAATGTATTGTATTTTCATTGATGTCAACTTGATATAATATCATTGGTTATATACATATTGTCAAAGACTTCAAAGAACCAAACAGATAAAGGTTATGTTATCAGTAATGCATAAAAGTTCAGTATACACCAAGTGACAACAAACACTGACGGATAGTGCACCTCGACATATAGAGAACCCATAGAAGAGTCACAGTGATACCTGAGCAAGTTGACCGATCAAGCATTACCAAGAAGAACCTAAGTGATACCCAAGCATAACTGAATGTAACAGTGTTACTCGACGAACAGACAACCTTGAAGGACAGACATGCCCGAGGACAACTGAAGTCAAGACCAAGCAAACAAGGAGTTAAACACTGATAATAACTGAAGTTTAGAAATAACAAAAGAATTAGCTCACATGAGCTAAATATGGAGTTAACTGATAGATTACATTCTTTTCATTGACCAGTTAAATGCCAAAGATAAGCTAGAGATTAAAGCTAGTTTTATTCTAGTTATCAAGGAGAAATTTGCAGGATAAAACTAAAGAAAGATTTAAAGAAAGAATGACAAGAATTGCGGATCACGTCAAGAATAAGAAAGTCAAGGACTTAGAAATGGTGAAATCATGTATATAAGAGAGACAAGATAATTCATTATGAATTTGGGGGGAAGAAGAATGAAGGATGCTGAAGAGAATACTTGTGAAAATAAGAAGTCTTCGTACAAACCTAATCAAACAAGCTAAAGAATAGAGCTAAATATTCCTGTGGACATCGAGAAATAGAGAATCAAAAACATCATCAAGTAGAAAGAAGTAGAGCAAAGAAACACAAAAGAAATATTGATCAGAAAGGTATTATGAGATTACAATAGATCTGAACATCTAAAAGATTAAGTTGTATTTATGAATAGATCATATACTATTTCAATTTAACCATTGATTCAAAAAATCTCTTAATAGAGTGGGATTTAACTATCCTTTATATATTGAGATATATCCCAAGGAGTATCAAAAAATTTCTCATGAAGATAGCATAGTGAAATGCCAGATATCAATTGAAAAACTATTATATTAAATCCTCTAACAAGGTTGCACTTAACAATGTGTTTGTAACCTTTAACAGGGTTGGCTCTTCACCAAGCTCACTTCAGAAGAGTGAAAATTTTGGGTTACCGGTCCCAAGTGGTTTTTCCCTTATCAGGGTTTCCACATTAAAAATCCATGTGTCAAATGTGTATATGGTTCATTGTTTTGATGTTTTTCTTTACACATTACTAAAATTGGATTGATCGGTAAATGTTACCCAAATTTTCCTCATCTGGTAAAATTGGCTACAGGTGGAGTAAAATGAGGCTCCCATGAGGGTTGAGCATAGCCTACGGAAAAGACTTTAAATTGTTTGGTCTTGGTCATGTGCTCTGCATATCTTTTCAGTTCCCTATTTTTGCCTTGTCTATGAAAAATAACCTAAGTATAAAAATCCTAAGCGTTTCATGGTAAAACCCTAACCCAACCATTTCTCATTCTATTTCCTCATTACCTTTTCTGGTCACTTAAGTTCCTTGAAAATTCTACGTGCGCATTTAGCATTACCTTTGGTCTCTAAGTCGTGTAAGGGAAAAAAAATATTCTATTTTATCTAGCGACCCCAAGATTTCCTTTATTCGCGTAGTCTCCCAGCATGACCCGAGGTTAATAAAGTGTCATGAGATCCTACAGCTAAAGTTTTTTCTCAACCCATGGGTGTAACTTGAGTAAAATCAAGGTAGGGTTAAGTCCTTTTCAGTCGGGAGCTCTCATGATAAACTTCAGGGTTAGAAATCTTTATGAGACTTCAAGATTACTCAGTCACTGAGTCTCCAGATTCTCCATGGTTAGGAATGGGTTGAGTTAAGGTCAGTGCTAATGTAAGTGACAGAGGTGACAAGGAAATGGTAAACAAATAATAGGGGGACCCATGTCTTGATGGGCCCGTGTTTTATACTCCTCCAGTCTCCAATTCTCATAACCATGACGGGATATTCCAGTTTATTTGGCGATTACAAGATTGCCTTTATCGCTAGGTCTCTAGAAGGATGCAGAGTTAATGAAAAGGTAAGGAGATTGCAAGACTGCATTGTCGCCAAGTCTTGTGATGTAACTAAGGTTAAAGGGAACAATTGGGAGATTCAGCAACAAGGAAGAAAAGGTAACCTAAGATTATAATGTGGAGCCCGCCTAGAGTAAGTTATCTGTGGCTATGTTTTAAAATAAAATCAAATTTTGATCTCAGCCGTCGATGCAGATATCCATGCCAGCTATGACTATTGTCATGCAAACATTTAAAAATTCAAATATCTTTACAGATCATATTTTAGCAGCTATGACAAAGCTGACTGCCATAGGATTAGATGGATAAGGGGTGACCTTTCAAGAGGAATAAGGGTTGAGTCAGCTTTTATGAAGGGGAAATCTGATTTTTGGTAATATTCTCTGCAAATAGTATGGTTGAATTGACTCAAGTTGGGTTTCCTAATTAAGACCTCATTCCATGTATTTCAACTGGTCTTCTTTCATAATCAAATCCACCGATCTTTTTTAGAGATTTTCATTTATAGCAAGCTACTTTTCAAAGATAGATTTGATCTTCAATAGATAATTCCATAATTTCTTCTGATGGATGGGATAGTTAGGGTTTATGTCATTCAAAGAAAACATATTATAATGTAACCCTAATCATTTTTGGACTCCAAGCTTGCTTGCTGGGGAGCATATATATCAGTTTTAAGAGCTTTAGAGCTCAGAGTTTTCCTGGCTTAGAAATTATCTGTGGAATTCTTTCTACCCTCTGATTTCTATAGTTTGTAATCTTTCATTGATATTCATATATTGAAAAAGCTTTTTGTGACATCTTTTCTTTCCCTGGGCTTTCTTTTTTGAATTTCTCTTACTGAATTAGAATATATTGAATGATTTTTAGAGAAACATTGGAACCCCCGAGCCTTCTTTCTTTTTGCAATAGTGTGTACTACTGTGGATGATTTGATTTAAATGAGTTTGTGGATATTCTATAGTCCCCTTTCATTTTGTCTCATCCTATGCCAAATTTCAAAAGTGGATGTTTGTTTGCAGGTCATAGTCCGTGTCTACTGATAGTGAATATGCTATTGTTTGTGAAATTACTTCTTTCCCTGAATACCCTCTGTTTATCTCAGGCCTCTCTATGAAATATTTATGCAAGCCTATCTAGGAAGTTGTGTTCTATTTTTTCCAAGGTTTCATGCTGAGGTTACTTAATGTGTTATGATTTAGGTCACCTTCAGTGTATCACCTAGTAGGATAATTTTCTTTTTCAGTTATTTCCATTTTATGCATTCCTTCCACCTCTTTTCCCTCAAGAATTTACTTTCATGTTAAGAAGAAAATTTGGGTGACATATCAAGAGGAACTGGCCTAGAATCTGGAGGTCTCATCTCGGTTAGAAAAAAGGCCCACAACCTTGAGATGATTCCCATGATACACTAGATTACCAAGACTATGAGAGCTTGGGTAAGGGTGAAAATCTAGGTGTCTAACAATTCTGGCACGCCCGGTGGGACTCCATAAAGAATTTTGGCAAGCCATGCTATCACTGATATGCTAATAACACAATTTAGACCTAAAAGAGGCAATTCTGTTGCATATCTGGTGACTCCAAAGGCTACTAGTTTCAAAGATCAAAGTGTTGGTAAGTTCCAAGATTTCAAACATTTTAAAATTACATCTAACTATATGAGTAGACATGTCAGGTCACTATGGATAGTTAGGTTACCCTCCTTCTTATTATAATAATAGTATTCAGTGGGCTAGTCATTAGCCGTACCAAAGCCCTCTAAGGCCTAATTTTACCCCAATCTTCCATACCATACAAGGCCATCAATATATCCAACATGCCCCAGATGATTATGCTCTTGTAAGAGATTATGAGAAAGCCCTCCAAAGAGAAAAACCATGGGAACTAAAGGCACAATAAGAGATGTTAATGCATAGGCAATTGGCTCACCATGATTACCTCCCGCCCCCCCTTTCTTAGACCATTCGGCAGCAGCATCATATCTCAAATTTTATGAGAGAACAAGGAAAGATAAAAGCTAAAGCGCTTGACATGATCAAGCAAATATCTGAGATAAAGAATTTGCAACAAGATATGGAAACTCAAGCCTATGAGCAGAAAGATATGGAAACTCATGGAAATTTTCAAGGGTCAACCCCCTATTGTGAAGCAATAACCTTACAAGAATATATACTAGAAATTAGGATGCTTCATGGGAAACAATTTGAAGAAGAGCTCAATTGCCAAGATGCAGTTATGTTAGCAAAAGTGAAAGCTCAAATTGCTGAAAAGGAAACCCTTGGGCCTGAGGTTCCAAATTGGAGGTATCATTTTCTCCCATAGCCTACACATGAGGAACCTGAAAGGCATTCATTTCCAAGCTTCAAGAATCCTCTTGGAGCACAAAAGCCAACAGAGCACTTGCAGCTGCCTCTGGAACATCAACAACCTAGAGAGGTGGTTGCAACAAGGGTGGAGAAATGCCAAAGTGATGTAGGCTTTGAATTTCCAAGACATAGAGAAGATATGCATTCTATGTCTTTCCTTAAGCCCCTCCAACTGGATATTCCAAGATTTTAGGCAAAGGCTCCTGCCCAAGAACCTATGATTAAAGGTTAGTTCACTAATCAGCAAGGGTAGCTTGTCCTAGGAGATTATTCATCCCAGGAAGCCTCTATTGTCTCTCAGGGTGATCAACCTCTATGGTAATGGCCATCTCTACCTCTTGGTTTTCAAATACCAAGCCTTTACAAGGGTACTAGCTTAGTATCAAGGCAAGAGCTTGTGATAGATGAGCTTCTTTATGATGATGCAGAAGAGATGATTTCAGAGACTTTAGAGCTTAGTGAGGACTGTGATGAACTTGGACACTAGGCTTAGAAGATGGAGATGGATATTCAAGCTAATATCTTGGTGAACCTTTTTGAGGGATTTCCCATCTTTGTTGATGAGGAAGCAAAAAATATGTCATTTCTTATGACAAAAAATTAGTCAGGGAAAAAGGTGCAACATCAGCGGATGCTGGATATCAAATAAGATGTTATGACCTTGATGGATAAGCTGCCTAATTTCATTGAGAAGGATGATGAAGTTATTTCCATAACTACCCCTGCAACTTTGTAGCAACAAAAGGAGAGCATTGGCAAAGGCTTTAAAGAGTGTGATTTTTCAGAGATCATAGGGATTTTTTGTGAAGGGCTCAATAACAACCCCTTATTCCTTGGAGTGGGAGTTCAAAGTTATGTGTCTGCTGCAGAAGATCCATTTTTGGATTACTCTCTTTCAAGGAATTTTCCACCTAAGCAAATTTTTGAGCCAATTTCACATCTTCGGGATCTTGATAGCATTGATGAGCCTTTGGCCGGTTTGGAGGAAGAGGATGAAATTTTTCTGACCAGTAAGGAGGAGGTGACATGGATTTCCATAGTGAAGGAGAAAAACTATGAAAAGAGGGAAGATGCCAGCGAGAAGGTTTCTACCTTCAAAATATCAAGGGGTTTCCCTATCAGATACCTAGCACAAATGGAGTTTGCTGAGGTACCTTCACATGATCAGATTGAGGTAAGTGAATCTGATCTTATTTTTGTAGAGGCGGCTTATCATTGTTTGACAAATCTATACATGCCTCATTTACTTTTATTTGTCCTTATGCATGTATTGCAAAGTTTTTTAATCAGAAAAGGGAGCTACTTTAGCAGTCCAGTGAATGGTTTTGTTTAACCAAGTTTGTTTCACTAGTTAGCTTAGGGTAGATTAGATTTCCAGCTTTCTTTCAAAGCTTTCTAGTCTAACTTCCTAGATTTTCAAGAAGTGCCCGTATACATAAGTTTTGCTTCAGATCTATTTTCTCTGTTAGAGGAAGGTTTTGTTTGCTGAAATGACCCCATGCCCAATGGAATGGTTCAGAGGCTACTGGTTCTCAATGTCTAGGAGGCAGACATCCCACAGAAATCGCCCAAAATGTTACCCAAATTTTCCTCATCTGGTAAAATTGGCTACATGTGGAGTAAAATGAGGCTCCCACGAGGGTTGAGCCCAGCCTGTGGAAAATACCTTAAATTTTCTGGTCTTGGTCATGTCCTCTGCATATCTTTTCAGTTCCCTATTTTAGCCTTGTCTATCCAAAATAACCTAAGTATAAAAATCCTAAGCATTTCATGGTAAAACCCTAACCTGGAAATTTCTTATTCTATTTTCTCATTACCTTTTCGGGTCACTTCGGGTCACTTAAGTTCCTTGAAAATTCCACGTGCGCATTTAGCATTACCTTTGGTCTCTAAGTCACGAAAGGGAAAAAGCATATTCTATTTTATCCGGTGACCCCGAGATTTCCTATAGCAGCGTACTCTCCCAGCGTGACTCGAGGTTAATAAAGTGTCATGAGATCATGCGGCTAAAGTGTTTTCTCAACCCATAGGTATAACTTGAGTAAAATCAAGGTAGGGTTAAGTCCTTTTAAGTCGGGAGGTCTTGTGATAAACTTCAGGGTTAGAAATCTTTATGAGACTTCTAGATTACTCAGTCATTGAATCTCTAGATTCTCCATGGTTAGGAATGAGTTGAGTTAAGGTTAGTGCTGATATAAGTGATAGAGGTGACAAGGCAATGGTAAATAAATAATAGTGGGACACGTGTCTTGATGGGCCCGTGTTTTATACTCCTCCAGTCTCCAAGGATCGTAACCACGACGGGATATTCTATTTTATTTAGCGATTACGAGATTGCCTGTGTTGCTAGGTCTATGAAAGGATGCAGAGTTAATGAAAAGGTAAGGAGATTGTGAGGCTGCATTATCACCGAGTCTCGTGATGCAACTAACATTAAAGGGAACAATTGAGAGATTCAGTGACAAGGAAGAAAAGGTAACCTAATATTATAATGCGGAGCCCAAGTAGAGTAAGTTATATGTGGCTACATTTTAAAATAAAATCATATTTTGATCTCAGCCATCGATGCAGATATCCATGCTAGCTGTGACCATTTTCATGCAAACATTTAAAAATTCAAATATCTTTGCAGATCAGATATAAACAGTTATGACAGAGTTGACTGGAAGAGGATTAGATGGATAAGGGGTGACCTTTCAGGAGGAATAAGGGTTGAGTCAGATTTTTTGAAGGGGCAATCTAAATTCTGGCAATATTCTCTACAAATAGTATGGCTGAATTGACTCAAGCTGGGTTTCCTAATTAAGACCTCATTCCATGTATTTTGACTGGTCTTCTTTCATAATCAGATCCACCGACCTTTTTCAGAGATTTTCATTTATAGAAAGCTACTTTTCAAAGATAGATCTGATCTTCAATAGATAATTCTAGAATTTCTTCTAATGTATGGGACAGTTAGGGTTTTTCTCGTTCAAAGAAAACATATTATAATGTAATACTAATCATTTTTTGGACTCCAGCCATGTGTGCTGGGGATTATATATATCAATTTTAATAGGTTTAGAGCTCAGAGGTTTCCTGGCTTAGAAATTATCCATCACATTCTTTCTTCCCTCTAATTCCTATAGTTTGTAATCTTTCATTGATATCCAGATATTGCAAAATCTTTTTGTGACATCATTTCTGTCCCTGGGCTTTCTTGTCTGAATTTCTCTTATTGAATTAGAATATATTGAATGATTTTTAGAGAAACATTGGAACCCCTGAGCCCTATTTATTTTTTCAATAGTGTGTACTACTGTGGATGATTTGATATAGATGAGTTTGTGGATATTCTACAGTCCCCTTTCATTTAGTCTCATTCCTGTGCCAAATTGCAAAAGTGGATTTTTTTTGTAGGTCATAGTCCATGTCTGCTCATAGTGAATATGCTATTGTTTGTGAAATTAATTCTTTCCCTGAATAGCCTCTGTTTATCTCAGGCCTCTCTATGAAATATTTATGCAAGCCTATCTAGGAATTTGTGTTCTATTTGTTCCAAGGTTTCATGCTGAGGTTACTTAATGTGTTATGATTCAGGTCATCTTCGGTGTACCTAGTAGGATAATTTTCTTTTCAGTTATTTCCCTTTCATGCATTCCTTCCATCTCTTTTCCCTCAAGAATTTAATTTCATGTTAAGAAGCAAATTTGGGTGACATATCAAGAGGAACCGGCCTAGAATTCGGAGGCCTCATCTTGGTTAGAAAAAGGTCCCACAACCTTGAGATTATTCCCATGTTACACTAGATTACCAAGACTACAAGAGCTTGGGTAAGGGTGCAAATCTAGGTGTCTAACAGTTCTGGCACGCCCGATGGGAATCCATAAAGAATTTTTGCAAGACATGCTATCACTGATATGCTAATAACATGATTCAGACCTAGAAGAGGTCATTTTTCTGCATATCTGGTGACTCCAAAGGTCTACTAGTTTAAAAGATCAAAGTGCTGGTAAGTTCAAAGCTTTCACACATTTTAAAATTCTAGCTAACTATATGAGTAGACATGTCAGGTCACTATGGACAGTTAGGTTACCCTCCTTCTTATTATAATAATAGTATTCAGTGGGCTAGTCATCAGCCATACCAAATCCCTCCAAGGCCTACTTTTACACCAATCTTCCATACCATACAAGGCCATCAATATATCCAAAATGCCCCAGATGATTATGCTCTTGTAAGAGATCATGAGCAAGCCCTCCAAAGAGAAATCCCATGGGCACCAAAAGGAAAAACAAGAGATGCTAATGCATAGGAAATTGACTCACCATACTTACCTCCCGCCCCCCCTTTCTCAACCCATTCGGTAGCATCCTCATATCTCATATTTTATGAGAGAAAAATGAAAGATAAAAGCTAAAGCGCTTGACATGATCAAGCAAATATCTGAGATAAAGAATTCATAGCAAGATATGGAAACTCAAGCCTATGAGCAGCAAGATATGGAAAATCATGGCTATTTTCAAGGGTCAACCCCCTATCATGAAGCAATAACCTTACAAGCATATATCCCAGAAATTGGGATGCTTCATGGGCAACAATTTGAAGAAGAGCTCAATTGCCAAGCTAAAGTTATGTCAGCGAAGTTGAAAGCTCAAATTGATGAAAATGAAACCCTTGGGCCTGAGGTTCCAAATTGGAGGTATCATTTTCTCCCAAAACCTACACATGAGGAACCTGCAAGGCATTCATTTCCAAGCTTCAAGAATCCTCTTGGAGCACAAAAGCCAATAGAGCACTTGCAGCCACCTCGGGAACATCAGCAGCCTAGAGAGGTGGTTGCAACAAGGGTGGAGCAACACCAAAGTGATGCAGGCTTTGACTTACCAAGACATAGAGTAGATATTCCTTCTATGTCTTTCCTTAAGCCCCTCCAACTGCATATTCCAAGTTTTAAGGAAAAGGCTCCTGCCCAAGAATCTATGATTAAAGACCAGTCCACTAATCAGCAGGGGTAGTTTGTCCAAGGAGATGATTCATCCCAGGAAGCCTCTATTGTCTCTTAGGGTGATGAGCCTCTATGGAAATGGCCATCTCTGCCTCCTAGTTGTCAAATACCAAGCCTTTGCAAGGGTACTAGCTTAGTATCAAGGAAAGAGCTTGTGATAAATGAGATTCCTTATGATGATGCAAAAGAGATGATTTCAGAGACTTCAGAGCTTAGTGAGGACTATGATGAACTTGGACACCAAGCTGAGAAGATGGAGATGGACATTCAAGCTGATATCTTGGTGAACCTTTTTGAGGGACTATCTGTCTTTGTTGATGAGGAAGCATAAAATATGTCATTTCTTATGACAAAAAATTAGTCAGGGAAAAAGGTGCAACATCAGCGGATGCTGGATATCAAAGAAGATGTTATGACCTTGATGGATAAGCTGCCTAATTTCATTGAGAAGGATGATGAAGTTATTTCCATAACTACCCCTGCAACTTTGTAGCAACAAAAGGAGAGCATTGGTAAAGGCTTTGAAGAGTGTAATTTTTTGGAGATCATAGGGTTTTTTTGTGAAGGGCTCAATAATGACCCCTTATTCCTTGGAGTGGCAGATCAGAGTTATGTGTCTGCTACAGAAGATCCATTTTTGGATTACTCTCTTTGAAGGAATCTACCACCTAAGAAAAATTTTGAGCCAATTTTAGATCTTCAAGATCTTGACAGCTTCGATGAGCTTTTGGCCGGTTTGGAGGAAGAGGATGACAGTTTTCTGACCATTAAGGAGGAGGTGACATGGATTTCCATAGTGAAAGAGAAAAATTGTGAAAGGAGGGAAGATACCAGAGAGAAGGTTTCTAGCTTCAAAATCTCAAGGGGCTGCCCTATCAGATACCTAGCCCAAATGGAGTTTGTTGAGCTACCTTCACATGATCAGATTGAGGTAAGTGAATCTGATCTCATTTTTGTAGAGGCGGCTTATCATTGTTTTAAAAATCTATACATGCCTCATTTACTTGTAGTTGTCCTTATGCATGTATTGCAAATCAGAAAAGGGTGCTACTTTAGCAGTCCAGTGAATGGTTTTGTTTAACCAAGTTTGTTTCATTGGTTAGCTTAGGGTAGATTAGATTTCCTACTTTATTTCAAAGCTTTCTAGTCTAACTTCCCAGCTTTTCAAGAAGTACCTATGCACATAAGTTTTTCTTGAGATCTATTTTCTCTGTCAGAGGAAGGTTTTATTTTTTGAAATGATCCCATGCCCAATGGAATGGTTCAGAGGCTACTGGTTCTCAATGTCTAGCAGGCAGACATCATACAAAAATCACCAAGAATGTTACCCAAATTTTCCTCATATGGTAAAATTGGCTATAGGTGGAGTAAAATGAGGCTCCCATGAGGGTTGAGCCTAGCTCGTGGAAAAGACCTTAAATTTTTTGGTCTTGGTCGTGTCCTCTGCATATCTTTTCAGTTCCCTATTTTTTCCTTGTTTATGCAAAATAACCTAACTATAAAAATCCTAAGCGTTTCATGGTAAAACCCTAACCTGACCATTTCTCATTCTATTTTCTCATTACCTTTTCAGGTCACTTAAGTTCCTTGAAAATTCCACGTGCACATTTAGCGTTACCTTTGGTCTCTAAGTCGCGTAAGGGAAAAAGCATATTCTATTTTATCCAGTGACCCTGAGATTTCCTTTAGTCGCGTAGTCTCCCAGCACGACCTGAGGTTAATAAAGTGTCATGAGATCCTACGGCTAAAGTGTTTTCTCAACCCACGGGTGTAACTTGAGTAAAAGAAAGGTAGGGTTAAGTCCTTTTTAGTCGGGATGTCTCATGATAAAATTTAGGGTTAGAAATCTTTATGAGACTTCGAGATTACTCAGTCATTGAGTCTCCAGATTCTACATGGTTAGGAACAGGTTGAGTTAAGGTTAGTGCTGATGTAAGTGACAGAGGTGACAAGGAAATGGTAAATAAATAATAGCGGGACATGTATCTTGATGGGCCCATGTTTTATACTCCTCCAGTCTCTGAGTCTCGTAACCACAATGGGATATTCCATTTTATTTGGCGATTACAAGATTGCCTTTGTTACTAGGTCTTTGAAAGGATGCAGAGTTAATGAAAAGGTAAGGAGATTGCGAGGTTGCATTGTCGCCGAGTCTCGTGATGAAACTAAGGTTAAAGGGAACAATTGGGAGATTTAGTGACAAGGAACAAAAGGTAACCTAAGCTTATAATGTGGAGCCCGGGTAGAGAAAGTTTTTTGTGGCTATATTTTAAAATAAAATAAGATTTTGATCTCAGCCATCGATGCAAATATCCACACTAGTTGTGACCGTCGTCATGCAAACATTTAAAAATTCAAATATCTTTGTAGATTAGATTTAAACAGTTATAACAGAGCCAACTGGCAGAGGCTTAGATGGATAAGGGGTGACCTTTTAGGAGGAATAAGGGTTTAGTCAGCTTTTCTGATGGGGAAATATGATTTTTGGAAATATTCTCTACAAATAGTATGGCCAAATTGACTCAAGATGGGTTTCCTAATTAAGACCTCATTCCATGTATTTTGACTGGTCTTCTTTCATAATCAGATCCACTGTCCTTTTTCAGAGATTTTCATTTATAGCAAGCTACTTTTCAAAGATAGATTTGATCTTCAATAGATAATTCCATAATTTCTTCTGATGGATGGGACAGTTAGGGTTTCTGTCATTCAAAGAAAACATATTATAATGTAACCCTTATCATTTTTTAGACTCCAAGCCTGCGTACTGGGGAGTATATATATCAGTTTTAAGAGCTTTAGAGCTCAGAGTTTTCCTGGCTTAGAAATTATCCGTGGCATTCTTTCTGCCCTCTGATTTCTATAGTTTGTAATCTTTCATTGATATTCAGATATTGCAAAAGCTTTTTGTGACATCATTTCTCTCCTTGGGCTTTCTTGTCTGAATTTCTCTTACTGAATTAGAATATATTGAATGATTTTTAGAAAAACATTGGAACCCCCGAGCCCTCTTTCTTTTTGCAATAGTGTGTACTACTATGGATGATTTGATTTAGATGAGTTTATGGATATTCTACAGTCCCCTATCATTTTGTCTCATTCTTGTTCCGAATTGCAAAAGTGGATGTTTGTTTGTAGGTCATAGTCTGTGTCTACTCATAGTGAATATGCTATTATTTGTGAAATTACTTCTTTCCCTGAATAGCCTCTATTTATCTCAAGCCTCTCTATGAAATATTTATGCAAGCCTATCTAGGAAGTTGTGTTCTATTTGTTCCAAGGTTTCATGCTGAGGTTACTTAATGTGTTATGATTCAGGTCATCTTCGGTCTATCACCTAGTATGATAATTTTATTTTTCAGTCATTTCCCTTTCATGCATTCCTTCCATCTCTTTTCCCTCAAGAATTTACTTTCATGTTAAGAAGCAAATTTGGGTGACATATCAAGAGGAACCGGCCTAGAATCCGGAGGTCTTGTCTCGGTTAGCAAAAGGTCCCACAACCTTGAGATGATTCCCATGTTACACTAGATTACCAAGACTACAAGAGCTTGGGTAAGGGTGAAAATCTAGGTGTCTAACAGTAAACACTAAGTTATTTACTGTATTTTGGTAAAGGCTAGACTGTTATTTGGTGAAGCTTAAGAATAAGGATTAACAATGAACTTCGAGTAGTAGTTATTTGATAAGATTATTTAAAGGCATACATATTGTAGGACTGAAGATAACTAGAGGTTTATATTTGTGGTATAAAGTTTTGGGTTGATTTAATGGATTAATTTTTTAGGCGATCGATTCACCCCCTCCCCTCTTAGTTATTCTAACACCTATCATATATGGTTCAATGATTGCAATTTTGGAGATGTTATTTTTTCCTCTAACAAGTTTTTTCTATGTTTGATTGTTGGATAGATCAACAAGATCGTAAGAAGTTAATGTGGTTTGCAGGATGCTCTGCATAATATTGGTATCAGAGCCTAGAAAAATATCTGGGCTAAGAGGAGGTTTTTTTTGTTTTTGTTTTGTTATTGGTTGCAGGTGCTTATCCACCAACTACATATAAAGGTTGGGTTGTGTGTACATACACTGGAAGTCTATCAAGGGCCAAGGGAAGGTCTAGGGCCAAGGAGTGGTCTAGTTGGTTTCCAAGAGACTAGGGAAAGAGGAAGGATGGGACTCCTAGGTGAGGCAAGAGGTGAGTTGTTTGGGGCAGCAAGGTAAAGGTGGATCTCTGATTGATAAGGCACCATGAACTGTAACCATGGATGCTCCACTAATAGTAGCACTAGAGAAGAAGATGAAAAGGACTATCCTATGTCCTTGAAGAAAAGGTTTTTGAGGAAAGAGACATGGTAGAGAAGAGGCATCGAGAATGAATAAAAGATAAGAGGCAAAGATGAATAAAGACAAAGTTGAAGATGGTGATTTCAGTCAAAAACATATTGCAGGTCACTTCATACCCTAATTTCCAAGGGAATTGGAAATCTTTGAAGGCTAGGAGTATGTTGTAGGAGCACCAAGCACAAGCACATTGCAGGAATTCAAGGATCATGACAAGATCCATTTGAGTCATATTTGAGTTTGTAATATCTTTTTAATTCATAAGGAACAAAGATGTAAAGGCTATACAATCCATTTGAAAAGTTGTCATAGTTGTCCATTCAAGACCTAGATTGGTCAAATAGGTCAAATGATGTAAAGAGAACCATGGATGGGTAGAAATTGTGTAAAAGGTCATTAGTATTCTAGGGTATGTGCACCAAGTTGTGAACCAAAAAGGTGGGTATAAGTGGACACATATTTTTTTTGAAATTGGGTAAACCTAAACTTGGAACAGACGTTTGAGGGTCATGCACTCAAAATATATAGATGTGTAAAAAATTAAAATTGTAGTACTCTAAATATAGTTTCTAAAATACTAATTTTTTTTAAACTGATAAGATTAAGAGGGTCCAACCCCGTGTGCACAAAAATTGTTCCTAATTTTTTCAGAAAAACATAACATAGTTTTTTCCGTGCACTTTACAAAACATATAGCTATATTCAGAATTTTTAAATCCCTTTTGTAGGATGATAGGTAAGAGTGAAATCTAGAAGTTGCATATTTTTTGTAATTTTCTGATGAGTATTTTTTTTTCAATGATTTTTTGAAGTGACCACATCCTGAAGATTTGGTACCTGTTCGTGCGATGGGCATAACTTGCATCAGAATAATTGAAAATGAAATTTTTTTTTTCAAAAGTGTATAGAATAAAGTATAGAACAATAATATGTAATTTATTTTTAATTTGGTTAAGTATATCAAAATTTATTAAAACAATTATAGACATATGTCTGTGAGGACTGTCAAGACACTCATAAAGAAAATTAAAGTTTATTATGCTAATATTGTCCAAAAATAGAAAAATTTATATGGTTAGAAACTAAGAAGACGTATGAGATTATGGTGAAAATTATAGAGCTATCCTCTTGAAAAATTACAAACATGATGAAGATAAAGTTGATAATTCATCTTACAAGATGAAAAAATGTCTAAAAGAATACAAATGGAGGGAAAATAAGCCTCCAAGCCTTTGGGTCATTTTCCAAGCCTCTTCCCAAGCCATAACCCAATCAGGTTTCTAAATTTCAAATTACCCAATTGGGTTCTGAAAAGAAAAAAGTACTTCAAAACCCGATTGGGTTTTGAAGAAGTAAAAATTATGTGTTTTATTCTCCATAACCCGATCGGGTTATGAAGAAACTAAAATAAGATTTGCTTTGGAAGCCATAACTTCCACATACAGAGTCCGATTGACTCCGTTCAAAAAGCATAGGAAAGATCTTGAGATGATCTAACACATGATTAACCTACGATCATCTTTAGTCATCAACATTTTTTATGCCATCCATTTGAATCAAGTAAGGTATAAAATAGGTACTCATTATTTCCCATACATGAGAGAGAGAGAGAGAGCATACTGATTTTCCTATACGTTGCATGCATGGGCAATAATGAGTACCTATTTTATACCTTGATTAAAATGTATGGCAGAAAAAATGTTAATGACTAAAGATGATCGTAGGTTAATCATGTTTTATATTGTTTCAATATCTTTCCTACGCTTTTTGAATGGAGTCAATTAGACTCCGTATGTGGAATTTATGGCTTCCAGAGAAAAGCCTATTTTAATTTCTTTATAACCCGATTGGGTTATGGAGAATAAAATAAATAATTTTTACTTCTTTAAAACCTGACCGGGTTTCAAAGTACTTTTTGATTTTAAGAACCCGATCAGGTTATTTGAAATTTAGAAACCCGATCAGGTTTTGATATAGATTGAGTTTTTTTATAATATTTTCTAGGCTTGGTTAACAAGCCTAGAACAATTTCAAATTTTCAATAACCCAATTGGGTTATATGAAATTTGAATTTTTTTTAAAGATGTGTCCACTTTTTTGGTTCACAACTTGGTGCACATACCCTCTATTTTTACATGTTTGTAAGGTTTCTACAAATTTGCAAGGTCATGTTGTAAAAGTTGCAAAAGTTCTCAATCCAGAAAAGTTTCAAAAATGCAAGAAAGTGTGGAAAAGTAGTTTCCATCGGTTCAAAGGTTAGTTTTCGAGGTTTGAAACCTCAAAATTATTTAAATATCATTAGCATGGATAGATAGTACAATGAATCTTCCTTCTTCTGGTTCTCATTTGGATTGATTTCATAGAGAAATAAAGAAGTTATGAGGTTTTTGGTGAAATCAGTTATGAAATTCTCAGTTAATTACTGTGATCCAAGGGTTTGATGTTTTCTCTGTCTTTAACCTTTGGGAAAGTTTCAATATAGGTTTATTCTAGAGTATATTCAATACTCTTTCATATGCAAGTGATTATATGATGAATGGTGATGTATTGTACAAGGTTATTTGATGCCCTAGCAGGCTAAACAATGCATTTTCTAATTTTTTGTGGACAGTAAAATGGGTCTCTATAAGGGGGTCATATATTTGCAATGAGCCGTTGGATTTGGCTCATTTTTGGATATGTTTTACAAAACCTATTTCACTACAAGTTCAATGAAGGGATTTGGATAATATGGTTATATGTGAAAGGTGTGCATAGCAAAAATTAGGGTATCAAAATTGTCCCATCCAGGATAGATTTTGAAGATGTTTTCTTGGATGGACTGTAGGAGTGAAGGAATACTTTGATAGAGGAACCTATCGTATATGGTTCAATTATTTCATGTTTTCAGATGTTATTTTTTCCTCTAACAAGTTGTTTGTATGTTGGATTGCTGGATAGATCAACAGGATCCTAAGAAGTTAATGTGGTTTGCAGGATGCTCTGCATCATCCCCCTAAGCCATATGATAGCTTAGTTTGATGAATAATTCTCCACACCCAATGGAGATGTGTATTTCTCTGATGACTCAATGTCTTCTATCTTCTTCTAAACCTTGTTCATGTCATTCTTGACTTCTTCTACATTCACAATCTGCTTCCTTTCTGATTTATTGAATTATTTGTAAATTGGTTCCTTAATCTTCCATTCCTTGCTAAATTTCCAATCTTACAACAAAGAAAATATGTCATTCCAATTGATTTCCAAGGTCCAACATTACCCCATACAGTCTTCATTTTTTAATTCATAGTTAAGTGTCCATAGTTACCACAAACTAAGCAAGTGACATTCATTTTCCTTTCTCTTTGATAAAATCTTTCCTAGTTCACTGGTGACCTTTAATTTTTCAAACTTGTCCTGCACTCAAAAGCTTTGTGATCATACTTGTTACAATTGTAACAGTAGCCATCAAAACTACTGGATCTAGATCTACAATCATAAGAAGTATGACCATACCTATTGTTTTTACAGCAATATCCATCAAATTTGCTAGATCTTTTATCAGATCTACTTATACGTACATTTTCAGTATGTCCTACCTTCTGACAATTGAAACACACAAAATTTTAGGCTTTCTTGCCAGAAGTTTTTTGAGTTACCTTCTATGGAGACTTTTCTTCTTTCTTAATTTCCTTTATTCTAGAGGGTTCTCCAACTTTAGTAGTAGTCATACCAGTGTAACCAAGTCTTGTGGTCACTTTTCTTCTTCTTTGATTCCTTAGTTTTTCAACAAGATTTGGAGTACTCTCATTGAATTTATTTAGTTGATCATTAGAATTATTTACCTCTCTTGTTAGTTTCTCATAATCATTTCTCAAATCTTCATTCAGTCTTAGGGTTTCTTGAAGTTCTTCATTTGTATCATGTAAATTTTCATGCATTGTAGAAACATCTCGTTGAGATCTAAAAATTTATTCCATTTTTACCTCTAGGGTTTCATATTTGGATTTTAAGGCATCTTCTACAACTTTCCTTGCATCTTCATTAGATATTCTTGCTTCCAATTCTTCACTCATTCTAATTTATTGGGCTTCCATTTCTCTTCTAAAATTTGTGTTATCCATTTTTGCCTCTTCAATCTCCATAGTCATGGCTTCTAGGGCTGCCTCAGATTCATTAGATCCACTATGTTGAGACAATTTCTCAATGTAATCTTGATTCTCGCATATTTATTCAACCAATTCTTGTCTTTTAGCTCTTGACTACATTGGTTGATTCTTCAACTCTTAAATGAGAATTTCAACTTCTTGCAGTTGCATCTTCAATAAACCATCCATATCTTCCTTAAGGATCCTACCTGAGTTGTTATGATTCTTCAATGCAAATTGGCTCAGATACCAATTGTTAATGTTCAAAGGTACTGAGAGGGGGGATGAATCAGTGCACCCATGCAAAACTAAAAAAAAACTTAAATATCTTCCACAAGATCCAACATGCAAAAGCAAATAGCACATAGAAACTTACCACATAAACTATTCACATAAAATAGACACAACACACAATATTTTCCCATGGAAATCCTTGTGAGATGGAGAAAACCATGTGTGGAATGGTATCAAAAATTTTCACTAGTGCACCAAGAAATTTGCCCTGTTAGGAGTTGTTACAATCACCTTGTTAAGGCTATACCCGGTTAAGAGTATTTTAGTTTGGTTAGAAGCTAATAAGTCCAATTAAAGACTAATTTGTTAAGAGATTTCAAAATCCTTTGAAGAGTCACTTGGTTAAATAATTTTACACTTTAGATCCTATTAAAGATCCTGCCCACCCTGTTAAGAGCGACCTTGTTAAAGGATTTTAACTTGTAAACTTGTTAGGGCTTACCTTGAGATAGACTCAACAATGTCTAATTTGAATATGACCTCTTTGTCTGATAGATCCCCTTCAAATCTGATCATTATATCACCTTAGACATCAACTGTTACCCTAATTCACAATTTCATATTTCTTTTATAATAAGTTACACAGGTCAGTCTTTAAGCTAAAACATTTTACCCTACGACCTAAAAATCAAATCCAATCCCACCAGAATACATTGGTCAACCCAATAAAGTAAATACACCTTAAATCTGGTCACAAATAATCATTAACTAACATTAAACTGATTGGTAAACTGATCCAATCAAACTTGTTCTGATTGTCCTTTGTTCTTCTTGCTAGTGTCACTTGAATCTTCAATAACTTTATCAATTCAACTACCTGATGTGAACATAGATGATAATTTCATGATTGCACACCTTAACTCGATTTCCAACTCCATATTTAATCACCCGAGTGTCACTCATTGTTCTTTACCTAATTAATTGTATACTTAGTCAATTATTCAATTGGATCTTCATCACCATCGGTACATATGATCTCTCATCTCCAATACATCATGTTTCCAGCAATGAAAACTATTAGAATAACTGAGAGGGGGGGGGGGTGAATCAATGGTCTCAAAAATTAATCCTAAAATCAACCCAAAAACTTATTTACCACATTTATAAGTGTCTAGTTATCTGCATTCCTACAAGATGATTGCCTTGAAATATTAATAACAAATAACTATTGCTCGGATTACTCTTTCAAACCTTATTCTTACTTTTACCGATTAGCAGTCTTTCTATTTACCGAAATATAGTAAATAACTAGTGTATACCGATCAATCCATATTTACTTATGTGAAAAGAAAAACAATAAGGTAATGAATCATAAACACATTGACACATGGATTTTTAACATGGAAACCCTGTTAGGAGAAAAACCACTGGGACCGGTAACCCAAATTTTCAGTCTTTTGAAGTGAGCTCGGTGAAGAGCCAACCCTATTAAAGGTTACAAACACACTGTTAGGTGTGACCTTGTTAGAGGATTTAAATGAATAGTTTGTCACTTAGTATCTGGCATCTAATGCTACCATCCTTGATCAAACACTCACTTAGCCTGTCAATAGGTATCGGGCATATCCAATGCTACTTTGTATGATCAAACTTTTCGATACTCCTTGGGATGTATCTCAATTAGAAAAGACTTTTAAGTCCTTCTCGATTAAGAGAATTGATGTTTCAATGGTTAAATTGAAACAGTAAATTGATCTCTTCACATAGACAACTAGAATTGTATATTTTTAGATCTATTGTAAGTACATTACCTTTCTGATCAATGTTATCAATTCAATACCTTTTCTCCACATTGTTCTTCTCTGTGATGTTGTATCACTATTCGTCAGTGTCTGCAGAATTTAGCTCTTTCCTTAGCTTGATTGATTAGGTCTAAATGAAGACTTTCTTCTCCTTCAAAATATCTTCAGTATCTATTCTATTGTCACTCCCCTAATTCACATTGAATTAGCTTGTCTCTTATATAGACATGATTTCACTGTTTCTTGGCTTTCTTGATCTTGGCATGATCCACAATTCTCTCCAATTAGATTTAAAGAAAAAATCCTATTTTATCTCGTGGATATCTTCTTTCCAACTAGACAAAACAACTTTAAATCCATTACTTATCTCTTGCTTTATCTTGTCAATTAAAACAATGATAATTACTAGTTAAGTCTATATTTAGCTCTAGATAGCTAAGCCTTTTGTCATTTCTAAACTCTTTGTTCTATCGGTCAATACTTTAGTTAATCATCGGTGACAACTGAATGTTCCATTAGTGAGACTTTAGTTGTCTTTAGGATCTTTGTTTGTCGGTGTTGTCTATCTGTCGGGCAACACTGTAATTCTGTTTGTCAGGTTACACTATGCTTTGCTCATCAATTAACACTGTGACTTTTCTCGTCGGTAATGCTGTGCTTTTGCTCGTCGGGTAACACTACAAATTTTCTTGTTGGTAATGTTGTTCTTTTACTCATCGGGTAACACTGTGACTTTGCTCTCATTGGTTTACTCTGTCCATCGGTGTGCACTCTATCGGTGTATACACTCACTTTGTGAATACTTTACTTTTATGCATTACTGATAGCATAGCCTTTGATTCATTGGTTCTTTGAAGTCTTTAGCAATATGTACATGACCATAAATATTATATCAAGTTGATATCAATGACAATATAATACATTAACTAATTTAATGTCTTGCATTAACTTTCTTTGTCTCAGTGATCATCAACTTAACATCTTCAAACAATCAATCAGTTATAGTTCATCAATCTCTCCCTTTGGCATTGATGGAAACACAATACATTATCAAACTATATTATCACTAATACAATATGAAATATAACATTTGAAGTTCATCAAACTACCAATCTTATGTACTATAACCAATACAAATATTTGGTCCTTGGTAAGCTCACATAGCTTAGATTTGATTCTTGCAGCTCTCTTTATTTCTTCAATCCCTTGATTGGATAGATGTAGAATATTTCTTCTTCTGATGTGATGTGTTCTCTTCTTGTGTCAAAATCTCTCCCTTTGACTGTTCTTTTCTTTTGATGTCTCTTTTCTCTCTTGTCAGCAATCTCTCCCTTTGTGTGTACTCTCCCTTTCTGGTTACATCTCTCCCTTTGGATAATGTGATAATGGATATAATCTCTCCCTTTGACAACAATTACAAACAAATATTTGATAGTAATGCCAAAAAATCCTTTCTATCCATTCAATATATTCCTTGAATTTCCCAATCCATCAACAATACAACAAATCTGGTGCTTGGTGTAGATAAATACCTTATGGTGTATAGATGTATCTTTGAAGTCCATCACTTTGCTTGCATCAACATGAATGATATTATGATAATATGTAGGCTGGTGCAGCCTTCTAGTCATCTTACTGACCAGTAGACAAGGGTCTGACCCCTAGTCTCTTTCTCAAGTACTCAAATGTATCCTTGGGCAGTGGCTTGGTGAAGATATTAGCTAATTGTTCCTTTGATTTTACATACTCAAGTATCACCTCCTTTTCTTGAACTTGTTCTCTCAAATAATGATACTTGATAGAAATATGCTTTTTCTTAGCATGCATGACTGGATTCTTGGAAATGTTAACTGCACTAGTATTATCACAATAGATAATTACTGGTTCAATAATTTTCATATTCATACATTCCAGTAACTGTTTGATCTATGCAATATTTGAGCAGTTTGCAGCAGCAACAACATACTCTGCTTCTACAGTAGACTGAGAGATGCATCCTTGCTTCTTACTGATCCATGTGACAAGTATGTCACTCATAAAGAATTCTCCTCTAGTTGTGCTCTTTTGGTCATCAATGTTTCCAACCCAATCAGCGTCGGTAAAGACCTTAAGTTCAAATTTTCCTTCTCTTCTATACCATAAGCCATAGTCCTTGGTATTCTTTAGATATCTTAGGATCATTTTCACAATAGTCATATGTGATTCCCTAGGATTAGCAGAAAATATTGCAACTATTCCTACTGCATGTGCAATATCGGGTCTAGTATGTACAACATACATGGTTTTTCCAATCATTGATCTATACAAAGTTTGATTTACCTCAGGTGACTTGTCCTCCTTTGTCATCTTACATCCAGTTTCCATCGGTGTTCCAACTGGCTTGGAATCTTCCATCTTGAATATTTTCAACACTTCCTTGATGTATTTGGATTGTGTAATGAAAATGCCTTCATCTTGTTTCATGATCTGTAGACCAAGAAAGAATTTGATCTCTCCAAACATAAACATCTCAAACTCTTTTCTCATTTCAATTGTGAATGATTTGCATAGCATATCATTGCCTCCAAATATGATGTCATCAACAAATATTTCAGCAATCAAAATGTTAGAATCAGTATCTTCCTTGAAATAAATATTACTATTTTCACTAGTTCTTACAAATCCAATACTTATGAGATAGGAATGAAGTCTTTCATACCAGGCTCTTGGTTCTTGTTTCAATCCATACAAGGATTTGTGTAGTCTACATACCATGTTCCTCTTGTCTGGATCAACAAACCCTTCTGGTTGCTCAATGTATACCTCTTCCTCAAGTATTCCATTTAGGAATGCAGACCTGACATCCATTTGGTATACCTTGAATCCTTTAAATGAAACATAAGCAAGTAATATTCTCACTCCTTCTAGCCTAGAAATGAGTGCAAAGGTTTCTCCATAGTCAATTCCTTCTTCTTGTGCATACCCCTTGCATACTAGTCTTGCTTTGTTTCTGGTGACTTCTCCATTCTCATTCAGCTTATTTCTGAATATCCATTTGGTACCGATGACATTATTGTCATTTGGTCTCGCTACAAGTGTCCATGTCTTGTTTTTCTGAATCTACTCAATTTCTTCATTCATAGCACTTATCCATTCTTCATTATCAAGTGCAACATTGATAGATTTTGGCTCAAAATCATAAATTAGACATATTATGTTTAGAGACTTACTTCTAGTTCTCATACCTGCCTTCTTGCCTCCTATGATTTGGTTATGTGGATGGTTCCTTCTGACATACATGGAAAGTACATGTTCAATTCTTTGTCTATCATCTTGATCATCATTTTGTCCTTCATTCTAATCTTCGTCACTTGGTACATCATCTTGAGCAATATCCCAATTTTTGGTATTTGCAACCTGATGCTCGGTTGCAATATTCTATTGTTCAGGAGCTATACATTGTTTTTTGGGTAGAGTGTCAGGTTCTTCATTGTAAAAAAACCTGTTGTAGTCCTCTGGTTCTTTTGTGCTTTCCTTTTCATTCTTCTCTGCAAATTCATCTATCTTTACATTTGCACTTTCAACAATTTTGTTAGAGGTTTTATTGAAACATTTATAAGCCTTGCTCTTGGTGGAATACCCTAGAAATATACCTTCATCACTTTTGGAGTCAAGCTTTCCATTTCTATCATCTTTTAAGATATAACATTGACTACCAAAGATCTTGAAGTAACTTACATTGGGTGTGTAGCCATACCATAGCTCATAGAATTTCTTCTTGGTGTCTTTCTTCAATTGTACTATGTTCAATGTGTAAACAATAGTACTGACAACTTCCCTCTAGAAGATTTGGGTGATGCCTTCCTCTATCATCAGTGTCATTGCACAATAAACAATGGATCTATTCCTTCTTTTAGTAATTCCATTTTTTTGTGGTGTTCTCAGTGCAGAGACTGTTAGGAATAATAGTCCATAAGACAATTGAGAGGGGGGTGAATCAGTTGTAATATAGATTATTAAACTTTAATCTTTATAAACCAAATATGCAAATGTAAATGATAACACAGTAAATGCCAACACCATAACACAATATTTTTTTTTGAGGAAACCCTATTAAAGATAAAACCCTGATGGGAATTAACACCTACAAGTAATGTACTAAGAGTATAGTATCCCTGTTAAAAGATATTAGCCCTATTGGGAGCTTGTTACATCATTATAGTACACAGTCCCTATTAGGAGTGAAAGAAATTAGTAGGCTCACTTCCAAGGCACACTTCCCAAAGAAGGTTAAATCCACCCTCAAGGATTTACAATCTGAATCAAGTGTATAAAGAAAATACACTTTCCAGTGAACTCTCTTATAGCAACTATCTATGCTTGGTCAGTTCCAATGAAGTATCAACTCTGCTTTGTATCTAGTAGTCAACAAGCTTCGTAGCTTCCACACATCTCTTTCCTTTTTGTCTTTCAGACTTTCTCCATAAGAAATATTCATTCATATGTACCCTCTTACAATAATTCATTAGGTCGGCCAACTTTCCTAATACATAATTAACTAGGTCGGCCAATTAAGGCTTTCCATCATACACATAATTACATAACCCCTTGATAAGATACACATGGTATCTATGACAAGTATACATCATTTACAATCTATCACATATACTTCCAAATCTGTAATTCATGCTCATAATTAACTTTACATGTTACATGTCTGAAGTTAGCCAGGAAATAGGTATTCTCCAGAATACACGCCACAGATGACATCATCAGTATCCAAACAACAATAAAACTCAACCCATTACTCTACCATATGTCGGCTAACCATCAATAATCTCACAAGTTCTGAAATATCTTCGCCAGAAAGATATACCCAAAACACAGAGACCTACTCTATCTAGAATCACAGTTACAGTCTAGAAAACCAGTCTTCACCAAATAAACTGTTAAATCCACAGTATGTAACATAGAGCCAAGTGACCTTAGGAATAAGGTCAGTACACATCCTTCTACATAAATCCAACTTCGATCATTCTGAATCATTCGTACAGTTTCTGTACACTCCTTCCAGTTAAGTAGCCAATTTGTCTTCTCCATAGAAATATATGTTGACATCAGTGACAAAACATGAATATCAACATTATGATCAGTAACGAAAACTGATATCATCCAACAAAGGCCTTTCTTTTGATTCCATGCTCATTGAAAATGTTAGTGAATTCATATGAAATAAATTCCCCTCCTCTATCTGATCTTAAGCATTTCAATTCCTTACCACTTTGTTTTTCTACCATTGTTTTGTACCATTTAAACATCTTGAATGCTTCTGATTTATCTTTTAGAAACATAATTGTCATCATTCTAGAGTAATCATCAACAAAGAGAATGAAATATTTATCACCATAGTAACTCTTTGTCCTCATGGGTCCACATAGATCAGTAAGGACTAATTATAGAATAACATCAGATGTATGGTTTTTCTTTTGAAACTAGACTTTGTCATCTTACCTTTTTGACAATTTTTGCACATGATATTGTCTGGATTTGACATGCTCGGTAAGCCTCTTAAATTTCTCTTTTTTCTTATCTTTATCATGTTGTCAAAATTTACATGACACAATCTTCTATGCCACAACCATATGTCTTCGTTTCTAGCCATTAATCAAGTGGTGTCAGTATCATTCAGATAGAATAAGTTACCTTTGGTTTGTTCACCTGTTTTGATCAATCTTCCTAATTTATTGAAGATCTTTTCCTTCTTATTCTCAAATTCTACTCGGTGACCTTAATTATTTATCTGAGAAACACTCAATAGATTATAATTCAATCCTTTCACCCAATAAGCATTTTCACATTTTATCAGGTTATTCAACATTATAGTTCCTTTACCCTCAACTGGACAAGGTGTGTCATTACCCATTCTTACTATATCACCATTATAATACTCAAAAGTATTAAACTTTTCTATGTCACCGGTCATGTGGTGAGTGCAGCCACTATCTATGATCCATATATCATTCTTGCTAACTTTAGATATGAGTGCAGTTTCTACATACCTTTCATCTTCATCTGAATCATCTTTTACTGCCACAAATACCATCTCAATGTCTTGATCAGATTTGGTGTCATTATCTTCATCTTTGCCTGTAGCTAGGTAACTGACATTCTTTCCTTTGTCCTTTTAGTCTCGAGTATCTCTTCTTTTTGATTGTCAGTTTCTTCTGTAATCTCAGTTATCACCTTTGTCAAAATTCTTTTCAAATGATCTGTCATTACTTCTATCATCATTTCTTCTGTTAGGACATCTTGCAAAAAAGTTTCCAATATCTTTACAATTAAAACACACAAGTGGTAATTTACCTTTGTATTTACCATTGCCTCTTTGCATTATTCTAGCCACAAGTGCTTCAATTTTATCAAGATCTTCTTCTTCACTTTCACTTTCACTATCTTTTCTCATAGTGTGTTTATGACTTGAATTACTTATCCTCAAAGAAGATTTGAATGCAGACTCTATGTTTGGTAAGACACTATTATCAAAGTTAATCATCTCAAATGAAATCAGTCTTCCAATCAAACTATCTAAAGTAACATTGTTATTATCTACTGCTCTCATTTCTTGTATGGAAGATACTTTAATAGCATAAATAGGAAGTAAAGTTCTTAGAATTTTACTTACCACTGTCTCTTCATATAGTACACCTCCAAATCCTCGGATAACATTAACTACCTCTTTGATTCTTGTGATGTACTGTGTGATGTTTTCACCTTATTTCATTCTGAGATCATCAAACTTTTCTCTAAGGCTTTCTGCCTTGGCTCTCAGAACATTTATATCACCACCATGTAAAAGCTTCAATTTATCCCACATCTGCTTTGCAGTTGTGCATGTTTTGACATCTTCAAATTCAACATTGGAGAGTGAGGAAGCAAGCTCTATTATCATGCAGTTGTGATCATGCTTCTCTCTCATTTGTTCAACTATGAGTGCTCCTATGGTAAACACATATTTAGTATCTAAGTATTGAGTAACATCATTTCCAATACCTGATAAGTGGAGTCTTATCCTGCTTTGCCATGATGAAAATTTGTCTTTATTCAACTTGGGCACATCTCATCTGTTCATCTTGTGATCTTTTTCTTTAGTTTTTGAACTCCCTTTCTAAGCACACAAGCTTTGATACCAATTATTAGAATAACTAAGAGGGGGGGGGGTGAATCAGTGGCCTCAAAAATTAATCCTTAAATCAACCCAAAAAATTATTACCACATTTATAAGCCTCTAGTTATCTTCATTCCTATAAGATGATTTCCTTGAAATATTAATTACAAATAACTACTTCTCAGATTACTCTTTCAAACCTTATTCTTACTTTTATTGATTAGTAGTCTTTCTATTTACCGAAATACAGTAAATAACTAGTGTATACTGATCAATCCAGATTTACTTATGTGAAATGTGAAACAATAAAATAATGACTCATAAACACATTGACACATGTATTTTTAACATGGAAACCCTATTAAGGGAAAAACCTTCGGGACCGGTAACCCAAATTTTCACTCTTCTAAAGTGAGCTCAGTGAAGAGCCAACCTTGTTAAAGGTTACAAACACACTGGTAGGTGTGACCTTGTTAGAGGATTTAAATAAATATTTTGTCACTTAGTATCTGGCATCTAATACTACCATCCTTGATCAGACACTCACTTGGCCTATCAATAGGTATCGGGCATATCCAATGCTACTTTGTATGATCAAACATTTTGATACTCCTTGGGATGTATCTCAATTAGAAAAGACTTTTAAGTCTTGCTCGGTTAAGAGACTTGATGCTTCAATGGTTAAATTGAAACAGTAAATTGATCTATTCACATATACAACTAGAATTGTAGATTTTCAGATCTATTGTAAGTACATTACCTTTCTGATCAATGTTATCAATTCAATACCTTTGCTCCACACTATTTTTCTCTGTGATGTTGTATCGCTGTTCGTCGGTGTCTGCAGAATTTAGCTCTTTCCTCAGCTTGATTGATAAGGTCTGAATGAAGAATTTATTCTCCTTCATAATCTCTTCAGCATCTATTCTCTTGTCACTCTCCTAATTCACATTGAATTATCTTGTCTCTTATATATACATGATTTAACCATTTGTTGGCTTTCTTGATGTTGGCGTGATCCACAATAATCACCAATTATATTTAAAGAAAAAATCCTATTTTATCTGGTAGAGATCTTCTTGCCAACTGGAAAAAACAACTTTAAATCCTTTACTTATCTCTGGCTTTATCTTTTCAATTAAAAAAATGATAATTACCAGTTAGGTCTATATTTAGCTCTTGACAGCTAAGCCTTTTGTCATTTTTGAACTCTTTATTCTATTGGTCAATACTTTAGTTAGTCGTCGGTGACAACTGACTGTTCTGTCGGTGAGACTTCAGTTGTCTTTGGGATCTCCATTCTTCAGTGTTGTCTATCTGTCGGGCAACACTGTAATTCTGTCCGTCAGGTTACACTGTGCTTTGCTTGTCGGTTAACACTGTGACTTTGCTCGTTGGTAATGTTGTGCTTTTGCTCGTCGGGTAACACTGTGATTTTGCTCGTTGGTAATGTTGTGCTTTTTGTCATCGGGTAACACTGTGACTTTTCTCTCATTGGTTTACTCTATCAGTCGGTGTGTACTCCATCGGTGTATACAGTCACTTTGTGAATACTTAATGTTTATGCATTACTGATAGCATAGCCTTTGATTCATTGGTTCTTTGAAGTCTTTAGCAGTACGTACATGACCATATAGATTATATCAAGTTGACATCAATGAAAATACAATACATTAACTGATTTAATGTCTTGCATTAACTTTTTGTGTCTCAGTGATCATCAACTTAACATCTTCAAACATTCAATCAATTATAGTTCATCATAAAACACCTTAATACAATACTATGATTAAAACATAGTTTATCTTAACCATTTTACCAACAATCCTCTCTCTTTATCTCTTAATATCTCTCTCATTTTCTTCATCTTTTTCTCTTACTTTCTCCATATCCATATCCATCTTTATCTCTACAACCTCTCTCTTTTTCTCTCCCCTCTCTCTCTATTCAATCTCTCCCTCCCTCTCCCTCTCACACTATTGCAATAATAACATGAACATGTTAGTAAAAGAACTTGATTATCTTTTTGATTTAAAGGTTTTGTTTTAGTTGTGATTGGATCCTCGTAAGTAGATGTATATTTGATTTAAATATTCATTTCTTTGTTGAGATGTTTATTGCACAAACATCATATTTCAAGAATGGCCTACCAATTAACCTCATATACTAATGTAAAGGAAGAAAAATATTTATTTTTGTTTATTTAGTTTTATTAGGGTTTGATTGTGTATTTCCCTAACCTTTACATTTAAATTGTAATTGTATTGAAATGTGATTATGAGGAAGATAAGATGTTCCACCTTTATCCCCAAATTCACAAATGCAAGATCCAAGTTGATCAACCCAAAAGACGGATTAATGCACAAATGAATCAACCATTTGGAAATTAGAGTAAAGAAGAAGATCTTAAATTCTATTAACTGATTATATAGATATGATATATGGCAGTAATTGAAAAAGGATGAGAAGAAGAACCAATCTTAAGGTATTCCAGATCTGGAAAATGCTATTTTCTGAGGTCTGTACACTGTTTCTGGAAAATTTGAAGTATGATCCAGAATTGAAACGTAGAGATGAACAAAACCCATAAATATTTTTCCGATCTGACACCGTCTTATGAAAAAGGTCAACCTTGACCCACAAATGTCACCCCTGACCCAATAATGTTGACCCTGACCTGCACAGCATCGACAAAAAATCTATTCATGGAGCCCGAAAGAAATCCAAAAAGGGTATCCATATCTGAGTCCAAATATGTAGTCCTGAACTTGTACCTACAAGAAAAAAAGGTTTGTTTGTTGGGGGGGAGAGGTTTGCCTTAGTCAAACCATAATTTAGGAATTAACCTTGAAATCAATAAAGTATAGAATGCCAAAAATTAGTAGAATTGAATCTAACAATGAAGCTATGATATTAAATAGATATGCAATTGTAATTCAAATGTAGCAAGTATGTAAGTATGAAACTTTGGACTCAGTAGAAACCATAAACCTCCATGATTGTATGCTTGAAATCCACCTTGAAGAGATGATGAAAGAGTATTGAGGATTCATAAAGGATCTTGAAGGAAGATGACACCATCATGATGGCTAGATCTAGGGTTTGAATGATGAATCTTGAATGCTTGGACCAAATCCCTTCAAAGGCTTGAAAGCTTGAATCCTTGATCTTCAATAGAGAACTTGAATGCTTGAGGGGAAAACTTGAACACCTTGAGAGCTTGAAAATATATAGAATAATGGATGCTTGAATGTCCTTTGAATGCTTAGTTGCCTTAGCGCTTGATGCTTGATCATAATTAGAAGACATAGAAAATGAGAGGAGAAAGCTCCCTTTTATATGAAACTAGGGAACAATCTTCTAAGGAGGCTGACATAGGCTAATTAAACTCTAATTAAAGCCTTTACCCCTAGGAGAGGACCTAAGATAAATATAATTTAGGAATCGATGCTTTGAAACCCGAAATAGCCGACCCAAAAGCGGGAAACAACTTTTGAAAAGACCAACATCTGGAAATTGTGGGACCCTGAGATTTGAACCCTGGGTCAAGGTCAAGGTTGACCTTGACCTAGGTTAGGTTTGAGGTCAACCTTGACCTAGGTTAGGCTCGAGGTCAACCTTGACCTAGGTCAGGGTCGAGGATGACATAGACCCAAAAGGTCGACCCTGACCTTGAGGTCCAAAATCTCAGGTCTACAGTCCAGAATGTAGAAAATTGGATGGAAAGAAGTGGACAGAAAGGCATAATAGGAGGAAAGCCAGGTCAAAGTCAAGAACCCCTTCAAGGTGCCTAATATTACCCAAAACCACCTACTCGGAAGGCTAAACCAGTCCACCATGGAAGTGCTTCCATTTTCTGACTATACATTTAGCCCCCACTTTAGCAGGAGTATAGAAATCAAACATGCTCGTGGTAAAGTTAGAAGAAAGACACTGGTGGATCTCAACAAAGTAGAATATCACTAAGTCAAGGACATGAGTCCCTAGACCAAGGATTCTAACTCAACATACATACATAAAGATATGAAAGTAAAGAGAAATCAATCATAGAAAACATACATGATTACATAAGCAAGACCAGAGCAACACTATAGATAACATAGCTTCATGATCTAATCCTACTAGCACGAAAGTGAAAAAGAGAGAAAAGAAAAAGTGATTACCTCACCTAGTAAGATGCCCACCTTACTATTAGTCACCAAGGATGGAGAGCCCAACAGGTTCACCCATAAATTGTGCTTGTAATTGTAAATGCATCTTCTGACGACTTTAAAAATATCCATAGATCTACATTCTTGTATCACTATGGAATATAAAATGCGTTTCTATTTAGGATTTAGAAACTTATGTGCATTACCTTTAAATGATTTAGCATATTGTAAAATAAAAGGGTGCGTATCTTTTCAAGATTTAGCAACTTGTGTGCGTTACCTTCCAAGGATTTAGCAAAAAATTAAAAAAAGGGTGCGTATCTCTTCAAGCTTTAGCAACTTGTGTACTTTACCTTCCAAGGATTTAGAAAAAAAGTAAAAAGTAAAAATGCGTGACTCTTCAGGATTTAGCAACTTATGTGCATTACCTTCCAAGGATTTAGCATGCTGTAAAATGTAAATAAATGTAAACTATAGTACAAGGGAGACCCTTTATATGCCCCCCTCCTTATCATAACTACCTACTAGGAAGGATAAGGAAGAAGAAGAGGATACCTACTTCACAAGGTAAGGAGATATCCAGCTTAACAACAATGTACACAAATATTCTTAGCAAAGAGCCTTGACCCTTACATCCAAGAACATAGATAATCATGAAATGAACATATCACTTATGGAAAAAGGATCCTCAAAGAGGAACAGATCTTATCAGCAAGAGCCCTACCCTAGAGGAGTACTTAGGATAAAATGCCATCTTTAAAAGACAAAGAGGTACCAAAGATTCAATCAACAAGCCCCCTATAATCAAGAGGAAGCAGAATCTTAGGATGAAGGAATCAAACTCTAACCCAAAGCAAGAGAAAGAGTTTATCAAAAGCATAGTTTGCAAAATAAAGAAGAGGTGATGACCTAGAACAATCACCTCTCATATAAGAAGGTATCCATAGTCAAAAACATACATCTTTATAAGGATATAATGTTGTAAGATAAATGCATGCCACTAAGCTAAGGAAAGTAGCTACTTAGATAGAGGAAGAAGGAAAAATACCTTGCCCCCCCAGGTGTGAAGGCAAGGGGTATATCAAATTATATCAAGAGATTTCATAGCAAAGAGATATCCTTACAAAATAAATGTCCTAGAAAAGATATCATGGATGACTTATAGGGATAGAATATGGAAAGAATAACCAATTAAACTCAACACAAAAGATATGCTAAGAGTAAAATGGATCCTAGAAGACTGGAATAAGATACCTCTTTCCCCCTAGTGAATAGAAAAGAGGAGAAATGCAATCTGACTTGTAGAAGAACAAGGGGAATGCCCTATATCAAAATTATGAAGAAATTGTAATACTACATGGGAATGAGATATAATTCCCAAAGCAGCTCTTTCTCGAACATATAGCTTGAAATGCACACAGTCAGTAATTAAATGTTTATTACTATAATGAAAAGGACATTTATATTTAGAGAGAGCATTTCTCGAAATAGGTTTGAAGATTTCTTTCTTGGAATTCATTAACTGGACATACACCTTTTTAGCCACATCTTGAGGAGTATCAAGGTGGTCTAAGGTAGGTGTTGGAAGAAGAATATGAAGAGGAGGACAATAG